>CM027121.1:42953711-43412268 GCA_015476505.1 Urochloa ruziziensis | reverse complement strand
AATGTGTATTTCATGCAAGGAGCAAATTCAAAGGAAACTTTGCTGGCCTTGTAAAAGGAAACTTTGCTGGCCGTGTATTTCATGCAAGGAGTACGTTGATAGGAAACTTTGCTGGCCGTGTAAAAGGAAACGTAGCTGGCCATGTAAAATTGCACATTTCAAGAACAAGATGAACATTCAAGATTCTGTGGACCCTCAACCACTCCATATAATATTTTGAAGACTGTTGATTTAATCGGAATAAACGGGGCTTAAGCACCTCATGGCCTCGTGACAACCAAGACCTGTCCAAGACTAGAGTACTGAAAGGACTCTTTTCGATATGGAAATTAGTCATTTGACTTGTAAACTACTCGGATTGCCTTGAGAAGCACTCTCCGAGTAGTAATTGGTTAGGATTCTACTCGAAAATAACCTTGTAACCCTGCCCGCCGTGAATATAAGGGACACATGGATTCTCTCCAGACAGAGTCGTACCAGGCGTGAAGAACAAGAGTAGAGTACTGCAAGGACTCTTCTCGATATGGAAGTTAGTCGTATGACTTGTAAACTACTCGGATTGCCTTGAAAAGCACTCTCTGAGTAGTAATTGGTTAGGATTCTGCCCGCCGTGAATATAAGGCTGGGCAGGGACCCTCTCAAGAGGAACCGAAGTCGTGAATGTTTTTTGTGGAAAGGTGTAATTTCATGCAAGGAGCTAATTCAAAGGAAACTTTGCTGGCCTTGCAAAAGGAAACTTTGCTGGCCGTGTATTTCATGCAAGGAGTACGTTGATAGGAAACTTTGCTGGCCGTGTAAAAGGAAATGTAGCTGGCCGTGTAATATTGCACATTTCAAGAACAAGATGAAGATTTAAGATTCTGTGGACCCTCAACCACTCCATATAATATTTTGAAGACTACTGATTTAATCAGAATAAACGGGGCTTAAGCACCTCATGGCCTCGTGACAACCAAGACCTGTCCAAGACTGATCAAGAACTCGAAAAAGTACTCGATTGGCTTGGCAAGCACTCGGTTGACGATACCAGGCGTGAAGAACAAGAGTAGAGTACTGCAAGGACTCTTCTCGATATGGAAATTAGTCGTATGACTTGTAAACTACTCGGATTGCCTTGAGAAGCACTCTCCGAGTAGTGATTGGTTGGGATTCTACTCGAAAATAACCTTGTAACCCTGCCCGCCGTGAATATAAGGGACACATGGATTCTCTCCAGACAGAGTCGTACCAGGCGTGAAGAATAAGAGTAGAGTACTGCAAGGACTCTTCTCGATATGGAAGTTAGTCGTATGACTTGTAAACTATTCGGATTGCCTTGAAAAGCACTCTCCGAGTAGTAATTGGTTAGGATTCTACTCGAAACCAACCTCCTGCCCGCCGTGAATATAAGGCTGGGCAGGGACCCTCTCAAGTGGAACCGAAGTCGTGAATGTTTTTTGTGGAAAGGTGTAATTTCATGCAAGGAGCTAATTCAAAGGAAACTTTGTTGACCTTGTAAAAGAAAACTTTGCTGGCCGTGTAAAATTGCACATTTCAAGAACAAGATGAAGATTCAAGATTCTGTGGACCCTCAACCACTCCTTATAATATTTTGAAGACTACTGATTTAATCAGAATAAACGGGGCTTAAGCACCTCATGGCCTCGTTACAACCAAGACCTGTCCAAGACTGATCAAGAACTCGAAAAAGCACTCAATTGGCTTAGCAAGCACTCGGTTGACGATATCAGGCGTGAATAACAAGAGTAGAGTACTGCAAGGACTCTTCTCGATATGGAAATTAGTCGTATGACTTGTAAACTACTCGGATTTCCTTGAGAAGCACTCTCCGAGTAGTCATTGGTTAGGATTCTACTCGAAACCAACCTTGTAACCCTGCCCGCCGTGAATATAAGGGACACATGGATTCTCTCCAGACAGAGTCGTACCAGGCGTGAAGAACAAGAGTAGAGTACTGCAAGGACTCTTCTCGATATGGAAATTAGTCGTATGACTTGTAAACTACTCGGATTGCCTTGAAAAGCACTCTCCGAGTAGTAATTGGTTAGGATTGTACTCGAAACCAACCTTGTAACCCTGCCCGCCGTGATTATAAGGGACACATGGATTCTCTCCAGACAGAGTCATACCAGGCGTGAAGAACAAGAGTAGAGTACTGCAAGGACTCTTCTCGATATGAAAGTTAGTCGTATGACTTGTAAACTACTCGGATTGCCTTGAAAAGCACTCTTCGAGTAGTAATTGGTTAGGATTCTACTCGAAAATAACCTTGTAACCCTGCCCGCCGTGAATATAAGGGACACATGGATTCTCTCCAGACAGAGTCGTACCAGGCGTGAAGAACAAGAGTAGAGTACTGCAAGGACTCTTCTCGATATGGAAATTAGTCGTATGACTTGTAAACTACTCGGATTGCCTTGAAAAGCACTCTCCGAGTAGTAATTGGTTAGGATTCTACTCGAAACCAAACTTGTAACCCTGCCCGCCGTCCAAGACTGATCAAGAACTCGAAAACACACTCGATTGGCTTACTCGGACATTGAAAGTATATATGTCCTCTCCAGACAGAGTCGTACCAAGCGTGAAAAACAAGAGTAGAGTACTGCAAGGACTCTTCTCGATATGGAAATTAGTCGTATGACTTGTAAACTACTCGGATTGCCTTGAAAAGCACTCTCCGAGTTGTAATTGGTTAGGATTCTACTCGAAACCAACCTTGTAACCCTGCCTAGAGTACTGCAAGGACTCTTCTCGATATGGAAATTAGTCGTATGACTTGTAAACTACTAGAATTGCCTTGAAAAGCACTCGGATTGCCTTTAGATCGCATATTAAAATTATTCAATAGCATCTCATATTAAAAATTATATATTCATACATCGAAAGCTTGGGCCTCCGACGGAAACAGAAGGAAAATGTTGACGATACATGTATCCATGAGCAACTCGGCACCGCAGCCAGCTTTTTGATGACGGGGAGGCCGAGAAGGTTGCTCTCCTCGTCGCCGGTGTCGTGGAGCAACGACGCCACGCAGTCGACGGCACCGGACACCGTCACAACGCGGAGCACGTTCCGCTTCTACCTGCCGAGCTTGGACACGACGAGCGTCGTGGCCACCCTTGCGCCGCGCTCGACGCCGACGCCCTTGCAAAGAAATCAGTAGTCTTGAATAGATGATGAGAATGAAGGGAGAGATTGTGTGCTTTGATAATAAGGAGGGGCGCCTTATATAGGGGGCAGGAGGGATAAGGAGATGAACCTGGACGCCCACGACTATGGTAAGTAATCGATATGATGTATTGTGGCTGTTATGGAAATAAAGTTTATGGAAAGAACGATTTCGGTTCGAAATCACCTAACAATTGCATCTATGGCGCGGTAAATCACCTAACAATTCCATCTATGGCGCGGTGGGTGCAGGGGCGGGTAGATTGGGCGGTGGTGAGTGAAATTTTTCGGTTTTCCTGAAATAATGCCGCCTAAACTATCCCTCATGCGTTGGATCGGCCACGGACGCCCAGATGGCCTTCATTTGAATTGGTTGATGCCCAAACATTTTAGGTGGGTTTAGGCGGGTTCCTTACAAGTGGGGACGCTGTGAGGGGTACGGGAGGTTTTAGAAAAGCACTTTTTTATCAATTGTTTTGGATCCTTATAGTATAGATATACCCGTTTCCTTATAATAATAACAGAGACTTCCACACCCAAGGACATTTTTCTATATGGTAATGCTATAACTCAGACATCCGAGCAAAGCTAAAAAATCAGACCGGCAATACATATTGCAAAAGATATCAATCGATGTTGCAACTATTGTTTGTGTATGTTTCGTGTGAATGTTGCATGAAACATGATGCACAGGTTGAGGCAGAAAATTTTCATCTCGGAACTGAACGCCAAAATCATTTTTATGCATATTTTATTAACATCGCAAGTAATGATTTCCGATGTTGCACTAGTTTTTTATTTCGATGTTACGGCGGCTGATGGAAAATTTCCCATCAGATGTCCGAGCGCTTCTAGCTCCGTTTCCTATAATAACAAAGGCTTCCACTACCGACGATTGTTAAGGGTTCAATTATAAAGCCCGTCAAAGCTCAAATTGAACTCAAAATGACAACACATTCAACATTTCAATGTGAAAAATATCGGATAAAAACTATTGAAACAACATTTAAAAAATATGCAACATTTTAATTAAAAAAGATTAAAAAACATTGGACCGTATACACTTGTAAAATAAAACTGGCCAACATTTTCATAAAAAATGTCCTCAGCATTTTTTTTAAAAAAAAGTTGCGCTAGCTGGAGTTGTCGGGAGTGGAAGGAGGCAGCGGAGGTGTGGTTGGGCAGATGATCCTACCGATAAAATTGCTCCCATGAATCTCAAGGAGAAAAAAAGTTCATATGACTCTCAGAATTTAGAATAGAGAATTTAGATTTCTAAATTTTTCAAAATCGAACTTAAAATCGACCACAAGCTGAATCAAACACGGCCCCTTATTTCCTACTGGTGCTTGTCAGGATGGGCTAGGCCGAGCCCTGCCCACCACAGCCCAAACCAATTGCTGCTTTAACCCGGCCCATCCTCACGTCTCGCCCGATTCCTTATCGCCCACGAACTCGTCTTCGTCGCCGCTACAGCTTCGCAGTTCGCACGCCACCTCTCCTCATAAATCCGCTCCTCCGGAACCCTCTCCTTCCCTGCGAACTGAGAACGCGTGCCTTTCTTGGTTGCAAATAGATCGTCCGTTTTCTGAAATGTATCTGTAGTTTGTATATACGATGATCAATATATTTTCTTTGGATTTGATTTTGTGCGTATTAGTCACACATGAATTCTCTTGATAGAACAGATTTAGATATGCATTCTGCATAAAGTAACATTAAATACTGTAACACTGTTATCCTCTATGACATGATGGCCTGAATAAGTTTTTGCAGTCTTACCCTTCATTATGAATCTCTAACATTTCTTACCCATCATTATGGATCTCTAACATGTCCTCAACTTGCTAAATCCAGGTCATCACATCTGTTTTGCTGCAGACCCTTAAAGAGGGCTCAGGAGTCAAGGCATCTTTCATGTCTGAACAATCTCTGCTTTATTTAAGATTGCTTGGAGAGTATTCTCGTGCGACAAAGAAAAGACATAAGCTTCTGCTTCTCTGCACGCATCAAGAGCACATCTGGTTTAGGTCATTTTCTAGTGCTCAGAGTGAACTTGGTTGTTTTCTAGGATCAGCAGCTAGAGCTTCTGGATTTTGCTGCAACTGATAAAATAGCAGAAAGCTTGAGTCAACAACATGGCGCTGCAAAATATTGGCGCTTCAAACAAGAATGATGCCTTCTACAGGTACAAGATGCCCAGGATGGTAACAAAAACAGAAGGTCGTGGTAATGGCATCAGGACAAAAATTGAAAACATCGCTGATATAGCAAAAGCACTTGACAGGCCAGCATCCTACATAACAAAGTACTTTGGATATGAACTTGGTGCTGAAAATAAGTGTGAGCAGCGAACTGCCTTGGTCAATGGGGCTCATGACACTGCAAAGCTGGCTGGTCTCCTTGATAATTTCATCAAGAAGTTTGTTCAGTGTTATGGATGTGGCAACCCTGAGACCAAAATTATTCTCGTCTCTGATAAGACCCAGAAGACCAAGAAGGTATCACTGAAATGCGCTGCTTGCGGCTTTGTCTCAGGTGTAATGGATGACAAGCTCACAAAATTTATCAAAAACACAGAACAGAAGGACGAAAAGACATGAAGGAGATGCAAAGAGATGATAATAAATGCCTACAAGAAGGTAAGGCTGCTGATGATAATCAGAAGAAATTAAATAAGAAAGGAGCATTTCCCAAGGAATCCACTGCAGAAGGTAGTGGCAATAAGAGCTCTGATGATGATCATTCGACCTTGCCATGTTGCTATCGACATGGTGGCAGTGTATGTGCTGCAGATGATGAGGATGGCGATGATGATGACGTGCAGTGGCAGACGGACACCTCATTGGATGCAGTGAAACAACGTATGAAGGATCAATTGAGTACAGTTACTGCAGAATTAGTTACTCTTTCTATGGACGGGTCTGAGAATAAGAAGAAGCAGAAGCAGAAAGACTCATCTCACAAGGATATTTCTGTTTATGGATCTACAAAACCTGTAGATAACTATGGCAAGATAGAAATGAGTGGGAAGGCCAATCTCCGCCGCCGCTTTCTTGCCTCGTCCCCTCCGTCTCCGGTGAGTGAGGGCCGAGATCCAGAGGACCCCGAGCTCATAACCCTAGCGCCACCTTATGCGCCTTATCGCCGGCGGCGGAGACGCCACCGCGCACCGCCGACCTTCACCTCAAACCCTAGCGAGAGAGAGGCTCAAGATCAGGCGGACCTCATGCGCCGTCTCGCCGGAGTCCCTCGGGGCCTCTCTGCGGCACCGCGTGCGACGCGCGCGCGGGCCGTCGAGGGGCTCCGTCGGCCTCCAAATGGCGGCATGGCGGCGCTCTTAGCCGAAGGCGTTGGCGGCGGTCGCGCGCGCAGCGAGCTCATGCCACGCGCGGCCGCCGGTGCTCGTTGAGCTCCCTTAGGGTTCGGGTTTCTTCTTCTTTTTTTTTTGAATCTGAGTTGTTCCCCTTCTTAATGCTGGATGAATCTGAGATGTCTTCCTTTTTTTTTTGGGGGGATGGGCTGAGATGGCTGACAATGTTCACTGTGATAACTAACATCGTTTTGCACGAAAACTTAAGACCGAAGCAATTTTTGTCACTGAGTAATTATAAACCGTGCATGACTTAGTGATTTTGTTGCTCTTTCTTACTCCGGTCGAGAACCCTAACTCTTAGATCTTAGACTAAAACATGAATTTGCTTTAAAACTTTGACTGATCTAATGATCTAGGCATGAAAACTTACTGACTGAAAGTAGAACTTAACGTAAACATGCTAAATCTTAATTGAAACATTACTGAGTAAATAAAACTTAACTAAATCATGATGGCTTAGATGAACGTGAACATGAACAGAGGCTTAGGGGATCAAGAATAGACTAGGGGGCGACTGATACCAATTGTTAGATCATCATAAACATGATTAACAACAACTTAACCACAGGATCTCTAGTCTAGATCTAGATCACGCCTAACTCACTAATTAATGCGGAAACTTAGTGAATCTTAGGACTTACCATTGTAGAAGTTGTCCATGACTAAGGCTTGACGAGGTAGACGAAGTTGCAGTAGAGGAAGTAGAGGATGTCGATGTACAGCAGGGACACCGAGCTTCCACGCCTTCCAGCACCTTAGTGATTGATAGGATTAGGGTTAACTAGAACCCTAAAGGCTAATTCGTGATTAGCTCACGGATTAGGGAAACCAGGGGTTTCCCCTTAGTTATATAGTGCTGTAGACGTGGGGCCGGGCCCTTAAATGGGCTGAGTTTGCCTTCCAATCAAAGGCAACTAACAGGGATTAGTTTAGGATTAGGATTGGGCCTGAAGGCCCAATGGACCTGACCGAGGTCAAATCCAACATTCTCCCCCTTGACCGATGGTCAACAACTTATTCTTATAATATTCAATTTCATTGATCATGTGAAGGTGGATATATACAGATCAATAATCTCCCGCTGAATCGAACAGTCTTAATCTTAAACTTACTTGCGTTCGCTTTATGTTCACACTCAATACAATAGCAAACCCCAGCGAATGAGTCATCGGCAGACATGACAGACATACCGGGACATCATTAACCAAAGTCCACTATAATATCTTGATAGAACACTTACTAACTTATTTGGGAGTTTATTTATTCGGCCTCATCCAGAATCATATTTGAGGTTAATCATCAAATCCATACTAATCTCGCGAAAATAGGATAAGAGACAAAACCTTCAATTAGTCATGTTGCTAGCAATTCACTTAAAGCATTAAAATGACTTGATCCTGGGACCCTTCTTTCATAACAATATATTTGTCAATGTACTTGACATTGTCAACTATATGTCATTACTTGAAAGGAATACTGTAATCAAATACAGCGGCATTGATTTGAAATCAATGTTAATACATTAATAATACCGGAATATATCTTATATGCCTGCCTAAATCATGCCATACAAAATTAGCCTTAATTATGCTAATCTTGTTTTAGAGCTTTCTGCAGAATCGCTCAGATCCGTAAGAGTGACGGATGTAAACTTAATGTGCACAATTACATCCATACACTTTTACAAAACTTTATCTGAATAGTACTTAATTAAATAAGCATGTTAGTTTGGTGCATTAACTTTTATACACCTTTTCCAGTGGACCTCCCCTGGACTAAGACTAGTAAAAATTTGTCAAGCATTCCGGCTTGTCATCCTAAGTCAATCACTTATAGATCTTAGCATATAGCTTCTAATTGAAGCATTAGGAACGTCTTCCCATTTAATTAGACTTAACCTTTATATTACGCAAAGAAAACAGGCATAGCTGTGTATGCATTCACATTTTATCTGAAATCACTTCAGAGCTACTCTTAACATTTGCCCGTTAGTGACAATCCTAATACTCACTTTGGTCCCATCTCAGTGTCATACTCCCCCAGAACTTAGGAGAGCTTCACTAAGATGCATCTTATGATATGATGAAAACTTTTCCCTGTTGTTGGAATGCAAACTTAATAATGTTAGCTTTATGGAGAAAACATTCACCTTAGAGTATCAGGATAATAATAATCCACCTTAGCTTTACAAATGAATCATGGTTGCCCATGATACACACAAAATTATTGTGAGCTATGAACTTAGCATCTTAGCTTCTTTTGGAATCACTTTCAAACCTGTAGACCCTTCATAGCCTACTGCTTTGACCCCATCAGAAAATTGCTATGAAAAGAACTATTCTTATGTTAAAGTTCACAGACTCCTTTATCGCCTCTTCATAATAGACTTAAAATAATTGAGGCTCTCACTTCTGTGCCCAATACTTAACTTATCATTAAACATTACTTATCTCTGTTGTGGTTATACAACTAATGTACATCCTCAACAGAGTTAGATAAGGAATGGAGAAAACACTTGTGGCACGATATAAATATATATGAGAAATTCATATGTGTATATATATCTCATCTTGAATCATCAATACAGAGAAAACTTATCCTGCATCTCATTAAGATTTTCTTCTCCCCTATTTCCTTTCTTCTTAGTGAGCTTCCATTGAACTCTGAACAATCAGAATATTAAATGTGTCGAACCATAAACTTATCTAAAGTAATTTATAAAAGGATGCTCTTTAACTTATTTATCTTTGGCACGACATTTAGTATATCTTTCTTAGATACCACTGATGAACTTCCCTTGCTAGTCTAGCCCACATCAGCGTTGGCCAGAAGATGAACTAGAGAAGCAAAGTTATGATTAAATGTTCATAAAACAGCGGTGGCCAGAATCATGAACATAAATCATACTTCAACCGTCTCTGATTCAAATTGAACTAATCCACAACAGCGGTGGCCAGAAAATGGATAGAACAACAGAACGAGTGAAAATTATCCCGTACCCAGCGGTGGTCAGAATAAAGAATAAAATCACACTGACTTATTTGAGGCAGTTGGTAATTGTGGAGTATGACTCCTATTACAATGGTATTATATCTCGCATTATAAACTTATTCTTAATTGAAGCAATGAGATGTAGCGAGTATTATAAAACTTATTCTTAATTTTGCCCTTAAAACTTATGGACAATAAAATAACTCTACTAGATGAGAGCAATTCTTAACTAGTATTGTTAGCAGGAGCATCTCAAAACTTATGAGACATTCCATTCTCCCCTTCGAATATGTGGTCTAAACGTGAGTGTGTCACATATTCGACAAGGTCTCATCACTTCTTAACTCATTTCACTTCTTAAATAACAGTCAAAGACAATTGCGATGAAAAATAATCACTAAAAGAACTTAATGTTGTTTTATTACTTATTGAGAACACAAAAAAAATTCAGAGTTTCTTAATCTAAAGTACATCATCGGCTGGAAATAAATCTAAAACTAATGACTTAATGCTAATATGAGGCTCCAGAGTCTTTGACTTTGATGAAGTCTTCTAGAATTTGCTCCCCTGAATATCCCTTCCTTTAAGGTCGATGAATACCTGAAGGAGGTTTAATATGTGTAGAAACACCTGAGTTATTCCACCAAAATGGGTGGGAACAAATAAACTTAATAAAACTTATGAGACAATTTAATTACCTCTCTTCTGAAGCCATGTAGCTAATCCGGGGCACCAACTTTGCATGTGTCCGGGTTCCTTACAAAAGTTGCATACGCCTAGGGCATAATTCTCAGGGAGGGACGCAGTGATCAAATGCGAAAGCATTGAACTCGAGGTATGAATCCCAAGTACTTCTAGCTTTTCAGCTATGTAGACCATGTTATTAACATGCGCCCTTAATGCACCTTGACCATTGTAACGTGAGGTCACTAATTTCTTAACGAGGAAAGTGGCTAACTTACGCTTATACATTTCCTCAATTGAGTACATAAACTCCTTAACTGATAATTCCTTACCGTTGATCCCAGTCGGAAAAGAACCTCTCAAGGCCTCAATGATGGTTTGTCTAATGACCATCTTAGCCAAGTCATTGGATCTCTCCCATTTTTCTGAATTTGAGTTGTACTCACTTATCTTATCAACATAATTTTGAGTTCCAACCGCCGGAGCAGTTGGCTTATCCTCACGTAACGCATAATCAAGATCCAAGGTCTTGAGAATGCCTAGCACATCCTGATTCCAACTAGGGAAGTTTGTGCCATCATAATGCTTAATGGTGCTTAGCAACTTTGAATAATCAACTGAAAATTCATAAATAAAGTATGTCTCAGTAAAGTACAAGAAGATGCACATAAAAGCATGAAAATAACCCTACGGTGGTCTGATTAAAATCACGCAAACAAGTAACAACTTGCAATCACCGGTGGGGAAAACAAGCGAAACTTGACTTAAACTCATAATTAAAACAACGTTGGTCAGATTTAATTACAAGTGTACCTCTAAATGAACTTCTCGTTGGTTCAATGCACTTAGGTGGAAAAGAGAATTTTCAGCTTAACTTATATGAAAACAATGCAAAACTTTAATCATAATGCATAATTATCTAACATAATATGCTAAAAGCATTCTTAAACACAAATAAACTTATCATGAATTTAAACTTAAACTTAGAAAGAGTACTTAATGGTAAGGCAAAACAGTGCAAGGAAATAAATAAAATTGCACCATAAAGTTGTCATGCTCATGAAAACTTAAAACTTATTTTATAAGTGCATGAAAACTTAACATTTCTTGATTGCATAATGGTAACATGCAAAAGCACGACATAAAACTTAATAGCTCAAACTTAAATTGCAATTAAGAAATAAACTTGCACGGAAAACAATGAGCCACTGAAAACTCATATCTCAAAACTTAAATACACAACTTAAATAAATAATATAACTTAATGTTTAAATTTCTTATACAAGAAATAATTTATACTTAATGCGGAAGCAATAAACTTAAATATTAAAACTTAAATTTAAAGCTTAAATCTTAAAACTTAAAGCTTAAAACTTAAAACACAACTTACTAAAATTTCAGTGAAACTATAAGAGCACATCAACCACTTATAATAAAGTTGACTCATACAAAAAATTAACTCAACTTAGTGCTGAAATAAATATAGCCTTAAAGAAAAGGGACTGAAAACTTAAATAAAAGGAGAAACTTAAATTCAACCTACTAACAAAATTGGCCCAAATCCGGCCCACGAGCGCGCAGCACATAATTAACGTGCTCAACGCGCGCGCTCGGCCCATCATGGCGGCCCAGTAGCCACGCTTGGCCCAGCCAGCGCGGATGGGCTCGTGGCTCAGTCCAGCAGCCCAGCTGCTTACGCGCGCGCACGGCCCACCAAAACTTATGGGCCTTCGGTCCGGTAGCCAACGAGCAGGCCGCCATTTCGGCCCATCAGACTAAACGCGCGGCCCAGCTCATGGCGCGGCGGCTTGCCGTGACCCGCGAGCTGACTTAGCGGACCGTGAGCCCAGCAGCACACGGACGGGCCGCCGAAACAGCCTAGTACCGCGGCCGCGTCGCTCACCGCGGCGATCTCGGTCGTCCAGCCGATCGGGCGGCTCTCGCTCGTCCCGTCGGGTATATAACCCCGAAATCGGTGGGGAGAGGGGAAACCCTAATCATTTCTCCCCTCTCACTCCCCCGAGCCCTCAGCCAGCAGCCGCCGCCGGCAGCGCAGCGCCGCCGGCCGCCAGCCGCCGCCCGCCGCCGCTTTCTTGCCTCGTCCCCTCCGTCTCCGGTGAGTGAGGGCCGAGATCCAGAGGACCCCGAGCTCATAACCCTAGCGCCACCTTATGCGCCTTATCGCCGGCGGCGGAGACGCCACCGCGCACCGCCGACCTTCACCTCAAACCCTAGCGAGAGAGAGGCTCAAGATCAGGCGGACCTCATGCGCCGTCTCGCCGGAGTCCCTCGGGGCCTCTCTGCGGCACCGCGTGCGACGCGCGCGCGGGCCGTCGAGGGGCTCCGTCGGCCTCCAAATGGCGGCATGGCGGCGCTCTTAGCCGAAGGCGTTGGCGGCGGTCGCGCGCGCAGCGAGCTCATGCCACGCGCGGCCGCCGGTGCTCGTTGAGCTCCCTTAGGGTTCAGGTTTCTTCTTCTTTTTTTTTTTTTGAATCTGAGTTGTTCCCCTTATTAATGCTGGATGAATCTGAGATGTCTTTCCTTTTTTTTGGGGGATGGGCTGAGATGGCTGACAATGTTCACTGTGATAACTAACATCGTTTTGCACGAAAACTTAAGACCGAAGCAATTTTTGTCACTGAGTAATTATAAACCGTGCATGACTTAGTGATTTTGTTGCTCTTTCTTACTCCGGTCGAGAACCCTAACTCTTAGATCTTAGACTAAAACATGAATTTGCTTTAAAACTTTGACTGATCTAATGATCTAGGCATGAAAACTTACTGACTGAAAGTAGAACTTAACGTAAACATGCTAAATCTTAATTGAAACATTACTGAGTAAATAAAACTTAACTAAATCATGATGGCTTAGATGAACGTGAACATGAACAGAGGCTTAGGGGATCAAGAATAGACTAGGGGGCGACTGATACCAATTGTTAGATCATCATAAACATGATTAACAACAACTTAACCACAGGATCTCTAGTCTAGATCTAGATCACGCCTAACTCACTAATTAATGCGGAAACTTAGTGAATCTTAGGACTTACCATTGTAGAAGCTGTCCATGACTAAGGCTTGACGAGGTAGACGAAGTTGCAGTAGAGGAAGTAGAGGATGTCGATGTACAGCAGGGACACCGAGCTTCCACGCCTTCCAGCACCTTAGTGATTGATAGGATTAGGGTTAACTAGAACCCTAAAGGCTAATTCGTGATTAGCTCACGGATTAGGGAAACCAGGGGGTTTCCCCTTAGTTATATAGTGCTGTAGACGTGGGGCCGGGCCTTTAAATGGGCTGAGTTTGCCTTCCAATCAAAGGCAACTAACAGGGATTAGTTTAGGATTAAGATTGGGCCTGAAGGCCCAATAAACCTGACCGAGGTCAAATCCAACATAACGCCCTCTTCGAGGCTCTCTTTGAAGGTGTGGGAAAGGGGTTTAACGAGGAGGTTGTGAAGAACAAAGAATACCTTGCTGCTGCTGTGCCTGACGAGGGCTCCCAGACCCTGCTTCTCGTGGCTATTGAAGCGTTTGGCAGCAAGTGCAGTGCTATGGCTCTGAAGGAGATCCCGTTTGTACTTAGAACCCTCTATTATGGAGATGTCCTCGAGGAAGAAACCATTCTCCATTGGTACAATGTGGCCGTTGCCAGTGGCAGGAACTCCCAGGTCCTGCAGATTGCCAAGCCATTTGTGGAGTGTCTCCAGAGCGCCGATTATGAATCTGATGAGGAAGAGTGAGAGCTCATTCTGAATCTGAAGAGTGAGAGCCAATTCCCACGGTTTGATTCAGTGCATCTAAATTATCTTGTGTAATTCACGTGTCAACATTTGCTTATCTTGAGTCTAAACCCTGGTGTTATTTTCGTCGTGGATCTTAGAGTCTTTAAGTAGCTACTATATACTAGGTACCTTACATGGTTCGTTGGGTTATGCATGATGGTGCCTGTGCTTTGTTTTTTTTTAATAAAATTGCAAGGGTACTCCCTTCGAATTGTTTATTTGATGCCCCGAAAGCTAAAGGAGAAAGTATCTAAATACTTCAAGCTGCAGTTCAGTGTATATCTGGCTTTCCTTATTTACCCCTCTGATCTGATGTTGCCGCCTTGAATTGGGCCTATGACGACCTTCCCTGCTGTAGCCTGCCACCGCCGTGCTCGGCTGCTCGCCTCCCTGATTTATTTTTTATCACTGACTGAGAGAGTGCTTGGATTCGTTTTAGTCACATGACTAAAAGTAGTGGGACTAAAACATGCTAGCCTCACCCATGTTTGGATCCAAATACTAAAAAGATTAAATGAGCATTTATTATCCTCCCTCTCCCCTAATCCTCTATGGCCCAGGTCGCATTCCCACACGCGCCAGCAAACAGGAGGGGATGGTCTGTTTTAAATGAGGGGAGTTAAATGAGAGGAGAGAGGACTAATCCACATTTTAGTAGGGGTTCCCCTGACTAAAGAATTTTTGTCTCAAGACTAGTTTTAGTCCCTCTTTAGTCAGGGGTGCTTGAAACTTTAGCCTCTCAAAGAGACTAATTTTAGTCAGAGTAATTTTAGTCCCTTGGATCCAAGCACCTCTGAATATCTTGTGAGGAGAAACCCTGCCTTCTAAATCTGTTTAAGTGCTGGTATAGCTGCAGTTCTGAATCTCTGAGTAGATGAGAAGGCAATTAAGCTATTCTGAAGTTTTCAGAGATGACTAGTTCATGTATGAGTACGTTTGCTAACCAACAAGGACGGCAGGGCCAGCCGTGGCGGCGCCATTTTCTCCCCAGCATGAGCAGTGGAGGCGAGCATACGAACCAAAAAAGGTTGCAAGGCAAAAGCAGTGGCGGAGTCAGGATTAAAATCTACCTATGACTTACTACTACTCAATTATAGTTAAAATCAAGAAATTAATAGATTAATTGAGTGCCACAGCTCCTCCATGGCCATTAGCGGCAGCGGCCACGACACGCGGGAGTGAGGGCGTGCACTTGCTTCCTGTTCCCGACGAGCCTGTTCAGAGTGGACTAACGCTTTCGCGCTGCTCGCGGCCACGGCGAGCAGTGGCGGACCAAAGCCGGCGGGCCTGCTTCTGTATGGGCTTAATGTTGTTTAGGTAGTTTTTTTTTTTTTGAGCCAATTAGATGTTGTTTAGGTAGTTTGTTAGTTAGCCCAGCACGTTGGCTCCGCCACTGGGCAAAAGAGTAAATGTACCGACTCTTTAACATTTCTGATATTGCCAAAACGTAAAAAAAACAATAATATGGAGGGCGTATATATAATTTATTTCTTGGATGTCAAATTGTCAACAAATGTTCAATATATACTTCACATTGGTGAATATGTTGGATACTCTTGAAAGACTTTTCTTCTTAATAAGATCCAATTATTGATAGGAAACAAGTATTCCCTTATATTTCAATGCAAATTAATCTCACATCAGTTTTGTACCATCTGACAGTGGTTTAGGTCACTGTAATCATCTAACTAATAACTTCTAAGCCACCTCATATGATGAGTCAAAGAAATTTCTATAATAGTCCATGCAAATCAGTTTCATTATCTTTTCTAAATTTTTTCCCTTTAATCTTTGCTGCCGGTACCGGGACATGCCTAGTTTGCGCTCGCTCGCACGGAGGCGTCCATGCGGTCGCGCTACCGTCCAAACGGGCAGCCCCCACGGAGGCCTCGCTGCGCGCGATGGTCCCCTACGCATGCTCCTCCCGGTCGATTCTCGTACAAGAGGTCCAAACCAGGGCCTGTCCACGTGAGCCACCGGTGCAAAATTTATCAAAATAGTATTTCAAAGAAATTTACTTAGATCCAAAATTTTACATACAAAAATATCTTTAAAAATCTGCAAAAAAGTTATCCAGAAAACAAAATTTAAAAGAAGTTTTGTAACAAAAATTGTCCAGAAACAGAAAATTGAAGGAGAAAAAATTTGCAACAAAAAATTTTTGAGAAACAAAACATTGAAGGAGAAAATTTTTCATCAAAAAAAAAGTTCAGAAACAAAACATGGAGGAGAAAAGTTTTTCAACAAAAGATGTCTAGAAAACAAAACATGGAAGGAGAAAAGTTTTACAACAAAAAAAATGCCCAGAAAACAAAACATTGAAGGAGAAAAGTTTTTCAAAAAAAATGAAGCAAACTTTTATGAAAAAATGTTGGACAAAAAATTTTAAAAGAAAAAATCAACAGAAAAAGCGTCGGATCCGGCCCCAGCCCAGATCCAGAGCCAGCCGGGGCCCGTCACCCGCGCCGATGCTCGTCGCCCGTCGGGACTCGCCGGAGCACGTCAGGGGCCGCCGCGCACGCCGGGGCTCGGCGAGGCCGTTGCCCACGCCGCCGCCCGCCGAGACTCGCCGGAGCCGGCCGAGGCCGCCGCCCATGCCTGTCGCCGCTCGGTGGGGCTGCTGCTCAGCGGGGCAGCTGCCTGCACCACCGTCCGCCGGGACACGCTGGAGCCGGCCGAGGACGCCATCTGTGCCTGCCGCTCGCTCGCTCGCTCGGGAGCAGAAACGCAAGCTCGGTGGTGCGGCAGTGGATAGGAACGAAAGAGAATGGGAAAGGAAGAGGAAACAGGCGGAGAGAAAGCGGTGGCTTTATTTATTGCGGGCCCACGCAGTGGAGGAACGGTCATCGTCGGGCGCAAGTTGTAAAAGTCACGCACGGGCACAGATTTGGGATCCGGGCCGGTACCCTAGCCCCCTTGCCAACTTCAATACCATTTTCCTTGTCGTTGCATATACCCTAACTTTTGCCAACTTAGTGTTGAGAAGTTGCGCCGGCACTTGGAATACTCAAATGGCTGAGAAGACGCTGAGAAGTTGGCAACAATAATGAAGCCATTACTAACACAAAGTCTACCCTCTCAGACGAAGACACAGTCTGACATTTAACTAAACTAACTGTTTTGGGTTCGTAATGGCTTACTGCACATGATCCAAGATGAGATTTGCAGCTGTATAGACTTGCGAATTGAAGTGCTCTTGTGATGCTCGTATATTCTATAGGGTGTGGTATTTGGATCAATTGGGTCTCCTTATTTGTTATTATGACGTGAGAAGTGATGGCCAACTGTTCGTCTTAAATAATAAATTAAGATGCACACTGCTCTGCAGCATTGAGCATCTAAAAATGAACCCTTGCATGCATGTGAAAAGGGGAATACACAAATATTTGAATATCTTCTTCGGACAAAAAAAATTGTATTCACAAGGTAGTGCTAGATGAACCTAACTTACAAGGAAAATTAGTAAACTTGCAGAGAAAAAAAAAGATAAGTTCACTGCCTTTTAAGTAGAAAAGTGCTGAATAAAACTGGAAGTGGCTCTAGACACTAGTAAAAATATCAATGTAAAAGGTGGGTTTCTAGGATACTGCCTGTCGTTGGTTCGGTGCAATGCACACTCGTGGCATTGTCTATTTGAGGTTTCAAAGAGTGAGGCAGTGTCAACAATGTTAGTGCAGATGAACTCAAGTGGGCATTGTCTATTTGAGAGGAAACCTTGTGGCATTGTGGTAATCAGAACTCAGAAGTCAGAACCTAGGGGATAAGGCCGGGATGTTCATTACGGGAGCCCAGTCATATGCCGAGTGCCCAGGGTACTCAGCGAAACCACGAAAACACTCGGCAAAGTGTTTGCCGAGTGTTACACTCGGCAACACTCGGCAAAGAGCATTCGGCAACAAGAGACTCGGCAAAGAGGTTGTTTGCCGAGTGCTCTTTGTCGGGCTTTGCCGAGTGTGAATGGTGGCGCACTCGGCGAAGATTTTTCAAAAAAAAAACACTCGGCAAACACCCATCTTTGCCGAGTGTTTTTTTTTTGACATTTGGCAAAGCGCTTCTTTGCCGAGTGTTTTTATTTTGCCGAGCGTATTTTTTTACCACTCGGCAAAGAAGTTCTTTGCCGAGTGTCTGAAAATAAAACACTCGGTAAAGATTTGAGACTCGGCAACTTCGGGTTTTCCCGTAGTGGTTCCTGCATCGGGTTCCATAATTTGAATATGAGTGTGTGGTTCAAAAGAGTAAATCAGCTACGTATATGCATATGACTTGAAGCAATGCAAAATGGGCTCGGTATATCATGTTCATTTTTGCAAGTATATGACACCTCGTGTGAAAAGGGGCGCACATATGGATCAATAGAAGTTAGCGAGTAAACCAATTATATTGTATAACAACATGATGACAGCATATCGGTTAACGATGAACTAATCTAATACCGATGTGCATGCCCATTTGCCCAGGACAACTATAAATGTGAGGCTTTGGGGGCTCAAATGGATGCAGTACGTGGAAGTTCACTACCTATCTAGTAATCGAGATATACTCCTAGCTAATATACCTAGCTATGGTGGCGATGGCGAAACTAGTGAGGATTCTGTGCAAGGGCGACAAGATGCTGAACATGGCCATTCGTGACAACAGAGTGGTTCTTGCCCGTGCCGATCCCCACGACCTATCGCAGGTATGCCATGCATAGCCAACCGTCGCCATACATGCTAGTTTTATTGATCTTCAGCTAGTTTTATTGATCCATATATGTTGTTGCTTCACACATATAAACAGCAATGGTTGAAGGACTACAGCACCACCGGGAGAGTGACCGATGACTACGGCCAAAGCGCATTTGCCCTTGTGAACAAGGCCACAGGACAAGCCCTTGTGAACAAAGACATACCACGCCCGGCAGATGGCTTGGTGCCGGTAATCACTAGACCTCCAACACACTCGCTCTTATGCTAGCTGCTCCTTATACCCACATTGTGTCTGTCAACCTGCAGGTGCAGCTGGCTCCTTACAACGGCAAGGAGCGTGTGGATCTCTCGATGCTGTGGACCAAGGGAAACTACCTCGATGGCGAATTTTGCGAGGTCAGAGTGCTCAGGGACTACTCCAAGACCCTCCACGGGCTGTTCGGCTACGACACCGAGGGAACAGTCGTTGGGATCTATCCTTCAGCGCCATCGACTCCCAACACTGTCTGGAAGATGACTCCCATCTGACTGATCGCATCATCTATGCACTATGCTCTCTCATATATGAAAACCATGCGTTGAACGCATGCATGTTTTGCTACCTTACTTTGCTGCACACAATAATGTTGTAGTTTTTACTGCAATTCTCCTGCCGCCATGCACTCACGTTTAATTCCGCGACAAATTAAGATGTCCGGAGGTGAAAAAGCATGTGTATCTTTTCCACTTTTGTTGTTGTGAATGGATAATAAAAATCTAAAACGAGGAACGGGCGTTCCCGTTGCTTCATTTCTATTATTATTTATATGTACTAGCAAATATGCCCTTGCGTTGCAATGGATTCAGATTGGATATTTATTCAATGCCCGCATCATCTATTTTAATTTTTTTTAGAATCAAACTCTACATACCATGTCCAGACACACTATGCTCTTACGGACACATGACTTTTAGTAAATATGTTTGTAGCAACCCACAACATGTGGGAATTCAAAATTGATTACCCTTTGCGAACCACGCTATTAGACAGGAGCCGAAGCTTTGATGCTGGAATTCAAATCAGATTAGTGCCATAGAGAGATAATTGCTAAAGATTTTTTATCGCTTAAATTCTGAGTCGAGGTAGGCTTCAATTTAGATGGGTCTGTCCGTAAAAGCTTTTGACTCTGCGTATACATTTAAACCTAGTTATTTAGATCAAGGCCCACATGTCAATGACTAATGACGGACCAAACCAAAAATTTAGGAAAGAAACACTATTTACTTTAGAAATAGGTAAAGATATGTATCTCTCAGAATTGCTTCCAGCTGGCCTCTTTGCCCTCTGCCCCTTTGGGTTCTCTTTTCATCTCAAACTTTTATCACAAGATGATGCTAAGCAGATGTTATTAGTCAAACGCACCATGATAGATCCTTCAGATCGACTAGGAGTAGATCGTGTAGCGTTATGAACTTTGGATGGCATACCTTGAGCCGATGTTCCTTCTGGTTCAGTCGATGGAGGCTGCACACGGGCAGCGACGGATGGTGTAGAGGCGACGACGATGACGGCCGCTGGTGGTGCTTCCCATCGCTGGCATCCCCCCTCTCAGGTCGGGTTAGGGTTAGAGGACGGTGGGAGTGACGGCAGGAGTGAACCTCATGTCATGTGCCATAGCCCCCACCTCCTCTATATAGGGTTGCGCGACGGGGGCCCACCAGCCTTCTATTGGGCTGGGCGTCCCCGATCAGGACGCGAGTCAAAGGCCCAGTTGGCCTTTGGGCCAACTGGCTGGAGATCAACCTAACAATCTCCCCCTTGATCTCACCATAAGTTTTCTTACATATCAGCTCTTCGCTTAGCATCCACTTCATTACAAACAACCACATTGAGCATGGGTCATCATGATTGTCATTTCGATCGGATTAACCAGCCACAATACACTTATCCATTTTGAAGGATCATAACTTTGGGCCTTTTATAGTCCGGAAATCATAGGCTATACCATGAACCCATGTCGACTGTGTGTCCTCTGCACACACTGGGCGGTAAGCCTTTAATAGACGGATTCGTAAGTACTTGATTGTTGCTTTTCAACATGATTCCGGACTTTCTCCTTTACAACGTATGTCTTTCTGTCAATGTGTTTGGCATCACAATTGGTTGTTGTCATAGGAGTAAAACATTCAGATGGTTATTGCTGTTATCAACCATTATCAGTTCCGGGCATAGGTTTTCTCAACCATTTCGCCTGTCCCTCAGCCTCATATCATGCTATACTATATCTTTACATCAAATTGATGATAATCGTTCAACTTTTTGGAGATTTTCCACACAAAAACCCCAAATGTGAAAATTAGCGACAATTGTGGATTTCGCTATACATTTCACAAGTTCTACCCTGCACACAATCTTTTGAGAGCACTGGTTATTTCTTTTCTTAATATAGCATGAGACTGATACAATTAACTCCAGCCCAGTGATCTATATCTGGACTGGTCATTGCCAAAACAACCCGGATATTTGAACTACGTCAAGGTAATGTTATTCTTTTACATCTTTTGCATTAAGCTTCAAATAGCTGAAGCATACGGTACCATATTCTTTTAATCTTCTGCTTGTTGGTTCTTGGAACACTATAGTTCCCATAACCATCACTTGTTCAATTATTGAAAACACTAAAGTTTTCAAAACCATTACCCTTGACTTTAAGGACAGGCATAGGCTTTCTCGCATGCACATTTTATTTCATCAGAAACATTTCTTAGCGTGCATGTGCGATATTTCTAATACCCCTTTTTTTACTTTCATCTTGATGAATTTCACCGAGATTGAATCTTTGAGGACAAAAACTTCCTTGTTTGTTTTCATTAATAGACTGACATCACTGCTAGTAAGTGAAATGTCATCTACATGAACTTGAATTAGGAAAAAGATCTTCCCATTCCATACCTTTATACAAATACAATTATCCTTTCTTTTTCTCTAACTCAAAAATAACCGAGTATTAACTTCAAACACTATTGTCTAGAGACTTGCTCTAGCCTATAAATAACTTCTTCAAGCAGCATTCCTTATGTTCTTTTGCCTCCATGACAAAACCTTTTGGTTATGACATCTAATTATCTTGACACAAATCACATCTAAGGATGTTGTCTTTATTTTCATCTGATGTAACTCAGATAATGATGTGCCATTACTTTATGCAAAATCTTTCGATTTATACGGACTTCACTTCTCTACATGTCCCCTTTGGAGTCTCAATTCGACTGTCAGACCCATCACGGCCTGATGTTTTGGCTCCATTAGGAAATAACTACTGAGTCCCAAAACACGTTGGAACTTATCGAGTTCAACTCATTTTCCATGGCCACGAGCCACTTCGATAAGTGAACGCCCTTCATGGAACAAACTCTATCATGTGGGGCTGGTAACGTTCTTTCTCATGAGCAATACTAGGTTCTATCAGCACCTGAAGGACAGGTTCCAGATTTTCGCTTATTGTTGCGATGATATAGCCGCCAAGACGGCTCCTGAATCATCGAAGTGAGTACTTGTGCCCTCTTCTCCTCAAGATCAATTTATCAAGTCACCATACTCCCCCTCATCATTTCATCATTTATCTGCCAATGAAATGGCAGATTTTGGGATATGCTTCCCTATATATGGGTTAAATACTACTGCCTCAGTTGAGCTCCCCCAAACACACGCAAGTGGTTCAGCGAGGGTACTTACTTTGTACTCTATTGAGAATATGAATAGGGTTTTTAGCACCTCCACCCACAATCCCAATTGTTATTTTCTTGCTGAGACTTGCCCAGTATAGAACTGGGTAACTGCGCTATCTTCCTTGAAACTTTATAAAATTCAGGAATTTAGCTATTTCTTTACTTTAGGGGTATTGTTATTATGACCGTCGTACTCCCCCTGACGATCACGTTCATCATTTATAGATCACTTTGCATTACATTAAGTATTGGGGAAGTTTCATCTATTCATTTTTTTCTTAATTGATCTCATATTTCTCCCCCTCGAAATGTGGTTAGAATCTTTCTACCACAATTTCGAATCATTTCAGAACTAATGTGAATGGGGAAACTTTAATTATCTTCTTTGTCTGCATGATTACGTCATGCAAAACAGAATTATTACTACTCGTACGGGAGTGTCTTTTCCTCGTCTTTCTTCAAGACTCAACATAGTTCTTTATCCTTAGTTCTCTTGCAAGTCACACTCGCATGCCATTCATGAGTTATAGCAACTTTCTCCTGCCTTGCAAGATAAGTCTTTTACCAACGTCGTACCCCTTGAAACCCTAGATCAAAACTTTCTCCTCCCCCTTTTCTGCAGGCCCGAGCCGACGGCACAGCCGGCGGCGCTCAGGCCGCCGAGCCGCCCAGACTCGCCGCTACGCCATGGCCGGCGATGTCGAATCGCCCCTATCTCTTTTCTTACTTTCTTTCCCCCATCCCCCTCTTCTCAGCGTAGCACCCGACCGAATGGACTGCACGGCGGCCGTCCATTGCCGCGAGGATGGAGTGGTGGTGGCGCCGCCGCGGGGCCCCTCGCCGGCGCGCGCTCTCACCCCAAGGGTGAGCGCGCCACCGTCGAGCGGCTTTGCAGCGGTGCCCTGAGCCCCGAGCCGAGCCCGGTGGTGCAGCTCAACTTCCCGCGCGCCGTCGATCGACGGCTGGTGGTGGTGACGGCGGTGGAAAGTCCTGGTAAGACCGTCGTCTCCGCCCTTTCTCTGTTGTCTTGGACCTTCTAGGGTTAGGTTTTATTCTTAGATTTTCTTTTCTGTCCCAAGTCGGCGGCGCCCCTGCTAGACAGTGCACGCGCCGTCGCGGGTTCTTGCTTCCGCTGCCGGCCGGTGATCCTTTCACCGATTCTTTTGGCCGGCGACGTTTCTATTCCCTAACTCAAACCTACTCTCTAGATCAGGCTTTGATGCCATTGATAGATCCTTCAGATCGACTAGGAGTAGATCGTGTAGTGTTATGAACTTTGGATGGCATACCTTGAGCCGATGTTCCTTCTGGTTCAGTCGATGGAGGCTGCACACGGGCAGCGACGGATGGTGTAGAGGCGACGACGATGACGGCCGCTGGTGGTGCTTCCCATCGCTGGCAGCCCCCCTCTCAGATCGGGTTAGGGTTAGAGGACGGTGAGAGTGACGGCAGGAGTGAACCTCATGTCATGTGCCATAGCCCCCACCTCCTCTATATAGGGTTGCGCGACGGGGGCCCACCAGCCTTCTATTGGGCTGGGCGTCCCCGATCAGGACGCGAGTCAAAGGCCCAGTTGGCCTTTGGGCCAACTGGCTGGAGATCAACCTAACACACCATACTCGCATACCCCTAATAAAATCCATCAGCATCACACACATGTAATTTTAATTTTTACATTGAAAAGCACTTCTTGAATGGCTAGAAGTACTACACACCAAATGGTCTTGATCTCTCTTGTCAATGAACTCCTTAAAGCACAAAAGCACCTAATGATAATCGATGTCGATTTGCCAGAAGCCACTTGGTGTCGTCGGAAGATGACCACCGTCTGTGGCAGCACAATGGCAGCCAAGGTAAGAGAGGTTTTATCCAGCAAGCTGAGGGCATTATGGCAACCGATTTCGCTGGTCGCTCCTAAGGTGGTGTGGTCTACGACTAGTCAGGCATTTGTGGTAGCTGTTTTGCTGAAGAAACGCGCTCGAAGTATAATTTGGAACCTAGAAAAACCAAAACGACCTATAATTTGGAAAGGAGGAAGTATTTCTCACTGTGATTATAGGTGATTAGGTGCTTCTAGTCATTGTTCTGCCAATCCGAGTTATATGTTTCTATATTTCCGTCAGATACTAGCATGTTTCCTCTCTGGCGGCTCTGCTTTTGAGTGTTCATGTGTATACTTCAGGGCTAGAGTTTCTTTCATCGAAGGAAACACATCGCCATGCATGTCTAGACACTTGGTATCTTCAACCAGTATTGCCAGTCTTGAAATCAAGGACTCTCATCCCTTGAGTCTCTCGTACATGTCACTACAATATGATATGAACGCGACCTCCAAACACTCTCCACTTGTTTACATTGTTATCACTTATCAGCTTCCTTCTGTCATTCTATGTTCGACAAGAATAGATGAAACAGGAGCAGGACATTGACCTAAATCAAGGATAAAATAGCAAGTAAATGCGATAAAACTAGCGTTTCTACTCCTAAAAGGAAAATAACAGATGCAAATACATGTTCAATCTCTTCTCTGTCTTTCCATTCCGGCACTGTTCGCACTCAAATTTGGTAGGTCTAAACAGGGCGGTCTAACCGGGTTGCCAAGGACGGTTGGACCGGAATTTTCAAGTTGCTCAAAAGGCAAATTGGACTACACCATTGCGTATCTCTCGTCGAGACAATCAAAATGCATATGTAGAACGTCCGATTTGGAGTTTGGACGGAGGAGTTATGACTTCGACAAGACCTGCACCTGGCATAGAGGTTAGACCGGTTTCCCAACCCGGTTAGACCGGTCTTGGTCTATGTAATCCGAGTCGAGTTGTATTTTATCACGGGATTTGTTAGGGATTCGACTCCTTGTGAGGCAAGACCTTCCCTCCCTATAAACATAAAGGGCCACGGCCGATTGAGGGTATCCAATCGATCAAAAACACTTTTATCTATTATTTTGCATCTTTTACCTTTTCTCTTTGCCCTAGCTTTTTCAACCCCATCTATTGTTTCTCCTTCGTCTCTACGGCGTTTGAGGACGTTCTAGGTGGCCTGCCTACCCTAGAACACCCCTGCGTGCGCTTGCCCTGACGAGGTCCCTCCCGGGCGAGCGTTCGTCGGGCTACCCGCCGGGCTGTCCGGCAAACCCGGTCCAACCGCCCCTACATAGAGGTGTGACCGGGTTTGGGCAGCTGCACTGCAAGGTGTGCTACTGCCTCCCGCGCGATCTAGCGCGATCGTGTGTTGGCCCCGTTTTAGCGCCAACATATTTTGGCGACTCCGCTGGGGAAGAAAGAAGTTAAATCGGCTGTTATGGCTGGTTCTAATTCTAAACACGGCGAAGTTGATGAGTCCAATGTCGTCAGGCCAGATCTGAATAAGATTGCGGCCGATGAACAAAAGGCTCTAGAAGAAGAATGGAAGAAGATCGAAGAAGCCCAAGCACAAGAGACGGAGCGGCGCAAAGAAGAAGCAAAGAAGAAATTCTTGTCGCACTTTGTACAAGATCGTCATGGCAAAATCATCGAGGAAAAGGAGGTCACCTTCGATACTTCACTTCCCGAGGTACAAACTAAAGTGAGCACCTCATCATCACCAACTTTTGTTACTATGGATGGTCTTACTACTGTAATAGATGATTTGCGCTTATCAATTAAAAAGAGTATGCAAGACATGATAGATAAGAGCAATGGTAAACAAGTAGTAGATGATGATGCTGGTATATCTGATATTTTAATACCCAAAATACCTTTACATAGTCCATCGGCTGCATCCACAGGGGAGCCTCATTATGGCATGCCGTTGAACTATTTTCCTAGGCAAACATCTCCACCGCAGTCTGGTCAGCACAGACCGGTTAGACCGGATGGTCATACCGATCAGACCGGCCCAGGTGCGATGGTTACATATTCATCGCCTCCTGAACCCTTAGCTGTTGTGCCTCCCATAGCAAATGTTTCTTATGGTTCTGCAGCTAATACACAATTTAATAGCCATTTGCAATATAATGTTTCTAGTCCACCTATACAACAAAATACGTTGCAATGGAATGCTTCTATGTCACAACCACCTAGACCAACCACAATTCAAGAAGTCATTGATAGATTTAATGCTGGTCTTGCTAAACAACTAAGGGAGGATTATGGAATAGAAGCTAAGCCTAGAGCTCGTACATATCAAAAAACTGTATCCTTTGTCTTTTGATTCGGTTTCATATCCTTCCGGTTGGCGTTGTCCTGAATTTATAAAATTTAGTGGGGATGATAATAAAACCACTTGGTAGCATATTAGTCAATATCTTGCTCAATTGGGAGAAGTTAGTTCTATAGAAGCAATCAAGGTGCATATATTCCCTTTATCTTTGACTGGAACTGCTTTCTCATGGTTTGCTTCATTACCTGCTAATTCTATCTATGCTTGGGGACAATTAGAGCAAAAGTTTCATGATCACTTTTATAGCGAGATAATGAGCTAAGATTGAGTCATTTAACATCGGTTAAGCAACGACATGATGAATCTATTGCTGATTTTATTAGAAGGTTTAGAGATAAAAAACCGTTGTTATAGTCTTGTTATCTCTGAGAGGGATCTTGCTGAAATAGCTTTTAATGGTTTGCATTCCCATATTAAAAAAAAGCTAGAAGGTCATGAATTTGCTAATGTTAATCAAGTATTGTTAAAGGCTTTAGTCTATGACATTCGAAGCAAAGATGCTAGGCTTAAATCTGATCGTCCTAATATGCATATGGTTTCTTATGATTCTTCGGACGATGAGAGTAAAGAGGTCTATGCTGCTGAATTTATATGGTCATCTAAAGATGCACCTAGCACTTGCACTTCTCTTAGGCCGGTTCAAAAGAATCGGAAAGATGAGATGAAATTTACTTTTGATGTATCTAAGTGTGATAGAATCTTTGATGAACTAGCAAAGGCTTGGAAAATTAAGTTTACTCATACTATACCCCCGCTTGATGAGTTAAAGAAATGTGCTTATTGTAAATATCATCATTCTTTTTCTCATGCTACAAATGATTGCAATGTTTTTCGAAGACAAGTGCAGTCAGCCCTTAATGAAGGACGACTGAAACTTCATACAATGCAAGTTGATGATAATCCTTTTCCTGCAAATGCATTTATAAACACCGTTGAAGTGCAGGGTCCCAAAGTGCTACTTCGGCCACATCAAGCCGAAAAAGCTAAAGGAAAAAATGTAATCATCGGTGAGGAAAGAGTTGAGAAGAAATTGCCAATTCAAAAGGACCCTCCATTGAAGACTTCAACGCTCGGGGGCAAAGCAAAGTTCAAAAGACCGACTCTGCAAAAGTCGGTCTAACCGGTCCTAAAACCGGTCCAACCGGTCCTTCGAGTAGGTGTGAAAATGCTTCCCGATCCAAGAACAAGGTAAAGCTGAGTTTTGAAGAACTTTTGGCCAAATACAAGAAGAAAGGAGCTGCCCAAAAGAAAAAGAGTCGGCCAAATAATTCAAAATCATCACCAAGGCATGAAAAACAGCAAGGTATGCACCAACAAAGAGATAATTATGTTTCTACATTATATCCTTTTGTTGGATCGTTTCTGCCATGGTCTTGGTCTTATCCTTTTAATCATTCACCTGCTGATTATAGTAGTATGTACATGCAACCATACATGATTCAATATTCTAGTTCATATCCAAATTATGGTGCATTACAAAGGCCGGTCACTTGCAAAAGTAATCTGGTCAAAAGCAATGTATGTGCTGCTATTAAAAAGTGTGAGAAGGACAACGAACAACATTCAAAGTATATACGGCCGAGGTGGTGTCCCTCAGGCTTGTCTCACACCCAAAAAAGGAAATTGCAGCTGAAGCGAAAGCAATAGTTCATGAAGCAACAAATTGAAGAGAAGCCAGCAAGATTAGCAACAATCAAGTAGGTATGGCGACTAAAGCAAAGTGCCCCATCATCAACTTGAGTTGAAGCCAGTTTTATGGCCGGCAATATGTTGTCGCCCTTAGAAAAATATATATGGCCTATGTACTGTTTATCATCGTCCCTGGGCAATTTCAGACCAGAGGGATGTTTTCTAGCACGCATGCTTTGCTAGAAAACAGGAGGGCATATGTTCGCACTCAAATTTGGCAGGTCTGAACAGGGCGGTCTAACCGGGTTGCCAAGGGCGGTTGGAGCGGAAATTTCAAGTTGCTCAAAAGGCAAATTGGACTACACCATTGCGTAGCTCTCGTCGAGGCGACCAAAATGCATATGTAGAACGTCCGATTTGGAGTTCGGACGGAGGAGTTATGACTTCGACAAGATCTGCACCTGGGCATAGAGGTTAGACCGGTTTCCCAACCCGGTTAGACCGGTCTTGGTCTATGTAATCCGAGTCGAGTTGTATTTTATCACGGGATTTGTTAGGGATTCGACTCCTTGTGGGGCAAGACCTCCCCTCCCTATAAATATAAAGGGACACGGCAGACTGAGGGTATCCAATCGATCAAAAACACTTTTATCTATTATTTTGCATCTTTTACCTTTTCTCTTTGCGCTAGCTTTTCCAACCCCATTTGTTGTTTCTCCTTCGTCTCTACGGCGTTTGAGGACGTTCTAGGTGGCCTGCCTACCCTAGAACACCCATGCGTGCGCTTGCCCTGACGGGGTCCCTCCCGGACGAGCGTTCGTCGGGCTACCCGCCAGGCTGTCCGGTAAACCCGGTCCAACCGCCCCTGCATAGAGGTGTGACCGAGTTTGGGCAGCTGCAGTGCAAGGTGTGCTACTGCCTCCCGCGCGATCTAGCGCGATCGTGTGTTGGCCCCGTTTTAGCGCCAACAGGCACACTAGGTCATTTTCCCTGCTACTTTCGGCAAGAGTTTCAGAGAGTAAAAATTACTGCTACTTGAACTTGGCCGATTCACATGGAAAAACCGCCAACTCCACACAAAAAAGTTCTTCATATCACAGTGTCACTTTCTTATTAATGTATTATTACTCCTTCCATTTCAAAATGTAGGTCGTTTTGACTTTTTAAGGTTCATAGATTTGGCTATACGCTTAGATATAACGTATATCTAACTGCATAACAAGAACCTACGAACCTACAAAAGGCAAAACAACCTCTATTTTAGATGGAGGGAGTATTGACTAGTGAGCTTATAATGCTTTGTTCGTTCCCTACTGTATTGCTAATTCCTTATTCCTTCAAGCTTGAAAACCTCACAATCTGTATTATGCTTTAGTCAAATTAGCTCGATCAGCTAATCACAAATGTCACTTTCTTATTAATGTACTAGTGACTAGTGAGCCTATAATGCCTTCTTGCTCGAAAAAAGCCTATAATGCCTTGTTCCTTCTATGCTGTATTGCGAATTCCCTCCCGGCTTGGAAACGTCGCAAAAAATTGGAGAAAATATATAGGTTTCATGTGACTACAAATCTACATTCACTGTGAGTCGTCGCTAGCTGCTGTGTTATATCGCGACGACTCATGAGTCATGAGGATCAGTCGGTCCTTCAGAGCAGTGCAGAGACCACTGACCGATCGGTCCTACACGCTCAGCCGTTTGTCGAGACTACGCGCAAAAGGTCACCACTCACAAGGGAACTGAAAAAGGTCAACAGTAGCGGCCTGATACCATCAGCATTTGTCGGCTGAAGCTTCCCTGTTGATAAGCAGAGCTAGCACTCATTTATAGTGAAAGACTTCCACAAAGTCTGCAAGAATCTCAAGAAAGGTAAAAGAAATGGATGAAAAGGGCACCCATTAATTAATCGATCAGCGATCTCCATTGATAATTAGTGTTTTGCTAATATAAAACCATGTGTACCGATGCAAGATTAGTTATAAACTGACAAGAAATTCATAATTTTAGGTTAGTCCAAGCTACACCGACCTTCTAGTGTATGTTTCTATACAGTTCTATTTATCATGTTTATCATTAGATATGTACTATACCGATGCAACTGATATCATGGGGTGAGTGTGCATGCGTGTTGTTAGCGTCTGCGTGGTGTAATTCTCCAAAAAAAAATCATGTCCATATTAAGTAACATGTACCGACCAGAAAAGCTCAAATGGTTGCCATTCAAGAAAATAAGGTAAACCTGGCAGTCAACCAACAGGGAAATTTCCATGCAAAGATAGTGTTTGGTGAAGAAGGATGTGAACTGCGTCAGTTGGAATCCAATGTGTGCTTTTCCATTCAGACGACCATAAAGTCCAGTCTGCATCGGACACTGGGATTCAGAAACTGCGATACGGCCAGCACCATAGCAACATTTACACGTTATGTATACGTTATATAAAAATGTGTCTTACTAAGTTTATTGGCAAACAATTAAAATCAGGCCAATCTGCACAATACTGAGCAAGGATTTGTTGTGGAGATACTCTGTCATATTCTTCCAAGAAATTTTGTGATGAAGAATTGCAAGAACTGAACCACTTGTCCCAAAGCTCGGATTGATGAATACGTGCAAATAATACTGCCGCGTCGTAGGTCATTGTGGTTTTTCTACATTGATATAGATGCATAGCATAAGTACCTAGAAAAGCTAAAAAAACTTATAATTTGGGACAGAGGGTGTAGTAAACATCGGGTAGATGAATTATATTCCTATATCCAAATAAATGCCCAAGCTTAGTTGACAGAATTATTGATTTTTATTCAAAGAATTTGCCAACGTACCATTCACATTATCATGTTGACTAATTTTGACAAGATATTTTGTGTGCATGTACCCCACGACAACACCTTTCAGTCTCTCCGTCAGTTAGAGCTGGCTGAAAGCTAGGAATAGAATCTAGAAGCAAGAAGACCTGTTGCTTGACTAGCTATCTCTGGCCAGTATAAATTGCATTTGGCGATTCTTATTCCCAAGAACAGCCACTGGCACAATGGAGCTACCTAGAAATCTCCTCTGCATTATCATCTTCTTACTCATTTGTACAGCCCACGCAAGTGGCAGCGAGCAAGCGGCGGTTGCTCTTCTCCAGTGGAAGTCCACTTTGGATAGTAGCAGCACCAAGAACTTGTTTTCTTGGTCACCAACCAACTCTATCTGCTTATGGTTCGGTATACTGTGTGGCAACACTACCAGCCACATCATTGGACTTCGTCTTCCTGGAGCCAGCATCAAGGGCCGTCTTGATACCTTAAACTTCACTGCATTTCCGCAACTCACTGAGCTCAACCTCAGTAGCAATGACCTCCATGGAGCCATCCCTGCTAACATCTCTATGCTGCAGGCGCTGGTCTATCTTGACCTCAGTTTCAACAGATTCAAAAGGATCATACCGCCACAGCTAGGGAGCCTCTCAAACCTCATCGACCTTCGCCTCAACAACAACAACCTCACAGGTGCCATACCCTGCCAACTCAGCAAGCTCCCCAAGATTGTCCGCCTTGAGATATCTAATAACAACTTTGACAAGCCAGAGTTCTCCCCAATGCCCACCTTGCAGTTATTTTCCATGCACAACATGGGCATTAATGGCAGTTTTCCAGAATTCATCTTAGAGTGCCCCAACCTGACATTCCTTGACCTGTCATGGAACAGACTCTCTGGGTCGATCCTGGAGTTGCTTCCAAAGACAGCTCCAGATCTAACATACCTCAAAGTGAGATCGAACTGGTTCTCTGGGCCCTTACCGCCAATAATTGCAACATTACGACAGCTGCAGTATCTGGAACTCTCAAATAACAATTTCAGTGGTGTTATCCCCAGGGAGCTTGGTACACTTACAGCATTGATAATACTTGATCTGCAAAATAACCCACTCAGTGGACCAATCCCTGTTGAGATCTGCAATCTTTCAAACTTGCACTGGCTCAATGCTGCAGGAAACAACCTCAGTGGAACGATCCCACCATGTATCAGCAGCATGGCAGCATTGAAACGCCTCGAACTCTGGAACAATCAACTGGAGGGTGAGTTGCCTGTGACCATTTGTCTGCTGCATAGCCTTAAGTATCTCTTAGTGGGCTTCAATAGATTGACTGGCCATGTACCAGATGATCTTGGCCAGGGGCAGCCACTTACTATTGTAGACTTGTCCAACAATGACTTCTCTGGAGAATTACCTCCCAGACTATGCAATAATCTTCTGTTACAACAATTGGTGGTCAACAATAACAGCTTTTCAGGCTTGCTTCCAGCATGTCCAAATTTAACTTATGCTTGGGTAGGTCAAAACAATTTCTCGGGTGACATCTCACATGTGATTGGAAAATACCCCAACCTCCGTGGACTTGACGCATCAAGAAATCAATTTACAGGGATGATTTCTCCAGATTATTTCTGTCAATTACTTTTTCTGGAATTCTTGGACCTTTCAGGCAACCAGCTGTACTGGGAGCTCCCCAGTTGCTTAATGAAACTTCCACTACTGAACTTTGTAGATTTGTCAAGAAATGCTTTCTCTGGCGAATTCCCAACCTTAACAAGCCCCAACTGTTCACTGACATCACTCCACTTGGCAAACAACAACTTCACTGGAGGCTTTCCTTCTTCCTTAAGTTACTGCAGTAGTTTAACAATTTTAGATCTTGGCAACAACAGATTCAATGGGAAAGTTCCTTCATGGGTTTCACACAAAATGCCTTCCCTTAAGGTTCTCCAGCTCCGCTCGAATATGTTACAGGGATGCATACCCTGGCAATTATCGCATCACTCTCAACTGCAGCTACTTGATTTAGCCAACAACCAGTTGAGTGGCTCTATACCAAGACAGTTTGCTAACTTCGCATCGATGATACAGCTGAACAATGGATTTCACTTGGGATCAACACACATTTTGCTTACATACTCAAATCGAGCTCTGACCCCATATTCTGACAGAATTAATCTAATTTGGAAGGGGAAATACTATACATTCGAGAAAGCAATTGGTCATATGATAGGTATTGATTTATCGAGCAATCTTTTGTCTGGTGAGATACCTACAGAGTTGACAAACCTGAAGGGCCTCCAGTTGCTAAATTTGTCAAGAAACAATCTATCTGGTGGCATCCCAAATGATGTTGGCAATCTGAAAGCCCTAGAATCCCTGGACTTATCCTGCAATGAACTTTCAGGCCGTATACCAGAAAGCCTCTCCAGCTTGACGTTCCTCAGCTCTCTCAACCTCTCCAACAATCAGCTGACTGGTCCGATACCCACAGGTGGCCAGCTTGGCACACTAAACGATCCGTCAATTTACAGCAATAACTCTGGTCTTTGTGGACTCCCTTTGAACATAATATGCCTAAATAGAAGTTCTGGGTCAGCAGTGAATAAGGATGCGGATCCAGGAATTTACTTCTCCACACTTGTGGGGTTTGCTCTTGGATTCTGGTTATGGTTTGGAGCACTAATTTTCTTTGATATATGGCAGATTGCTGTCCTAACCTGCATTGATCGTGTGCTGAACATGATTGTGCAAAGGATACAGAACTGCTAGCTTCAGTTGTGGCATTATCTACATGGGAACGTAACTAGTATTCGAAGCATCTTTACCTTGGCATTTAGCCTATGTGAGTCACTGTACCTTCTTATCCCGTTAAATATGTGTAATTGTAATTATAAAATTGCACATCAATGCTATCTAAGTTAAGGTACATGTCAAATTTTGCTATAAGAAGGACTTGGCTCTTCTTCTTACATCTAATTTACTCTGAACATTGAGTGCCTCTTTCAGTCGTGATCCTAACGTGCAGATCTGTTAACTTTTTTTCTCATAAATTATCAACACTGCCTTCATGAAAAAGATTCTAGATTTCAGCAGAGACACCTTCTCTAGTTCATCTTATCCACTCCAGTTTGTCAACTGTTATTTGCGCCAGTAGAGTAAACAGGTGATTATAGAAACAACCTAGAAATCGCCCAAATTAGCATTGGGGAACAAAACATACCATCTGAAATCCCCCAGCCGCCGACGCTATCTCCGCCGCCGGGTGCCGGGCACCGCTGGCCAACGGAGAGCGCAGGCAGAAGCCGGTGCCCGTCGTGGCCGCCTGACGGCGAGCCGGAGAAGCGCACCGGCCGCTGCGGGAAGAGCCCGGCGGCGGTTCGCGGAGTCACGGTTCCGGGCGGTCGCTGGCAATGTGGCGGACGTGGCGAGGTTCGCAGGATGCGGCGGCCGAGGCCGCGAAGTTTGGAAGTGAAAATGAATACCTTTGCGGGAAGAAATAAATACAACAATTCTAGAACATTTGGAGAGATGTTGAAAAAAAATAAACTTAAGTTGTACGATCTCTATGTCGTTGGTGATTTTTTCTTCGTAACATTTGACTATTCATCTCATTTTAAAATTTGTTATAAATATATAAAAAATAAGTTATAATTAAAATACCTATCAGAATATAGTAAATCACAAACAAAATAAATAATACTATATAAATTTTTAAATAAAAACGATGATCAAACATGGTGATCAGAAATCAACGGTAGACAATAGATTGCTTTAATTTCAAAAAAAAAAGACAGTAGATTGCTAAAAACTAATTGTAAAGGCAGATGGACTACTTGGATCTTGGATCCCTAGATCGTCACCGGCAGGCCGGTCCTGAGCTTTGAGGGGCCTTGGACCAAACTGAATACAAGGGCCTTTATTACGAAGCTCAGGGCCTTGGACCAACTGAAAAGGAAAAAGTCCATTTAACCTCTCTGTACATCGGGCCAAGACCGTGTTTCCTCTTAAACCGTAAAATCAGTTGTGTAGCACCTCTTCATGGTTTGGACAGTGTTTTCACTGACGTGGCAACGGGCCTCACATGTCAGAGTGGGCCCACCTCCATTCTCTCTCCTTCCTTCCTCCATTGTCCTTTCTCTCTCTTTCTCCTCTTCTCCGTCGCCACCTCCACCATCTCCGTAGGGAGACCAACAGGGCAGCAGCAAGCAGGGCGCAGCCACGGGAACGGACACGGCGGCCCACACGCACGCGCTGGTGCAACAATCTAGTGGGCGCGGCGAGGAGCGACGGCGACGTGGTGTGGGCGGCGTTGGACGGAACGACGAGAAAAATGAGAAAAGGGGTGACGAACATGGTGGAGGTGGCGGTGGAGAAGAGGAGGAAAGGGGCAGTGGAGAGAGGAAGGAGAGAGAATGGAGGTGGGCCCCGCTGCCACATCAGCAAAAAACCACTGTCCAAACCATAGAGGGGTAAAACGGATGGTTTTGGTAGTTGAAGGTGCTAGATAACCGGTTTTGCGGTTCAAGGAGGAAACGCGGACTCGGCCCGATGTCCAGAGGGTAAAAGGGACATTTTCCAACTGAAAACAAGGGCCTTTTATTATGAACATGTAAACAAATGTAGTAGTAATTGTATATTAGCTATATAAAATATTATTTGTAAACACTTAAAGTGTACCACAAACAATATCATATCTTTTAAAAATATCGGCTTGTTATGTACAATTGCTTCTTCTTCTTATATAACAAGCAACTGCTCCTGCTATCTTTTAAAAAAAAATATCATATCAAACCTTTTTTAGCCTGCTACCGCTGACGTGCAGGGGCAATATTGATCACCGTTCAACATAATCAAAGACTCAAAGTAGTTAGTATCAATCATCAACCGCCAATTGATAGTATACTACTAGCGATTGGGCATACGCAGGAGCACGAGATACGAGATGAAGTTTGCGAAGGAGATGAACGAAAGGCTGACAACGCAGTATTTCGAACCATGCGACTCCAGTATACTGTATACCTGACGAAAGGCCCTTGGTTTTTGGTGGCCTGGTAAGGCTGCCCCTCTCGTACGACGGCAGAAGACGTATGGATGTCGTCATCGGAGATGGAGGTGGAAGCTCATGGAAGCAGCTCTCCATTGGTAGCAGTTATGTTCAAAGTACCGTAGGATACTAGGGAAACATGAAGATTCTGTATTTTTTTTTATTATACAAATGATTCTCTGTACACACATGTACTGATGTACCATTCTTCAACAGAAAGATACAACTTCAAAATACACACAGATCTCCCGGTAGAAAAGGAAAACAGTGCCTAACTATGACCTGCTGTGCTAAATCACAAAGATACACATGTACAAGCGAACAAACGTGCTAGCTGAACAGAAGCTTGGTTTCAGATGTGTGCAGTGTGCTTTACACAGACATGCGAAGTATAACCCATCGCGGTGCCGAACTTAAGAAGCGGGGCTCTGTTGCGCTCGCATCACCAGCTCTTCAGTCGTGGTGCCGATGATCTCATTCGCACGCTTCAAGGGAACACATAGGATCCTTCCAATAGAGTCCTGTGAGGGGGTAAAAACATAGAAAACCTTAGTGGTTCATAATGTTGACATAGAAAACTGTTTAGTTTCGTACACCAAACAACTCCTTTTGAACAAGGAGTGTACGTATCTATCCATTTGCTATTCAGTTATGAGTGTACAAATCACCCGGTTGACACAGTTGTTTGCCCAAGGAAAACTAGAGTGCCAAGAACTGTGAAAATATAATGTTCAGATTCAGTCTACATATTGCTCTAGTCATGTTTATTTAACCAAATAAATAAATAAATCAGTCAAAATCATCTGACCAATGATGGCTATCAACCTGCTTTAACCAGCAGAAAATCACATATGAACTTCAAGGCTAAAACAAAATATGCAAAACATGCATGTTTCATATAGCAAACATGGCTGATTTTACCAGCTTAGAAGGGTACTGCCCTAAATAAGTGCCAACCTACAAAACTCAAAGTGATGCAGTTTGCAAACTACGACCATTGGTAACTAAATAGGTGTGGAATAGTTAATAACATATACTTCAACATTAGAAAATCAATAGAGATTTACCCGATGAACAATGCTAAGCTTCTCTAACTTCTTGACAGCATCATGAACATCAAAATTGCACTCCGCACCAAACTCTTCTTTGATTAGCTCTTCACAGCGTAAATCAAGATCCTGGTGGGAAGAAAATATGAAAGAAAAAATGTAAGCTCCCTAAATTCACAATAATTTGCACTAAGACGAGGCAAAATGTAGCTGTTGTACACTCCACTTGCATGCCATTTGCTGGAACACATCTTTTAACCATGATTAGACATGTGTGATGTGTTGGAGCAAAGGACATCCAAGTGGAGCCAAATTTTCTAATTTTGTTGTGTCAGTAAAGCCCTCCCCCAACAACAGCAACCACATAGAAATTTCTTATCGCAACCATTATTCTGCACAGATCAATTTTACCTTACCATAATTGCTTATCTAGTCTTTAACCAAGCATAAAGTGCAATATGCCACAACCAGGAATAGAACACAAGAATCACACAATAAGGTTGGAATAATTTCCCCATTGATTAATAAAAATCTATGCATATGTTTACCAATTGATAGGATGCACTGCACTATAATAAAAAGACAACAAAACTGAACAATGGTACTGGGAACAGCAGTGAGCACGACTTCAAACAACCAAAGGGTAAAAGAAGAGCTGAGATATGTAATGGATGAAGCTATGAAGGGGCTTAAGGGGGTAGAGGGCACAAATGCTCAATGTCCAAAGCAATACAAAGAAAGAAAGACTGTAGACTGTAACACCAGTTAGCTGCTTACTTGTACTGTTGCTTTTCCCTGCTCCATTAAAATGTAGTAACAAATTATGACCTCTTTAACCTACATCAAGAATAATGGGATATCAGTGAACGCAAGGTATAGGTACAAGCTTCTGGTTTAAAGTATTGTTTTCAACTGTTTCATACTTCTTGTTGTATCACATCGTCACATAAGTGGAGAAGAGTTCCTTTCCCACTATCAAGCTGTTTGTCATACATTGATTTTGTAATCAAGTTCTGATAAATTGTCATATTTTGTTGAAATCTGTAAATAAATAAGAAATAAATCTGTCAATATCAGCAATAAAATTGACTGCACGTTAGAGTCAAACATACTAGAATGATTGCATTATGAAGAATAGAAGCAATATTACTCTACTAAATACTAATAGGAATTTACAGTCTATGCATTGCACTGAGTTCAACCATTCTTGGAATGACTTCACTAACCGGGAAACACCATTAGCCATGGCACTCAAGGTAAGAAAGGAAAAAGGCTGTCAATTAAGCACTTACGTGAAGTAGATCTTAGCACAGTACCCGATCACACCAGACAAGATTGCTATGACGACCCATACGTCAGCCTTTGGCATTTCAAGAGAACCAACTAGAGTAACCTGCAAGTAGTAAGCTATCGATATAGTAAACAAAATGAAAACCTGCACATTGGGATAGCCAGAACATTAGAAACATACCAAACCGATAACAGCAGAAATGAGAAACTTGACCCAATCCATCGGTGTTAGCGTCGGGTTTTTCTTCTCTGGCTACAAAATAACTTCTAATTCAGGTCATTGGCAACAACAACGGATGCAAACAAAATGATGATAAAACTGTTATACATTGATCTAACTTCTAGTGATCGATCTTACAAGGACAATTTCCATGTCAGCCATTGGAATATTCTTGAAGTGCTTTACAAATATTCCTCGATCAGGCTTAGTCTTTGTGCCAGCACGCCTATACATATTCAATCAGCACAGCTAATAAAGCTGCATCAACAATAAAAACACCAGTCCATCATGAATTTGAAAGTTGAGCGATCAGAACATTGAATCTACCTGTACACCACAATCATTCTATCGAATGTAGGTTCTTGAATTGTCATCTTACGCATCAGATTTCTCAAACTGTCACCAAAGGGCAAAGGCAGGTAAGAGCCTAAGTTCGGTAGTCTGGCAAATTTTACTGAGAAAGTGAGAACATGAAAAACCTTAGTTCAATTTTTTCTAGTCGAACTCTCTCAACAAATAATTCTGGTTCTTCCTCATCTTCATTAATTTCATCAGTCTTCTTGGTGTCTTTCTTTGGCTTCAAATGCTGTTTCTTAGAAAACAATCTATCAATTCTGAAAAAAAAAAAGAACTCATCACTATAATGTCGTATATTATTTTGGCATGTTGGAGTACATTGGGTTGAAAAACAAAGATTGAGGCAACAGAGTGCATGTACCTTGTAAAACTGAGCAATGACCTCCAAGCCCGGGATATCATTACATCTACTTTCTCCATGAAGAAGTAGTCAGTTGTTCGATCAATTCCAATGCCCCGACGAAAAATGATGTACTACAAGATGTGGGCAATGGGGAAATTCCGTGAGAAAAACAGATAGAGGATAATAAGAAGAAAAAAACATCCAGAAGCCGTTGTAAACTCCTAATCATCAGCATAGAGACATAAACGGCACCAGGATGTCAAGAAAAAGCTGCAGGAACGGATAATACCTTGTCCGCAAATTCTGGTAGATTGTCTTGTGGATGCTCTTTAAAATATTTTGTCAACAACTTCTTGTCTAGCTACATTTCAAGGTAAGCAAATAAGTGGAACAGAATAGACTAGTTCTGTGTGTTTACTTTAAAATGTTAAAATTTCAAACCTTAGATTCATCAACTTTGATAGGAAGATTCAACAGATATTTTCCAGATTGCGCAACATCATACTCTTCATCAGATAACAACTTGAAGTTGCTCTTGTCCATCACCTGGTTGATACAGAGCAAACAAATGTTTAGTTAGGAGTTATGGGGTAAACTGGTTTTTTTGCATGACTAAATGTTAGTTGAACATCTCATAGTCACACCAAAAACAGGAATTATTATCTACATTCAAAGGATGAAAAGTAGTTTTATCAGTTTCATCAGCATCATCCAACTGAATTCATTGGTGCTATTGAGTGGTTGCCATATAACTCATACTTCAAATTTCTAAATAATTTAAGTTCTTGTTTGATGTCACTTCCATGATAATCCGAAGCAGAAAATTCCATCATCTAGACATTTACATTTATGAAGATGATTTTTTTTAAAAGATAGAAAACCTGGCAGGTTTTCCTGCATCATAGACTGATCGTGAATGTAGTGTACCAAGCAATTCATTTCGTATGAGAATTTAGGCCTTGAAACGTTTGAAATCAGTGCACGATCTTGTCAGTCCTTAGCCTGGGTGAGTTACAGTTGCATAGTATCCATGCAGAACATTTTTATATATTTCTGATTTCTCAATGCATTCGGCACAAAGTAATAGTGCTGCTCTTGAACTTTACTCTGAGCATGAATAGTAAAATAGAAGGAACATGTATAAAAGTACAACCTGGAAAAGATATGTCATGAAATTGAACTCGAGGGTCTCAATTTCCTCTGGTGTCAGGTTCTGCTGCTCCAGCCTCTTCTCACCAGAAACAGGGTCAAACAGCGAGTACAGTTGCTGCACCAACCAAGAAGAGACAATTAGCCATTTGACCCAAAGGGGGCCTCGAGCAATCGAACAGAGAACTGAGGTGATCAAAACAATCGGGATAAACAGATGGCTTGCCATGAGGTCTTCGAACTGGAGGAGGTACCAGGCCCGGATTGTGTACTCCACCTTCTTGCACAGCTTCAAGAACTCATTGCGGTCAACCTCATGCTCTGCATAGACATTCGAAAGAAAAGTAATGAATGAGAAGGGGGCCAAAATTGTGAATACAAAGCATTGTTCCCATCTAATCCATTTTGCAGCACAGGAGAGCGAGCATAAGGCTTCAATAGCAGGTCCCCCAAGTAAAAATGGATCATATTGGAGCATCACCATGGGTGCAAATATCAAACAGCCCCCAAGAGCTTTCAATCTGATACATAAATAATTAATGGAATGGGTTACCATTCTGGATATAAAAAAACATTAATTCTCCAATCCATTTTGCAGTTTTGCAGGCTTCCCTTGGAGCATCGACGGTCTACACTACACTACAACTTTCACTAAAAAAGAAATACTATACTGAAATTGCTAGAGCTTGGGATTTCACGATTCATTGCAACTGCCAATTAGGCATGGCTGCCACTCATACCGACGGTCAGGCAAAGGGAACTCCCCTTGCAGGCTCGAGAGAGCTCGGAACACATCAAATTCGGCACTGATAAATCGGAACCCGACCCAAGCACAGGCAGTATTAGGCAGCTAGTCAAGTGCTGCCGCTGCTGCGGAAAGTAAGGAGGAATCGGCAGGTGAGCGGCGGTACCGATGAGGTAGGCGAGGCGCATGACGAGCTTGGGCTTGAGGATGGGGATGACGGCCTCCCGCTCCATCCGGATGACCTCCCGCGCCACCCCGTCCTTCCGCGCGTCCGTCCCCTCCGCCGCCTTCTTCATCTCCGCCTCCGTCGGCATCCTCCTCCCCTCCGCAGCCGCCGCCGTCCCCTCCTCCTCACCTCCCTCAGGCCTCAGGTGTGTTGTGTGTAACGGATGGAATCCCCTCCGCGCTGTACGCGTAGCAAAGGTAACCGCTGCTGTGCTGGTGGGGGGTAGTGCGGGATGGGGTGGCCCTAGCGTAAATTATTCTTGGAGCGAGCGAGGCACGTGGCGATGGCGACCGCTGTCGGACGGGGCCCGGGCGTCTCTCGCTGACAGGTGGGGTCGAAGCAGGTGGGACCGGACTGTCAGTGAGAGCTCTCGCGTCGGGGAGGCGTCGGCTGGCGTGGGGTTACCGGATTGGGACGGCGTGGGGACAGTCAACGGGGATACGGGTAGCTGGGCTTTCCGTTTCATCGAGAGCGGCGCGCGTGGCCGGCCCTCGAAGGACGCGGGCTGTGCGATGCTCGCTTGTTTTGTTTCTCCTGGTGCGCGTGGTGGTGCGGTGGAAGAGATCAAGAAGGAAGATATGATCTTCTTTAGACCTAACAGTCGGCCACGTTTAGTGTAAACAATACTCCCAGCTATGCTCGATCATACTTCATACAACCCTTCAAGCAACCACTTAGCTGACTCCACCTGCAGCAGGCCTGATTTGCAAATCAAACGGAGAAAGAGAATTCATATTTCGTTGCCTTCTCTCTCTTTGTTAATTTAGATGTGTGCTCGATTCCATCAGCTCCTATATCTGCTACTAAACGTATGTAATGGTAATAGTTAGCTCTAATAGTTGCTCATTGTTAACGGAGTGTTGCTTGGATGCATAATTTATGAAAGTACAAGTACTCCCTCCGTTTCAGTCTTTCAGAACATAGGTTGTTTTGTTTTTTATAGGTTTATAGCATTTGTTATGTACCTGGACTTATTTTAGACCATAGCAAATTCTATGAATTTAAGAAAGGCAAAATGAAACGGTGAGAGTACCGATTATCAACACATGTTAGCAGTTTCCATCCATCTAATAGATTAGTAATTGTTAGCCGTTGAGTTGCTTATACTCATTAGCAGGCCTGGTTAGATCTCTGTAATTGTTCATACTAATGGATCCAAACAATATTATGCATAAACCCATGAAAAGGCTTAAGTCCGTATGGATTAGAGTGAAAAATAAATTAATTTTATCCTTATTCTCTTCATAAATTATAATTTGTTTCCGGACGAAGCCTGATCAAGTATTCTAAGTGTTCTTCGTCAAATCTAAGGTATCCTTCTAATGTGTTCCACCATAAAAGAGTACAACTACTGTTGGTTTTTTAGAGTACAATTGTTGTTAATTGAAAAAGAATAAGAAGAGGCATCTACTACCGACCATTGGAGGATGAATACCAAACGTGTCGAGTGTCGACTGTGTAGAGTGCCACCAGAGTGGGGATTTACTAGCCGTATAACTCGTTCGGTCGTTCCGTCGTCGGTAGAGACTCGAGAGCAGCGAGTGCTTGCCAAACAGACAGAAAAGAAAGGCAGTTGAGCGGCTCCCGGCCCATCACCTGCACCAGACGATGGCCTGGCCCGCTCGAAAAGACCAGTCAAAGCCCAATCGTGGCAGGGGCCCAGCACGACCGGAGCCCGCGCGCCACGGACCGGGGGCGTCCTGCTTTCCTTTCCTCCCGTCGAGCCGGCCGGCGTTGATGGGTGACGAGACCACGCAGCACGCACGCGCGGGTCTCCCCTCCCCGTCGGCGGCCGTCGCCTCCTCAGATCACGCACGCACGCACGCTCGCCGGCGGCGGCGCGTCTCTCGAAGTCTCCACCACTACACGCGCCGCGCGCGATCAGTGTGGTTTCCAGGTCGGATTAAAGACAGCGATCGGTGCAAATGAAACTAGCATCGCAGCACGGCCCCGCCCGACCTGGCCCCGCAACCACGTTGCGTTCACGGCTCACGTCCGCCCTCGGGTCGGGCCGGGTGGTTCCGTTCCGTTCCGTCCGAATCCCGACCGCGCGCCCGTCCCTCGTCTCGGAGGGCCTTTGCCTTTCCTGGCGAGGACGGTGGGCCCGGCGAGCCAGGCGCTGTCGAGTGGGCCGTGACAGGGGGGGCAGCGACCAGCGGCCGGGTGGGCCACGCGCTGCCCCTGCCAGGGGGAGCACCCGCGCGTGTGGGACGGGGTGCTAGCTGGACCCTCTGGCGGCCGTGGGGCCGAGCTGCCAGGCGCCGCCCAGAACTGGCCTCCCCTTGCTTTCCTGCCTCTCTCTCCCTCCCTCTCGTGCCAAATCTCGCCTCGGGAGGCGCGCGACCAGCCAGACCTGCATGTAGTATCTGATCCGAGGTTACACGCACGTCCCCCTCTCATCAGATGCGGGAGAAAAATTGTGTTAATCTTGGCGTGCGTTCTATAAGCTGCTTTTATCCCGGGGAGGGTTAATTCTTCAACTACTGTGGGTAACAAGAACACAATACATTATCTAAAAAAGAACACACAATGTCTTCACGGTGACGTTCTCGCCGCGCGCCGTGGTAAATATACTACTTTTGCTCCTAGTAAAACTAGGTACACTCACCAGTCATCACAGCGTGATCGACCTATAAAGGTGTGCTCCCTCCGTCCTAAGACAAACCGCTTACTACGTTTCTTGAGGAGTCAAATATTTTTTATTTTGACTGAAAATATAAAAAATATTATCAATATTTTTATCTTCAAATAAGTTTACTATAAAAGTATACTCAATGGTCAATTTAATTATGCTTATTATAGATCATAAATAGTAATGTATTTTTTATAAATTTTAGTAAATTATAAAAGTTTAACTCATAAAAAGCGTGATAAACATTTATTTTGAGACGTAGAAAGCATATTCTGATTGTGCGACTCGTGAGGCCCAAAAGGCCAGAGCAGCCTGCAGTGTGCAGACGGCGGCAGCAGGCCTGATGGCTGCTGGCTGCTGCGGCTGCGCTATCTCTATCTGCTGCTGCCCGTGCAAAAAAAGATGGTCGCCATCACTTAAAGCCCTTGTACTTCAAAGCCTGTCCCTCGCCAAGGAGGCCAAGCCAACCCCAGCGTGTCACGGGCGCGCCACCACACACACACCAGCCGACCAGCGAGCACACAACAGCACAAGATGGTGTTGTGACCAGCCAGCCCAACGCGCGCGCTTGCCAATGAGACGTACTACGTGTGCATGAGGTCTTTGTTCGAGCGAGAGAAAGAAGACACATTGATACCAACACCAACTTTGCTTGCTTGTCTAGCGATTTGGTAATAACCCGTGGTCGTTAACACCATCGGCACACTTGATCCACAACAAACAAAATGGACTGCTTATGCTAATGCAATGGTACGGTGCCCCCATTAACTAATCGAAATCTCTCACGCATGAAGAGTTTGTTAGATAATTAGGCCTATTCCCATGTATTTTAGTTCCAAAGTTAATTAAGTATTTCAACATAAATAACATGACTAAAGTGAGTGATACATAGCATGTGCTCGTGTTCATGATTATCAGACATATAAACATGAACATAGATAAAATATTGAAACAATTAAGTTTCAGGGTGAACGCAAAAGCGGGACCGGAGCCGGAGGCACCGGTTGCGCTTTTATCACCTGGAGTAGACATACTAGTTGGGTGACGTCAATCGGTGTAGCCGAACAAATTCGTTGCAGTGAAAAGTTGATGCAGTGGAGTCCCTCGAACGGCCTCCTGGAAGTAGTCGTACAAGCGTAGAGGACGTAGACGATGTACTCAATCGGGAGCGAGCAGTCGCGTGAGTCGCTCCCAAAAAACCTTATCGCTCGCCTATCTCGTGCTCCCCAAAAACCTTATCGTCCGTCTATCCCGTGCAGAATCACCAGCATCCAAGGTTACGAGGCTCTGTTCTCGCTAGCACTGTGCGCGCATGAGCTAGCGATGGGAATGCAAGAAAGCAGCTGACAGATGAGAGGGAGAAGAGAGAGATCCTAAAGAGGAGTATCTAGGAGGGCACCTTATATAGGTGCGCATGAGGGGCTAAGGGGTTGAACATGAACACTTGCGGTTAAGGTACATCTAAACGGCAAAAAGCCCACTACACCACAACACATCACGTCCGACCCAACACAGCCCATGCACCGCACGGCCACGGCCTCGCGCCTGCGCCCGTCCCGACACGCCCACGGCCTCGGCGAAGCGAGCGAGCGCGCGTGTGGCCAGCCAATCTCCTTTTCCAACTTTGCAAAAGGTGTACCGTAGGTCTACCTCATAAGTTGGATGAAATATTCCTCAAATACCAATGTGGTACACATTTTATTTCCCTATTATTTACTAACGGGTTTTTAATTCTTAATTGAAATAAATAAATAGGTCAGCTCATTTATTCCAACAGAGTTAGCTCCAGAGTTTATAAGACTCAAATGTCAACTAGCAGTTTTTCGCCACACAACGTACATGTTGCAAATTAGTTGGTTTGGCGTTGCAAAATGGTTTTCCTCTCCTTTTTCTCTACGACCTGTGCATGTGCCTTGCGCCAAGAGAGAAGAAAACACATTCATGGCAACAACTTTTCCTTATTTGTCTAGCAATCATGCGCACACTCAACTCAAGAGAAAATGGACTGTGTCCTATAAAAATGCAATGGTTCGGTGCTCCATCAACCAACTTAAATTGCTCGTGGAAGAAAAGTACTTGAATTGTCACCCTCACTTGGCTTCACAGCTGCATGTTTGACGTCCTCCTTTATTTCTTAATCTTGTTCCATTAACTCTATTTAGACTAACCGTACAATGGTGCTCGTACTACACATGATGGAAAAAAGTTTGTCAAAATAGGGACAATAGCACTTCGTATGTTAGGAAAAAAAATAACGAAAGAACAAAAACAATATATCAGTCCAAGGTGATGCTAGCCAGTGGAATTGTCCCTTTCACGGGTTTCACTTAATTTCCTTACATTTTTTGTTTGCGAGGTCCAAGTCCAACTTGATGTATTGCATGTTTCCTACATGGGTTCTTCGTATCAACATCAATTTTGATTACATCCTCCAAAGTGTTTGTGCAGGGTAATACATCATAGATTCATATCAAACACCGCTCTTGCGCTACTTTTTAGGTAGTTGATATTTTAAGGGTTTTACTAAACTCGAGCAAAGTAGACCTGACCCATGAGCCCGTCTAAGCCGAATAGACTTGGCGTGACCCGCCCAACCCAATTTTGAAAACCCAATATAGTTAATGGGCACATCTTTTAGGCCCAAAATAAATCAGACTTTTGTTGCCCCGTCCCGATCCACAAAATACTCAAGTCTATTTTTTATCAAAAAACTTATCATACAAAATTTGTCTCACGAAACAAGGCCAGAAGGACGATGCTCGCTTGTCATGATTTACCCAGGCGGTTTGGTTGCTGACTCCCTCTTTTTGTTTGTGTGTGTTGTGTCATGTATATGTACACGCCAAGGCTTTCGTGTAAAGTTTTAGATACATATCACGTCTAGCAATGATATATATGACAAGACCACATAATAGCATTGTGGGTTGCAATGCTTTATATTAGACTTTTTTTCCTTTTTTTTGTGTTATCAGGCTAACCTTACAATGCTATTATGTGGCCTTGCTCAAGAACTGATCCAATATGGTATCAGACTAACCTTTTCTTTTTTTTACTCGCCGACACATGTGTTAGGATGCGATTTTGGGTACATTTTGTTGAGAAACAATGGACCTAATGTTCTACACCTAACGTTAATCAATGGTAGCCTTAGATCTACATTGTGTAACACTATCTTCCTTGACACATGACTCTTACAGACTTTGTCGTTTTCCTTAATTAGTTAGAAGGTAGTATATATCTTGACATTCTTTCATGAGAATTCATATGAAAGATACACTTTTTGTTTATGAAAGGGTCCAACCTTCTATATTGGGGGATTACAAGTATAGGATTAGATAATGCTCAAATGAAAAATCTAAAAGGAAAGAAGGGTTCTTATTTAGCTTATCGCGAGAGCCCTCTCCAATGTTTGGATTAGTGCCTAAGCATGATGGGCATCCCAGTGAGGCGGCTTGGCGAGGAGGCCAAAATTGATCTTTTTTTGTTGGACCGATCCAGACTGCAAAAATAGTCATGCCTATTTTTTTATCAACAAACTTATGATAACCATGATGCTCGCTTGTCATTATTTAGTCGTGCGGTTTGGTTGTTGACTCCCCGTTTTGTTTTGTGCGTGTGGTGTCATGTATATATACACGCCAAAGGCTTTCGTGTAAAGTCCTAGATACATATCACGTCTAGCTATGATACATATGGCAAAAAGGCCATACAATATTGTTTATACGCTAAGATGATTTGTATTAGACTTTTCTTTTCTTTTCTTCTTTGTCGCGACAGAAGGAGATGACTAATCTAGTATTTGTCGACAAATGCGCTTGGACGCAATTTTGGATACATGTTCAAGAAACAACGAACCAAGTGCGCTACACCTAATGCCGACTTTAATTGCCGATAGCCTTAAATGTACGCGTCATGCAATGTTATCTTCCTCGACGCATGACTTTTGCGGGCTTTGTCGTTTTCTTTACTAATTGTTTAGGATGTGAAAACTTAAGAATTCACATAAAAATTACAACATTTATTTATAGAAAATATCGGATATGCTACTAGTGGTTCTGCGTGGTTGTGGATTTACCCAAAGTATCGATTTCCGCAAACGAGAGATGCTGAGCCCGTACATGCACATCCCGAAAGCCAAAAAAGCCGAGAGCACTCCAAAGAGGGAAAAGTCGGGCCCCTCCGGTCCGCACCCACCTGCCCGCGACCCAGAACTATAGCCACCCAGCCCACCGACATATTGGCCCCACGCTTCCATGGTCCCCACAGGTCAGCTCCACAACCAACGCCGCGCGCGGACCTGTGGTAGCAGTAAAGGCGGGGTCGCCGGGGCGTGACTGGCACACGCCTCCTCCCCCCGCCCCTCCCACCCAGCGCGGCAGGCAGCACGTGCCCCTGCACCCCGCGCGAGTCGCTGACGCGCCGGGCCCGCCAGCCGTCACGTGGCGCGCGCCAGGGAGGACCGTGGCCGTGGGGCCCCCACGTCCCTCCTCCTCCGATCCGGGCCTCGCGCTCACGCTGAACAGCGAACACCGGGGGGTGGGGTCTCGCCGTGCTCCCGGACCCTCTCGCTGCCACGAGGCGCGCTGACGGGAGGGTGGTCCCGGGCTCCCGGCGCGGGGGGCGGAGCAGCGGATCCCGGGCGGGATTTGGACGGCCGAGCAGCGAGCTCTGCCTGCGAGGGAGAGGGGTGGCGGCCGTGCGTTGCCCGTTACCGCGGCGTTCCAGGCTTGGCTTTGCTGTTTAGCTAGCTAAATGCCGGAGTGATCTCGGGTTAGCGGCGGTAAAGCTGGGTAACGGATGGTTTACCTGGCGCCGTTCGCTGCGTGGGTCCCGGGCGGCCACGGCGCCCCGGCGGCGTGAAGCCCCCACGGTGCGGTCACCGGCTCACCGCCGCCCCTGCTCCCTCGATTGGGCCGCGTCCGGTGAGAGAACCGCGGGATCCGGGCTGCCGAAGCATGAGGTTTTTCATGCTGGAATCAAAATTAATTTTAAGTTTCTGCTACCGACAGTAAATAAATAGTCAAAACGGTTTCAGTAATAATACAGGTGGATACAATACCATAATCTATCACAACGATCTACTGTATTTATCCTTTTCTTTTCTATATAATCTTTTTGTTATCATGTTTGCAAAGAAGATTAAGCACGTAGTATTCACGGTTTCTGGTGTGTGCATTAGCAACATCACTCAATTGTCATACGGATATATCCGTCCAAAGTCATTGTGGTGCCATGTCATAAAACCAAGACAAATTATATTGTTTATCTTTGCAAGCTCGTAATCACTTCCAACAACCCCTCGCCGATCATTCGATAGATAGACATACACGTGACATTTCTAAAGCGTATATGAACAAAGTAATGTGTGTTTGTGGCGCAGATGACAAGCGGCACTAATTTCTTTCGAGAAAATCATTGTCTTGTGCGCATGTTGTATATATCTTTTCCGGGAGGAAGCAAAATTATGAGCGTGCTAGGTTTTGGAGCCATGCCGAACCATCGGCGCCAACACAATGCACTTTTCTCTATGGTTGCCGATAGCTTTTCACGCGCGAGGTTGTATTGCCAATTTTTGGCGCCTCAACTAAGGCACCGCTGCAGCGTGGAAAACAGTAGCTCGGAACCAAACAAACATTATATTTCTATGGATAGTTAAGATGAAAAACCCATGAAGGTTCGAACTGAAGTGTGGATGTGACTTCTTTTTAGTAAGAATGCAATACCACTATTTTTGTTGTTGCCGATGATGACCTGCAACATCACTAAAGTATAGTTACAATGGAATAAATAGTCATAGTAATATTTGCAACTAGACACATGGGTCTCAAAGTAACCCACACATTAAATTGTACTGTTTTTATCTGAAAATCTCGCATACGTTGTTTGCAACCAAGTTAAACACATGACATTCTCGTTTTCCTTACCTTTACAACGTGTATGGCATGCCGGTAGCGACATTAATAAGTTATCACATAAATATCTATCTAAAACCATTATGGTGCCAAATCTGCAACAAAGGCTAAGCATATAGTTTCTCATTTTCCTTACCCTTCAGCATGTATGGCCAGTAATTAGCGAGAATACTAGTTAGCACATATATCTCTATCTAAAACCATCGTGGTGCCTTGTCATGCAGCTAAGACAAAAAAAAAATCATCTACAAGCCCTGTTACAATGTTTGCACAAAGAGTGAGCACATAATATTCTTGTTTTCATTACCTTTTTATCATGTGTGGACAGTAATTAGCAACGACGGTAAGTTGTTACATTGATATCCCTCAAACCCATCGTGGTTCCATGTCACGCAACTAGGACAACTTGTATTATTTTTTTTGTTAGAAGCACGTAAATACTACATCACTCCAACAAACCCCTCGCCATGATCCTTCACTAGATAGATATATGCGTGACGTTTCTAAAGACGCATACAAATAAAGTAACGTGTGTCTGTAGCACCAATAGAATGTAGCGCTGAATTCTTTAAAAAAACTATTGACTTTCAGGCTTGTTGCATATGTTATTTTCGAGAAAGCACAATTATATTGCCAATTTGCCAAGGTGAAAAAACCGTGAGGTTGGAGCTAAAGCATCAACAAGAATTTTGTATTTTCACCACCGGTACTTTATTGCAATGCAACTATTTTTCTTACCATTTGAAATGCAATAGTCAATCATAGTAATAACTGCAACTAGACTCACGTGGGTCTCCAAGATGCCACACATTAAATTCTTCGACTGCCAAAGGTTTAAGCTTTCAAGTCATATCTAGATAAGCATCAGTTACGTTGTTTGCAAATACAAAATCTCTTGTGTAGTATCCTTACTTTTTTTAAACACTTTCTTGCACGCGTTGCTAGTAATTACTAACGGCACCAAGACGTCATGTGGACCTCTCTCGCAACCACTATGTTATGGTGCTGTTTTAAAATTAAAGACAACAAATTTCATCGTTTAGTAGGATTTTTATAAATAGAGCCAACCAACTCATCGCCTTGACCCACTCCACTAGATAGAGCTGCATGCGGAAGCATCCAAACACCTATACCAGCGTTATGCCACGTCGAGGTGGACTGAAAAATATGCTACTAATAACTAAATACCAAATATATTGCACTAGGCAAAACCTACCTTATACAAATGAAAAAAACCCATAAGTTCCTCCTCCAAGAAGCTACTATCTTTCTACCATGTTGCAATGCAACTATTTTTCTATCATTTGGAATGCAATAGTCAATCATGGTAATAACTACAACAAGACGCACATGGGTCTTCCAAGACCCCGCACGTTCGATGGCCAAAGGTTTATGCTTTCCATCTATATCTAATAAGTCTCGATTACTTTGTTCGCAAATACCAAATCATCTGTGTAGTATCCTTACTTTTTTAAACACTTTCTTGCACGCGTTGCTAGTAATTACTAACCGCACCAAGACGTCACGTGGACCCCTCTTGCAACCACTATGTTACAGTGCTGTTAGAATGAAAGACAACAAATTTCATCATTTAGTAGAAGTTTCATAAATCGCGCCAACCAACTCATCGCCTTGACCCCCTCCACCAGATAGACCTGCATGCAGAAGCTTCCAAACACCTATACCAGTGTCATGCCATGTCGAGGCGGACCGAAAAAACATGCTACCAATAACAATTGCTGCTAAATACCAAATATATTGCACTAGGCAAAACTAATCTAGGAGTCATATGCAAATAAAAATTAACCCCATGAGTTCCTCCTCCAAGAAGCCACTATCTTTAATTTCTACCAGGTTAATTGCAATGCAACTAGTTTTCTACCATTTGTAATGCAATAGTCAATCATGGTAATAACTGCATCTAGACTCACGCGGGTCTCCATTACTCACACGTGAAATCCTTCGACCGCCAAGGTTTATGCTTTCCATTTATATCTAGATAAGCTTCGGTTACCTTGTTTGCAAACACCAAATCATCTGTGCAGTATCCTCACTTTTTCTAAACACTTTCTTGCACGCGTTGCTAGTAATTACTAACTGCACCGAGACGTCACGTGGACCTCTCTCCCAACCACTATTTTACGGTGTTGTTAGAATTAAAGACATCAAATTTCATCGTTTAGTATGATAGTGCCAACCAACTCATTGCCTTGACCCCTCCACCAGATAGACCTCCACGCGGAAGCTTCCAAACACCCATACAAGAGTCATGCCACGTTGAGGCGGACCGAGAACATGCTACCAATAACAATTACCGCTAAATACCAAATATATTGCACTAGGCAAATCCAACCTAGGAGTCATATACAAATAAAAATTAACCCCATGAGTTGCTCCTCCAAGAAGCCACTATCTTAATTTCTACCAGGTTGCAATGCAACTATTTTTCTACCATTTGGAATGCAATAGTCAATCATAGTAATAACTGCATCTAGACTCATGTGGGTCTCCAAGACCCTGCACGTGAAATTCTTCGACTGCCAAGGTTTAAGCTTTCCACTTATATATATCTAGATAAGCTTCGGTTACCTTGTTCGCAAACACCGAATCATCCATGCAGTATCCGCACTTTTTTCTAAACACTTTTGCACGTGTTGCTAGTAATTACTAACTGCACCGAGACGTCACGTGGACCGCTCTCGCAACCAATTTGTTATGGTGCTGTTAGAATTAAAGACAACAAATTTTATCGTTTAGTATGAGTTTCATAAATAGTGCCAACCAACTCATCGCCTTTACCCCTTCACCAGATAGATCTCCACGCGGAAGCTTCCAAGCACCTATACAAGCGTCATGCCACGTCGAGACGGACCAAGAACATGCTACCAATAACAATTGCAGCTAAATACCAAATATATTGCACTAGGCAAAATCAACCTAGGGGTCATATACAAATAAAAATTAACCCCATGAGTTTCTCCTCCAAGAAGCCACTATCTTTAAAATTTTTACCAGGTTGCAATGCAAATATTTTTCTACCATTTGGAATGCAACAATCAATCATAGTAATAACTGCATCTAGACTCACGCGGGTCTCCAAGACTCGCACGTGAAATTCTTCGACTGCCAAGGTTTATGCTTTCCACTTATATCTAGATAAGCTTCAGTTACCTTGTTCGCAAACACCAAATCATCCATGCAGTATCCTCACTTTTTCTAAACACTTTTGCACGTGTTGCTAGTAATTACTAACTGCATCAAGACGTCACGTGGACCGCTCTCGCAACCAATTTGTTACGGTGCTGTTAGAATTAAAGACAACAAATTTTATCGTTTAGTATGAGTTTCATAAATAGTGCCAACCAACTCATCGCCTTGACCCCTTCACCAGATAGATCTCCATGCGGAAGCTTCCAAGCACCTATACAAAAGCGTCATGCCACGTCGAGGCGGACCAAGAACATGCTACCAATAACAATTACCGCTAAATACCAAATATATTGCACTAGGCAAAACCAACCTTGGAGTCATATACAAATGAAAAAAACCCCATGACTTCCTCCTTCAAGAAGCCACTATCTTGTTTGTCTGAACAAAAGAAGGTATACATTGATAAAAAAATATTATTACTGGCCTACTACCAGCACCAGAAAACAACAGCAATGCCAAAACAAAAACTCTAGAACCAAGTCCATGTCCAAGCAGCAGAGCACAAAGCCTCCCCCATCGAACGAGCTTGGAATCCTCAGCCCCCCGGCACTAGGGCACCAATGGCGGGTTGACAGCGTCCAAAGCTCCAAAGCACCTCTCCCTCGGGCATGCCACTGCTAATTCCGGCCAAACCCACCTCCTCTGACCGGACCAACGCCCGGCGACATCCTCTTCCCTGCTTCCAAAAGCACGAAAGCACCCATCGCACGAGCACAACAAAGCTGCAGTGGCGTCAAAAAACTTAAAAAAAAACACACAAAGCGGCGGCAGTAAATAAAATAATCAAAAGCGGAGTTAAAAATCGTAAAATAATTCTTACCTGCCCCTTGCCCGCGGGGGAGAGACAGGCCCGTCCGGCCCGGGCCCGGGCCCAGCCCTTGCGGACGGCGCGGGTGAGCTCACCGCCGCCTCGGGGCGGTCGCGGTGGGCAACGCGAGGCGGGCGAAACTGACACACTCCCTTCTCTCTCTCACCCCCACCCCTCTCTCTCTAGCTCACACGACCCACGCAGCCCGGCTGCGAGAGAGGAGAGAGAGAGAGAAGGGGGGCGGAGGAGGAGGTGGAGGAGAAGAGACACGGGAAACTGACGTCGCCTTCGGCGCGGCCTGCTACTTAAATCCACCCCCTCTCGCCTCGCCTCCGGCTCCCTCTCCTCTCCTTCCCTTCCCTCTCCCTCACCCGAATCGCCCGGGGGCGCACAGCTCGGGGGCGCTCGGGGGGACGGCGGAATTCGCGAGGAATTCGGGCGGGCCGGCGCGGAGGTAGTGGTCGGGGGGAAGTGCATGTGAGATCCGATGGCTGCAGCGGCGGCGGGCGGTGGATGGGGAGGTGAGTGCGCGCTTGTCTCGCTGCTGCTGGTTCCTACCTGCGGGAGGTGTCAGAGGGGGGTTGGACTTGTTCGTGACGAGCTTCTCCTGTTTGTTTTTCTTCGTGCGCAGGTCCGGAGGCAGGAGGCGGTGGCGGCGGAGAGAAGGACGCGCTGTTCGTGGAGCTGTGGAAGGCGTGCGCGGGGCCGGTCGCCAGCATCCCGCCGCTCGGGGAGAAGGTCTACTACTTCCCGCAGGGGCACATCGAGCAGGTGAGTGAGGCCACACACCACACCGAAGCCGCCGAACCCGGGAGTTTGTCTCTTGCTGCGCGCTGACGCTGTCGCTCCCCCCTTCCCTCGCGTTCTTTCTTTTCCTGCTGTTGTTGCGCGCGCGTGCATGCCCGCGCCGGAATCCTCGCCGAATTCCGCGTGGGGGGCTCCGCATGATCGCTGCGAATTCCGGGGTTTGGAGGGGTTTTGGGCGCGGGGTTGCTTGATCTGTGAATCGATGTTTGGGGGGTCCCCGTGCCTCCCCTCGATTTGGGAAATTCCGGCCGCGTGCCCGCGCTGCGAGGTGCGAGGCTCCCGGATTTCGAATCCGCGCCGCCCGCGGGCTGGATTCCTGGTTCCCGGTCGTGGGAACCCCGCGCTTTTGTGCGGAATCGTCGATTCTGACGGGAATTCTCGGGCTTCTGGGGCCGATTCGCATGGCCACCGCAGCGCTGCAGTCCGCGCTGGGGTTTTACCCCTCTGACGCGCAGAGTTCGGCAATGCGGGATCCGTTTGAGCTTCGGTCGCGCGGAATTCTTTGCTCGGCGATGGGATGAGGGGATTCTTCTGATTTGGGGGAATTTTTTTTCAAGGTATCCATGGTCGTCGGTTACTTTTACTGGTCACTTGAGTGAGCTCACTCCTCAGTTCATTTGACCCCCGAAGCTTGGTCTTTCTTTAGTGTCTGGAATGGTATTAGGAATCAGCGCCTTTATGTTTTTTAATGATATCTCCAAAGCTCGGCAAATTTTTTTACTGACTTGGCGGAGATATGCAATGATTCCTCTTTCCAAGATTCTTGCTCTGCTCTGTGTGATTTGGGGTGCTGATTCTGCCTGTTTCTGGTGCCGTCGTCTCAGGTGGAGGCGTCGACGAACCAGCTCGCGGAGCAGCAGGGAACACCTCTCTACAACCTGCCATGGAAGATACCCTGCAAGCTTATGAACATCGAGCTCAAGGTAGCAACAGCGCAGCTTCTTTACTGTTCATTGTAGCATGTTGTGGATGCACATGCCTGATCCTCATTTCTGTTCTAGGCCGAGCCGGATACTGATGAGGTGTATGCCCAGCTCACACTGCTCCCTGATAAGGTGCGTGACTTCTGCTTTGTGATTCATGCATGTTCAGGTTTCGAATGTTAACCAATACTATGCACTTACGTTTGCACTTGATTTACAGAAGCGAGATGAGAATACCACTACAGCAGTGGTGAGTGACGACACAGAGGAGGAGGCGGTGCCTGGACTGCCTGCTGCGCCACCAGCCACCAATGAGCAGCTTCGCATCCATTCCTTCTGCAAGACACTGACTGCCTCAGACACAAGCACGCATGGTGGATTCTCGGTGCTGCGTCGCCACGCGGATGAGTGCCTCCCTCCACTGGTTAGGACCTCGGAACCTTTGACTCATGTTGCTGTTGTTGTTGGTTGATGATGGTGATCCCTCTGATGTCGCGCCTTGATCAGGATATGAGTCAGCATCCTCCAAATCAAGAGCTGGTGGCCAAGGACCTGCATGGGAGTGAGTGGCGCTTTCGTCACATCTTTCGAGGTGATGCCTCATCATCGTACTCGTGATGGATTTATTCTTGAGTGGTGTGTCATGCTCTTTCTTGTTCGTTCACTCTGCATCTCTGGCTGGTGTGCGTGCCTAATACCAGCATTTAATTGCTTATAAATGCAATATAGCCTATTTGTGTGTTGATGACCCATTTATTTCGAATTTAACTGCGAAGTCTCTTACAAACAATTACTTATATTGTCTGATTGGGACCACGTTGTCACCAGAAGTTCGCATGTTTTAAGGTTTTCAGGATGCCCTGTGTTTGATCGTGTGTGGATGATAGCAGTAGCTTTATCAATGGTCCTTCTTTCATACGCTTAGTTTATTTGGATTAGGAATCCCAGCTCCATTGTCATTGCCTAAATGATAACCTGGATAGATTTAATTTATTGGGCGCTTGTTAAAATTTGTGGTTTTGTGTTTTCTTTACATCAGGTCAGCCACGGAGACACCTTCTTCAGAGTGGTTGGAGTGTTTTTGTTAGCGCTAAGCGTCTTGTTGCTGGGGACGCCTTCATATTTCTCAGGTGCGGTACTATGCTATGCTGAACAGTAACGTTGCTTGATCTTAACTCTCCTTTTTAACACTACACTACCTAACATTACCCACTTCCTTACATTCTATGAGGCAGAGGTGAGAATGGGGAGCTGCGTGTTGGAGTTCGACGGGCACTGAGGCACCAAACTACCATCCCATCTTCGGTCATATCAAGCCACAGTATGCATCTTGGTGTTCTTGCAACAGCATGGCATGCAGTGAACACTGGGAGTATGTTCACTATCTACTACAAGCCAAGGTTCGTTGGGAATTATAAGCTTAAGTCACACTATTCCTGTGTTCAATTTTAGCACAAGTGATGTTTGAGTCTACTATTATTTAACTGCTGCATGAAGCTTCATGACTCCCTTACATGATAAAGAAAAAAGTTTTGAGATCAATGATAAGTATTTGCATGCTCAAGCTGAGTTATTTACACTCATTCTGCAGGACTAGTCCAGCTGAGTTTGTGGTCTCGCGCGAAAGGTACTATGAATCACTGAAACGGAATTATGCAATAGGGATGAGATTTAAGATGAGTTTTGAAGGTGAAGAGGCAGCAGAGCAAAAGTAAGACTATCTAAATGTTTGGGTTTATTTACATACAACATAAAGTTTCTTTGGAGATAAAATTTCCACTCTCATTTGTTAGATTCACTGGAACCATAGTTGGAATAGGTGCTTCTGATCCGTCTGGCTGGGCTGACTCAAAATGGCGTTCCCTTAAGGTGTATACCATATGTTTTTTTTTTTTGGCTGAGGCCATGTAAATTAATATCAGTCTTCACTCTTTACTAACTTATTCTTGTGAAACTAGGTGCGATGGGATGAAGCTTCTGCTGTTCCTCGTCCGGAAAGAGTTTCTCCCTGGCAAATAGAACCTTCTGTTAACCCATCTCCTGTGAACCCTCTTCCACCCAGATTCAAGAGGTCTCGTTCAAATGTTAATGCTTCACCATCTGATATGGCAGCTGTAACCAGAGAAGGTTTGAATTTGACCTTGTTACTGATCTGAAGCTTGTAGTTATTTCTATCATTACTAATGCATGTAATCTTTTCATCTAGTTGCTTCTAAAGTCATGGCGGACTCTCAACAAAATAGTCTTACAAGGGCCTTGCACAGTCAAGGAAGGCCACAATTGACTAGTCGATACCGTGATAGCAGTGATCTGAAGTCTGCTCAGGATCTTACCATGTGGTCTTCTGGAGTTGAGCAAGAGAGAAACAATATTGCTGCCCAAACAAAGCTGAGTCTGGAGGGTTGGACACAAACAAGACGACCTGAGGGTTATAGTCAGCTGCCATCAGCATTTCAACCACTGAAAGATGTGCAGAATCCACATTGTTCTTTTCCTAGTCCAATATCTGGAAACCGCTTAAATCCCTGGGACACAGTTGATGCTCATTATCCAGTCCAACAAGCCAATCACAGCATGTTACCTGGCACATGGTCTTTAATGCCTCATAACTCTGGTTTTAGGATGAATCAACAAAATTATCTATCAATGCCTGAAGCTGCACTTCCTCAAAGGGCTGAAATTGGAAAATTTGGTGGGAAATCAGCTTTCACTTCACTTCAGGGCCATGGCACTGGTCAGTCTTCCTCAGGCTGGTTTGGCCATATTGAGTCGAACTCTCACATAGATCGTGCGCCATCAAGTTTGATCAAGCCCCAGCCTTTGATTATCGAGACTGATGTCCACAAAACCAAAGGCACTTCATTCAAGCTATTTGGGATTCCTCTTGGCAGTCCAGAAGAATCTGAACCTCTGGTATCCCCACCAAGTGTCGCATATGATGGGAAGCTACAAACATATCCATCAGAAAGGAATCAGCTAGACATAATTGAGCTGGATGATTGTTCTGATCCTTCTAAGACTGTTAAACCACTTGATGGTCCTCAGTCAGATTCTGTTAGGGACAACAATAATCCTTGTCCAGAAGCTACCCAGAATATTCAGAACAAAGTGCAAAGTAGTTCCACCCGAAGCTGCAAGAAGGTTCACCCCACACTGTACCTTTTTCCTTGCTAGTCATGCACTTTTTTCCTTGCTGTTTCTTGATACATAAAATGCATGCTGGGCCCAAATCCTTTAGTGGATATGTTTCAAAGTATGCTTCAATGAAGCTATGATGTACTGCTGCTTACCGTTTCCTTTGTCACATGTCGCATGTATCTATACGCTAATTTTATCACAGGTTGCACTGATAAAGAAAAATGAACCTGCTAGTTATGTATTCTTCTATGCTAATAAATTGTGTAGTTTTTCTTTCTGATTCAAGTTTCATTTTTGGTTCTGCTTGACATCATCTGCACAACTATTTACATTACTATAAAAAGATGAACTGTAGGAAGGATGTGATGGAGTTTTTTAATCTTTAAGCATTGTCTTTTGAATATGCATTAGAGCCTAATGAAAAAGATGATTATATGCAACATATTAATTTGTCATACCTTTAGAACTGCTGGTTACTTGTGATGACAGAAGAAGCATTTGTAGTAGTATTGTTCTGCCTAATTGCTCCCATTTTGGGTTCAATCTCCTTCTGTTGCTTGCTTTCCAAGGGATATTTTCTTGCTCGTAGTTTGTTTATGACAAGGTTCACCTATTTCAGGTGCATAAGCAAGGCAGTGCCCTTGGCAGGTCGATTGATCTGACAAAGTTCACATGCTATGCTGAACTGATTGCTGAACTGGATCATATGTTTGACTTTGATGGTGAGCTGAGCAGTCCTCACAAGAACTGGTTGGTCGTGTACACTGACAGTGAGGGTGACATGATGCTGGTTGGTGATGATCCCTGGAAGTGAGTCTTACCACCACCTGGATGTTTTCCATGACTTTCCTGTAGGTCGGTGTGCAATTATGCATTACTAATCTTGACCTCTGTCTGGACAGGGAGTTTTGCGACATGGTCCACAAGATGTTCATCTACACAAGGGAGGAAGTGGAGAGGATGAATCCAGGAGCCCTGAGCTCAAGGTCTGAAGAAACTCTGTCTGACTCGCAGGGGAGAGGATTGGGTTCCAAGGAGCCCCAAGGTGGGCCACCCACTTCATCTCTCAACTCAGAGAACTGCTAATTTGTCCAGCTATCAAGGTAATTCACATCAGCAACAGTACATGGTCTTGTTTATAGCAGCAGAGGAGATGATCACTCATAATGAATTAATCTCGTGTGTTTTTGTTCCAGGTCTTTTGCGGTGGCAAGGGAGACAAGAGGCCACATTGTGGTAGCTGGAGACAGAGAGAGGCAGTGAGTTTGTGAGAAAGAGAGGCTTGTAGTGGTGTTGTAGGTGCTTTTGTGTGTAATGCCCCCGGGTAAGCCCCGCAGTACCCAGTTTGTAGATGGTGCTTGTCCTGGTGTCGGTCCCTAGTACAAGTTTTGGGTGTGCCCCCTGTGTTGGGGTTTAAGTTATCGCAGCAGAGCAGCAGAAAGCAGGCGAACAAACAAACCCCCCCTGGCGAGCTTGCTTGGCCCCTCCTTTTCTTCCTTGTAAATAGCCTTGCTCTGGAGCGTAGTAGTGTACCGTCGGCAGTCGTAACTGACATGGCACCTGAAGAATGCGACTTGGTTCTTTTATATCGCGTGTCTTTGGCTGGGTATGTAGTATGTTTATGCTTCGCCTTCGATTCCATTTCTGTGTTTCCATGTCGTTTGCATTGCGAATTTGTGGGCCTGTTGGTTTGCTGTTGTGGGGTTGTGAAGAGCGAGAAGGCAGATATGTTTGGAGGGTCGATAGCAGATACGCCAGGCTTGGTCGCTTGGAGGGTTGATGGTATGTGTCATGCGCTCAGGCTGGTTTGTGGATTTATTTCATTTGCTCTCTAGTGTTGCATTTTGCTGCAGGGGACAGGCTAGCTATGGACTTCGTGGTGGTAAGGAATGTGGTTTTTTTTACAGTCTAAACTCTGCATGCTGCCTGTCAGTCTGGGTGGTTGTGGTTTGGAGAGAATTGGAGTGCTAGGAAATCTTCTAATAACCGCGCTCTTCAATCTGAGTTCTTGGCGGAGGATATGGTGCTAGGGCCTTCGTGCCGTGTGGTACAACAGTTTCGACTTGGTCTCGAACCTTTGCGACTTGCGAGTGAGAAAATGTCTGACGTTGGCATGCAATTAGCACGGAAACGTGCGGCCGCGATGATCAGTGAGCAGCAGCAGCAGCAGCTACTCCTGTTTCGTCAGGCAGCCAGAGGCGCTGCACGGGGCGCGCGTGAGTGAATGGAGAGTGGTCTCGATCCGACACGGATTGAATGCTGCCTCCCCTCCCAGACTCCAGATTTGGAGACGCGGACCGTACGAGATTGAAGATCCTACTCGTACGTACCAAAACGTACTGTACGTACGTGCCGGCGGGTGGGTGTGGATCTGTGGCGACTGTCGACACGGCGGCCCCAGTACGCCGCCATAACGCCGTCGTCGCAGGCGCAGCGGGGTCAGTGTGATCTATGGGTGGCCGCCCCAATCCGACGGGATTTATGGCCCGACCGGTTTAATTCGCTAATTGTGGATTAATTACCCTCTAATTACTATCGTTAGATTCGTCTCGAGATTTCCAACCTATCCATATAACTTTCCACCTTTTTCGTCTACATTTACTACTTCTAAATTGATAAAATCAAAACCCGAAATCTTTTCACGAAATGTTTTCGCGAACTAAACACAGCCTTAATCCGGCTGTTCCTGCAATTTCCCATTTTCCCTGTCTGGAATTGGAGCAGGACGTGACAAGTCAGACCTCCTACCACTGACCCACATTGTTGTTTACTTATTTGCTTACTAGAGTAGCTGACTTGGTTAGATGGCCTCAGTCGCACTCCTCAGGTCCTGGGTTCGACTCTCTGTGGGAGCGAATTTCAGGCTGAGGTTAAAAAAATCCCCACGTCTGTCGCCATAACCAAAGCACTGGTCAAGGCCCGGCCCAGGTCGTATCTGTGGTTGGCTTGGGCTCTCCTACCTGGGGGTAGTTGCAGAAGCCGTCAGCCCAGTGGTTGTCAAGAATATAGCGTGTTTTTTTTTTTTGAAAATCTATCGCGCGTTGGGTCGCCCTTATGCTGAAACATGCAACCCTGTTTGGCTTGTCTACTTTGTGGGCCGCTAGCCTTCGATATGTACATGCGGGCTGACAGGAGGTTTGTCTCATATTATTGGTAGGCTTTTTATACGCATGCGTGGGTTTGGTGGCCCGTCCCACGTGCATGGTTTTTTGACCGGTCACATGTTTTGTACTCATAATCATTCCACTTCGTGAAAACTGTTGTAGTAATTTTGTTATGTGATGTCCATTTCCAATTCTGTGTGTAGTATTTTGTTCCTTATAAAAATATCTACAAAACAAGAACCATCATGCATATATTTTAAAATTATTTTATTTATTCTGCCAACTTATGTTTGTGGCAATAGCAACTTAAGTATGAACTTGACAAAAATCTTACACACAAGTTGCTAGATGGCATACTACATATCTTTCACGTAAATTGTGTTTGAACATATAAAATGTGTTTCACAAAATAACTTGATGGTACATAAGTTGCTACATAGTCTCTAGCACAAGTTAATAGTTGACATGTATACACAAATTGGTATAGAATATCTACGTAAGTTGCTAATAGTGCGATACATAAGTTGATAATAAATATGAAATTACATCAAAATCTATGAAAAGTGGGTCTTGTTTTGTAGATAAAATCATAATCAACATCATGGTGCAATCGGATTTAAAAACGGATGAATATTGAGAAAGTTATCACCGATCAAAGGAAACGAAACAAAGTGAATTGTCCACCTGCTATTCCTGTTTTGCCTTCTTTCCACCTAAATGAATCACTCCAAGTGAGACAAATAGCTTATGCCTCTCTGCATGCATATTGAACACGAAAGTACCACTCGTATTTACTTTACATGGGGTCGCGCGATCTTGTTGTGCGCGACCGCGTTAACATGGTCCTTGTTTTTATTATTTTGTATGTTATAAAGTTGAAGAATGGTATCGTGTGATGTGTACATATATACCACAATCATGTACTGATTATGCACCCAATCTTTAGAGTTCAGAGTACCCAATCTTCATGTCTAATCGGTGCTGGTTATGCACCGTGAAGAAAGAAAGGGTCGATGCATTAGTTTGACTGACTATAGGTAAAAAGTTATGAAGGCTGGTTTTTAAAATCCTAATACACCTGCTCGTTTCAAACAGAGGGAGTACGTCGTTGGGTCCAAAGGAACTGGCTAGTATATTAGCAGAATTAGGTTCCATTAACATTAACCAATAACTAGATGCCGTCAAAATAGTAATTCGAGACAGTATGCCTTATTTTGTTACACTACATATATGCAGGCGCATCCAGTCTTTGGATTTGTATAGAATTCCACAATTCACGTTGTTCGTATAGTAGAACCTCGGCTACGCTAGGCTACATGGCCTTTCCCGTAAATCCTCTCACTGAGTCTATTGGTGTGACCGTGCTACTCATCCCTCTAACCAACTAGGCTACATGACCTTTCCCACTGAATTTCAACTCATAGGATGGGATTATGAAAATAGGATGTTCTCAAACGAATATTACATGAAGACACTCGATAACTTGATGTAAGTTTTATCTGTAGCATTCGTGTGATGTCTACCAAAGCCAAGTGCTGACGAGCGACGAGCGACGACATCCATGTGTTCAGTGTGCTTGCGTACAGTGACATGTCCCCTTGATCCTGTAGAGATTCTTATGATCATCATATTACAATAGGATGGAAATTCTAGGAATACAGACAAGATGGATTTTATTTGGCAAGAAAATAGCAAGCCTTTTGGAAGGAAGTACTCTTTGACAGACTTGTTATCCAAAGCTGAACCGGATGCTTCCCTATAAGCGAAAACAACAAACATGATTGTTCCCTTCCCCTGTAGGGTACACCCTGTTATTAGATAGCTGTGGTTGTTCCCTTCTAAAATATTTGGGAGAGGACTAGATATTTTGACAAGTAATATCTATACTTAGTTATTAAAAGAAGCTAAATTGGTCCTAAAGAAGTGCAGTGGACTTCCTCTTGCAATAGTGATAACTGGTGGGTTCTTGGGAAACTAGTGAAAACTTTCAGAGTGGAGAAAATTCAATTAACATATTAGTGATGGAATGATAAGAACAATTCTTATCTAGAGTTAGGACCGTACCACAACATTAGTTGAAACAACCCATTGCATTATTGGAAAGTCTACGAAGGAAGAAACAATTAACATGATTGAAACACGATTCTACAAATGAAGGATCATTTACCATTACGCCCCTATCTGCTGGCTTAAAATCCTCGCCGGCGGCCACTCCCCGCGCACAGCGCGCACGCAAACCCCCAGATTTGGAGACGCGAACCGTACGAGATTGAAGGTCATACTGAAACGTACGTACGTCTTCTTCAGGCCCTACACCATGTCGCTGACGCTGATGATCGAGATGTTGCCCAACACCATGTCGCTGACGCTGATGATCTACACTGCCGACGATTCCTTCCATGTTGCTGATGCATTGCGGCGCCATGCGTGCGCCTGGACTGGATGGACTGACGCTCAGTGCTGTTGCAGCTCGATCGATCGCAGAACAAGCAAGCGCAGGCGCTGCGCTTGGTTGTGGTGTGGGGAGGTGCTGCCAGTTGGTACCTTGTCTTATGAACCGTGGGCCGTCGCGGCCTTGAATCTCCGAATCGGACTCGGATCACCTCGGGTGCCCTCCGTCAAAGGAGAAGAGGAATATTGCAGTGTGTGAGGACGCGAGGATTGGCCGTCAAGGGAGAAGCACGGCTCACCGACGTCTGGCATGGTGATTGGTGACAAATGACAGGCTAGTACGGACCTGATGGGGATCTCGTTTATAACGGGAGAGCAACGGGTGTGCAGAGGATTGGCCGCATCGTGGGCTTCATGGCAGGCTTCATTGCAAGCCAAGCAGGCAAGCACATGAACTTCACATGGTGGGATAGCGAAATCTCACGGGTGGGTGTTTAGCGTCACCTTCGGTGCTCACCGACGCCGCCTCAGCCCACAATGTAAATTCGGCCCACGACGCGTCCGACCTCGTCTTCTGCCTCCTAGCAGCGCTGCCGAGATCATCTTCTTCCTCGATGCTAGCGTCATCCGCCCCCGCCCCCTCCTCTACTGCCCCGGCCGACAGCTGCCGCGCTGCCGCCCTCCACCCCGCCCTTCCTAACCCGGCTGTCCTCGTTGCCCCCGCCGCCGGCCGCCGCCGCGCCCTCCGTCGCCGGCCGAACCGCCATCACCGTCGGGCCTCCGCTGCCCCCGGCCCCTCCCTCTGTAGCCGGAGCTCGCCGGAGATCCCGACCGCCGCCTCCACCGCCACTCGCGGCCGCCGGCGACCTCGCCGCCAGCCGCCGCTGCCCACCGTCCACCCCTCCGCCTCGACATCCCGCCGGCGCGTCGCGGAGGAAGAAGAAAAGCCGTTGTGGGCCTTGATGAGTCGATGTGTAGCTGCTGGGCCAAATTCGGCATGCTTGCGTATTTTATTTGGGCATTCCGTTACGAGTTGCAGTTTGTCGCTGAAGCGACAGCGATGGAGAGCGATGATTTCCCAGATCTCACGGCCGATAGCCGCCGTATAGATCTCCAATCTACGCACTATGCCGCTTGGGCCATGGCTTACCGTGCAAATCCGGCCCAAGTTCAGGGAGCCCATGAGTAAAGAAAGCAAACCATCAAACTTTTTCTCGCTGATTGTTTCCCTTTCGTTTGCCGCTCGCGCGAACGCAACGTACATATCATGTTCGATGTGATCAATCATCATACTATCAAGGAACCGACCACTACCGAATTATCGATTGGATTGTAACTACTCCCTCCATCCTGAATTATAAGCATACCTAAGTTTGTCCTCAATTAGACTACCAAAGTTTGATCAACATTATAGGAAAAAAATATTTTAAAAAATTCAATGAGCATCATTCGATGCGTGTGTGCCGCACATATCTTTATTTTTTTTATAAATGCATTGCTAGGGTTTGGAAAAAAGTTTAGGAAATGAGCTCGATTTGAACAAAACATGTGGGTTATGGGCTTATGACTTTGTTTAGGAAAAAGAGTCACCGTGATTGACTTTAAAAATGCTTGCCTAAGTGTGGGCCTAAGCTAAGATAAGATGACGGTGACATCAAAAGATTTCGATCTTTATAGTATAGTATTTTCATATTAATATTGTGCTCTACAACTAAATTCAAAATTTAAAAGAATTGACTTAGTACAACTCTAGGACGCCTTAATTTGAGGACGGAGAGAGTACATATCAAACTCCGGGCTTCAGCTGACAACATATACTTAAATCTCACATATTTCTAGGGTTGTAAAGTACGCTAAGAATCTGATTTGGAGAAAGAAAGTGCTGATCACCAGATTTAAGGTCAGCCTCATGTCATGGAAGTTTCATGAGCATTAAATCCTATATCATACTAACAGTTTGAGGCTATTCCCAATGCATAGTTTCATTGTGCGATTTCCAATAGTGTCATATCATCAAAATTATAAAAAGAATAAGGTCTCCCAATGCAAAGTTTCATTTTACGGTTTCATAGGCTAGTCCAAATATTTAAATGTGAGGCATCATTGGATTGGGTAGAATTGAATGAAATGCAGTGCAAGTTTTATCAGGTTTCATAGTCTCAGAAACATTGTATACACGGTTTTCATCTTGATGAAACTCCTTCAATTTCTCTCGTCATCACAAATGTTGATGTATCACTTATTTAGTGTGTATGAAATCTGCATGAAACTTGGACGGGGGCAAGCCTACTGATGTGTCACTTGTATTTAATGTGCTTCGTCAATTCAACTTTGCCATGTGTATCACACTTTCCTCTTGTTTATTGTGCGATTTTTAGATATTAAGGGGCCTTATAAATATATTATCATGGTTTTAGTTATCTTGTGCTTGCCAACCAAATATAGTTAAATATATTGAAAGCACTGCTCCAGCAACCAGCATACCTAAGAGCAAGGTTAATAACCCATCAGCCTGCTGCTGGCTGAATGCTCTTACCATGTAACTTAAAGCCTTCCTCAAGAATTACTCATATAATAGTTTGGCTATTAGGCTAGTCTCAGTGAGAGTTTCATAGACACAGTTACCTAGGCTAGAAACTATGTAACTGTGTGTCGACTATGTAGTATGTGCAGATGAAAAGAATTCAGATTAATTTTATTCTTTTTTTTGCATGAATGTCGACTATGTAGTATGTGCTTCATCTGCTTGGGCCTCAAAACCTAATCGAGGATTTGGTTTTTAAAATCGAATGTTGGTCGATTCATCTGCTTGGGCCTCAAAACCGGATGGTGACAAGTTGAGGGATGTGCAGCACCATTGTGAAGTTTGTGTCATGAAGTTCATGAAAGTGTGAGATCCATCTCGTACCTGAGAAAAATTTGAACGGTTTTACCCTTGAGATATTTCTCTTGCTCTTCCTTTCACCTCTTCTTTATCTTTTCTTCTTCCCTCTCCTTCCATTCCCTGGATCCGCCACTAGTTGTGCTTCACACGAGGGACGTTTCGGTATTTTGCAAGTATCCAAGAAACCTAGAAAAAGCAAATTGGTCTGCTTTTTCTATATTTCTTTTATACTTATGAAATTGATGGGCAAATCTTGAGCCACTTGCAATGGCGAAGCTAGTCAGGATGGTGTGGGTGCATATGCACCCAGGCAACAATTTTTTTACTACTTGCTAGCAGTCCTTTTTCACCCTTTGTGCACCCCTAGGTAAAAACTTGTGCACCCAGTGCTCGCCTCTTATAGCGCACGGACCAACAATCAAGATGAAACTCCTTTGAATGTTAATTAAAAAAATGGGAAATTTTAGAATGCTTGGGAATAATGAGAGCCGTCCATTTTGAGAAATCGGATGGTGGAAACAAAAGGAGTACCTAGAGTTACCTAAACAGAGGTACCAAGAGGTACCAAGAAGTACCAAATCCATACCAAAATAGGAAAGGTACCTCCTGGTACCTCTCGGTACCTCCTGTTATGTTTACCAAAATAGGAAATGTACCTCTTGATACTTTTCAAGCATCGTAAAAGAGCTCAAAAAAAATATGCGTGATGACCCAAGTAACCAATAGTAATTGGACGTCAATAATCCTTCCAAGGCTAGCAAAATCAGAGAGGATATCCAATACTTCAATTAATATGTTTGTTCAACATTGATCAATTAATTTTTCAAGCAAAAAAGAATAAGTCGTTATTTTAGTTTCTTAGGCCATGTTTGCATCCAAGGCTAATTTTAGCCTTTTATTCGAATAGGAGAGCTAAATATGGGCTAACTGCAAAGGTACTATTTATGCCTAGAAACTCTTAAAGCCCCTTATCAGCATTATATTATTTTTTAGAAAATCCTATTATTTTTAGAAATCCTATTATTAAAAATACTATATTAGCTTGAAACGTACCACGAGAAACCGGGAGATACCTTTACTATTGTGATAAAGGTAGCAGACGGTAACGAGCGGTACCTTTCCTATTTTGGTATGGAGCTCACTTATTTTGGTACCTCTTGGTACCTTTTTTTAGGTATCTCTTGGTACCTCTTGTACTTTTCTAGGTATCTCTTAGTACCTCTTATGTCTCAGCCGTTGATTTCAGTCCTGATAGATGATCCTTATTTGTTTCAAGTATTGTAACATTCCTCTAGTACCTTTGGTGTATGTAGTACTACGCCAGATTGCCCAGATAGGGTTTTGAGGACTGGTCAGGGCAACCGGTTTTTCATGAACGGTTGTAGAAATGGATCATTTCTAGGCCCAGTGGCCCGCCCGGTGCTGTAAATCCAATTCTGGGTCTAGTCAACGTAAAAATGGCATTTTCAGGTCTGGTTGGCTTACAGAGTCTGGATGTAGAAACACTTTACCAGAACCGATTAATGATATTGAAAATCATAAATTGAATTTAGGTAGTCTGGATGTAGAAAAGCCTTACATAGTCCAGATTTATGGTATTCAAAATCAGTCGGATAGGTTTCAAATATTATTCGTTTTCTGTCGAATTTTAAATATTCAATTCGTTTTTCCACCTTATTTCAAATACCCTCTTACTTTGGCTCTAGCTTCGTCCCTGGCCACTTGGCAGATCTTATAGCTGGTGAATCACCACGTCTTTGTGTGCAACACAGTTCAAATTTCACATCAATTGAAGTTGATTTGGGTTGTTTTCAGAGAATCCTCAGAGAGGTCGGACATTTTGTCTCCGTTATGCTTTGGGCACGTGTCAGGTTCCGTCCCTGTAGCTGTTCGTCAGCTTGTGACCTGGCAGCAACTGGTTTTGGGGGGGGGGGGGGGGGGGGGGGCTCAACAACCCTCGTAATATTCGATTCGTTTTCCATCAAATTTTAAATATTCAATTCGTTTTTTCACTGTATTTCAAATACCCTCTGGCTTTGGCTCTAGGCCTCTAGCTTTGCCCCTGGCCACTTGGCAGATCTTAGCTGGCGAATCACCATGTCTCTTAGTGTGCAACAGTAGCCCGTGTTTAGTTCGCGAAAACGTTTTGATTTTATCAATTTAGAAGTAGTAAATGTAGACGAAAAAGGTGGAAAGTTATATGGATAGGTTGGAAATCTCGAGACGAATCTAAAGATGGTAATTAGAGGGTAATTAATCCATAATTAGGGGATGATTGTTGTAGCACTACTGTTGCAAATCATGATTAAGTAGACTCATTAGATAATTCATTTCGCGATTTACAGTCTATCCATATAACTTTTCCACTTTTTCGTTTACATTTAATAATTCATGCATCAAAGATTCTCCTTTGATGTGATGGATGAAAAAATTTTAGATGGGAACTAAACATGGCCATAGTTCAAATTTCGCATCAATTGAAGTTGATTCGAGTTGTTTTCGGAGAATCCTCAGAGAGGTCGGACATTTTGTCTCTGTTCTGCTCTGGGCACGTGTCAGGTTCTGTCCCTGCAGCTGTTCGTCGATCCGGCTGCTCGTCAGCTTGCGACTTGGGCTCTGGTTGGCTCTCTCGTTCCTGCCCGCTTGCAGCAATAGTTTATTCTTCCTTTCTGAATTTCACCGGCAAGTGGAGGTATTGATCTATTATTTTTGCAGATCATGCAGCAACGGATGCATTACAAGATCGAGCGAGGTCCACTTCTCAAAGAGAAACAGCGACAGCGGAATTTCAATAGCAGCAACCTGGCTCGACATTGTTCCCAGGTTTGCACTTCGCAAACACCAACTTCGATTCAGAGCACCAGCTCATCGTGAACCGTGTCAGTTCATTTCAAAAAGTTTAGTTCCATCCGAAATCCAAAAAATTTTCACCTAGAGAACCGTGTCAGTTCATTTCTTCTTTCTTTCTAGAACGCAACCCAATCCAAAAACATTTCACCTGTTTTTTGAATAAACACCCCAAAGTTATTGTAAAATCTCACTTTCATGCTATAGTGGTCAGTTATTTAAGCAATCATTATTGTAGGGCGGACCCAGAGTCATATTTGAGAGCGGACACTACTCAAAAAAACTTACATTGTGAGCTAATATGTTGGGGACCGTCAAAACGGAGCCCACCTCGAGCCCCTCTTGAAGGCCCGGCGACGCCCTAAGGGCATTCCCCACGAGAAGCGTGGAGCCCCTGACGGTGGCCCCGCGGTGGCTAACCCGGTTTTTCTTTCAGGCACCGAAGCCCCAAGACGGCCGCTGCCTGGAGGCACGGCTCCGGCCGAGCCCTCAGCAAAGCCCGGCAGGCGACCAGGGCCGCGGGCCACTTACCATGTTTTTATTTCAGGTATCGAAGCCCTGGGATGGCCGCAGCCCGGAAGCGGGGCTCCGACCAGGGCCCCAGCGAAGCCCGGCGGACGGCCGAGACTGCGGGCCCTCCAGAAGAAGGCTCCGGGGAGGGGGGGGGTGACCTGCCAGGGACCCCAGATCGGGGCTGCGGCGGTCGACCGGAGCGAAGGCTAGGCGCCCCGCCAGAGCCGCTCCCGGAGACGTGAGGCGGATGGCGTCAGAGGCGGGTTTTCGAGTAGGCGCCTTAGGTAGGCTGGCCAGACACGGCAGCGCTGTAGGTGTACAAGTTGGATTTGCCGGGGTGGTTGAATCCGGCGGTGAATGTACGGGAGTAGGCTTGCATGCCTATGAAGTTGTAATGTAGAGCAGGGGCATACTCGTCCTTCCAGGGCGAGGCGGAGGGGGTATAAAAGGCGCCCTCCACCGTGTGTAAAAGGGTTGGCATTTTGGATGAATACAAGGACCATTAGGCCTCTTGCTTTGTTCACGGCTTTCTGTATTGTCCTGGACTCCTAGGGGGCCCACGTAACTCTAGGCCTAACATAATACATGGTAAAAATCTATCAACTACCTTTACATCAAAATTTTGAGTGAGGGCATGTGCCCTCACTGGGCTGTTCTTGGGTCCGCCCCTTTGAATCAGTTGAGCATTAGTTTAATTCTTTTTGCTTCATCGAGTGCACTCGGTGTTGCCTGTTTGTGTTCTTGGTTATGTTTTCAGGTTTGCTCGATTATTTCAGCAGCTAATTACTTTAGTTTCTTGCTTCTCTTCTAGTTCTAGCTTAACATTTACAGTTTAATTTAATTTAATCTAAGCTACTGTTGTTTTGATCCTTCCATATGGTACATGGCAGCAGCGTGATAGAATATGAGAAATTTTAGGATGCTCGGAAATAATGAGAGCCGTCCATTCCGAGAAATCGGACGGTGGAAACAAAGGAAGTACCTAGAGGTACCTAAATAGAGGTACCAAGAGGTACCATGAAGTACCAAATTATACCAAAATAAGAAAGGTACCTCCCGGTACCTCTCAGTACTTCCCGGTACCTTTACCAAAATAGGAAAGGTACCTCCCGATACCTCCTAGTACTTTTTAAGCATTGTAAAATAGCTCATAGAATATATGTAGCTCATTCTGGTAAAAAATGCATGGCTGATGAGTACTAGCAGCAGCTTATGTGCTTGAACATCTTTTCGGTTTTAGTTCTGGAGCATATATACAAGGAGCACAGTAGTAGTATTTATTTTGAGCGTGTCAGCACAGTAGTAGTAGAGCAGCACTTGTGGTTCAGAAACTTTTGTTTGCGTTGTCCAGTTACCTTATTTATTTTTCACAAGATTAACATTGTTCTTTTTATCCAATTCTAATTTCGTGAGTTGCTTCCCCATGCTTTATCATTTTGCTTCCCCATCGCTTTGAGTTTCCCTAATCGATCCGGGTCGACACTCAGCACATCAATAGTTGGCGTGCGTGACCTTAGTGACTAGAAGAAAGACTGTTGGGTTACATTTGGGATATAGGTTTTGTTCTTGAAGAAAAATTTTAAAGGCTCCGTTCTCCTCCTCTAGTCACCGTTTAGTAATGAATGGCTAGTTAGTTGAAACAATTATGATTAGTGTACACGGTTTAGTAATTTTAACTTAGTTATAGATAAGTATTTGGGTTTTATGTATACTATCAAATGAAAACTATTTCTATCTTTGTAGAGCTCAGTCACAACCGATTGATTTGAATTGTTTCATAAATACTATGGGAGCAATTTTTTCAAGGATTTAACGGCGTTGTGCTTTCAATGGTAGGCAACGTTCCTGTCGACAACGAGGCGCGACTTCATTAATTTTGAGGATGTGCTGGCCAGTCTTCGTAGATGCTCATAGGGATAGGGTTTGCATGCGTGCCTTCATAGGGGTGAGTGTGCGTGTGTTGTGTGTGTCTCTGTTGTATTGTGTAATACGTAAAAAGAAAAGAAAAGATAATCATTTGCCTTGCATACCTTAGGCTACATTGACCTCTGTTGTTTAATCCCTTAACTATTAAGTACTCAGATCTCGCTAATTTCTTGACGTGTTCTTAATTGTTGTCTAAAACTTCCAATCATATATGCAAAGAGCACATTTAGTTCTGCAGTAATTATTTCTGAATTCTGATATTTAGGGTGTAATGGTGAATGAAAAAGACATATAAAAGAAATCATGTTCATATCTCTGACTTGGTCATCTTCTTCTATCGGATCCCTACGGGCATGTTGCCTATGTTTCTAAACTAATCTTCATCCATCTCAATTCCATTTTTTTTATCTGCCGTTGTGTTAATATGTGTATAGGGAAAAGTATGGCATTAGCTTTCATTATTTAGATTGGAATTTGATTTACCTATATTAATCGATGTGCTAATATGTGTATAGGGAATCAAAATATGTGCATATCAATTTGATTTGGTATAGGTCATATATAAAAGGGGAGGACGATTAGAATGTTACCTGGTTGATCGCAGCATTGCTGTGAATATTGTCGCAATGAAGATGGTGATGCTGTCAAGTTGGAAGGACAGGATCTTGCATCAATATGCAATCTGCTCGATGTCTGAATCTTCTACCTCCGGTTTTGATCCAAGAACTGTTCTGAGCTCTTCCTGTAACTTCCTCATGGTTTTTGGATTTTGCAGTAGCTCTGCGAGTGCTCACTCGATTGTGTTGGAGCTCGTGTCGCTGCCCTTGTGCCGAGCCGCCGGAGCGCGCGCCACTTGCGGCAGCGCGGCGGGAGGACGAAGACGGACTGACGGAGTTGGCTGACCGGTGCCAAGCCACGCGTCGGCGGGGCTCCGGCCGGAGAGGCTGCTGGCGTTGTGTATCTGGAGGAACTCCCACGCGGCGGACGGAGATGACGCGACGACGAAGAGGGAGGTGCCGAGCCTGACGACGGACATTAGCGGGCCGTGGCGCTCGGCGAGGCGTGCTAGGGAGCGGTGCGGGACCATGGGGTTTATGTGGAGGATGCTGCCGATGACCGGGAGCGGCCATGGCCCCAGCGGAAGGTGGATACGGGCGTCCTTGAGAAGTAGCACGACGTAGCACGAGAGGACGAGGTGGACGAGCGATCGAGACCAAGCACAGGAGGCCGCCATTAGGAATTGAAGCTCGCATGGATAGGCGCATAAGGGCCCTTTGGCATGGCTTCTGCTCGAGCTGAAACGACTCCGGCTCCGGCTCTTCCAGTAGAGCAACCATTTTTTTTAGCTCTGGGTTGTATGATTGGAAAAACGTTTGGCAAAACAGCTTCTGCTATTTAAAAATGGATAAAAATATAAAATGTCTGAAATGCCCTTCTTCTTTTTTTTCTTTTCTTTTTTCTATTATTTTTTCCTTTCCTTTCTCTGTCTCTTATCCATTCCACCGCACCTCATTTTTTCTTTGTCACCTTCGACCTGCCGCCGCCCTCCTGCCCCCGCGCCAGCGCCGACGTCGTTGCCACCGCCGCCGTCGCCTCCCATCGCCCCCTCCCCCCGCATTCACGCCGTCCTTTTACTGCGTCGTCCCTGCGTCTGTGCCGCCACCCTTCGGCCTCGCCGAGCGCCGCCATGGCCCTTTGGCCTCGCCATCCCACGTCTGCGCCGCCGCCCTTCGGCCCTCTGACCTCCCCCACTTCCGCACTGCTGCCGGTATCTCTGAACCCGTTGTCGCCTTCCAACCTCGCCGACCCGCGCCGCCGCTGGTGTCCTCTGGCTTTGCACGCGTCCAGGGGCAAGCTGGAGACTTGGGCCCCGCAGAGGAGATGAAGCTGCGTGGAGCAGGTTTTTTCGGCTCCCCCTCCACGAATTGCTCTAGTCAGCGGGATTGTAGGGGATTCTTCGGTGAAACTGTTCTGCATCTGGGCATTTGGCAAGGCGTGGGTGGAGCAACTGGCGGAGCTGCTAGCGAAGCTGTGCCAAAGGCACCCTAAGGGAGATCGGCACGAGATGCATGTATTTATATCGGCGTATGCAAGGGTTGCGCACAAGATGAAGGGTCTGTTTGGAAGGCTGCGATAAAAAAAGTTAAGTTGGAAACAACCCGACAATATGCTGCTTAAAATTTAGATGAATTATTTAAAAATCTTAATGTCTACAAATGAAAAACAGACTCACAACTAACACAGGGTAGATCTGTAAATAAATTGGAGCATATTTCAGCACAATATTGAGTTTGAGAGGAGCGTGATTTTGAAAAATTAAGAGCTAGGAGGCATGATTCCATGAAATTAAATATGGTTGTCATAATATATGATGGAAACATGTATGGATATATTCTCTATAGAAGATAGCATATCATGCCCGTACATTGAATATCTATCATCACTACATCACATTAAATGATTGTAGCACCTGTAGCATATATAAGTCCTAAATGGATATATATTTTTCAACTTTCCCATTAATGAATTTTAACTTATTAAAGTTTTGCATCCGTTCAAAATATTGAGTGAGGATTCCGCTAAATTAAATCACTACACAGATATAAATCGGCGTTCAGAAACTGTATACACACATATCCTCCATAGAAAAGATATGGTATACCATGTTCCATATCTATGAGTATCTATCTTCCGCTAGAATTAGTTTCATAGGAGTATCCATCTTTCACTAAAATTTATTTCACATAAATTTGTTTGATGATTTCCCTCCTATATATAGGAGCTCATATGCTGGACATGGACATAGAACATCATCAACTTTGGGTCCCATTCCTCCACACCACCTACTAGCTCAAATGCTGCTCGGGAAAGTGTCATTTCTCCTCTTGGTGTTGTGTTCAGTACTATGGGCCCACCAAGTGAAGGGTGAAGAGCTACCATGTACAGAGAAACAGAAGAAGGATATCCTAGAAACCTGCCATGAAGTCCTCACTCAGGGGTCAACAGTCATCCCGCATAAGGACAGTCCATGTTGTAGGAATGTGAGAGAGCTGCCGCACAATGGCATACGTTGCATCATCAAGCTACTTACAGTTCAAGAGCGCGAAGATTACATGATGGCAAAGATCCAGATTCTTGAATATCTATGTTCCATGTAACCCTCTCATCACCTGACATCAATTTATTGGGTGCTTGCTAAACTCTTATTAATGGAGTGATGGTTGTAACGAGGAGTTTGAAGGAAGATGCATCTGCTGCTAGTTAATAAGATCTATGAATCAAAATATGATCTGTAATATGTATCTTCTATAATGAACGAAAATATTCGACAAATATGTCAACTTGATCATTCTTCATGCTTGTGTGACCTGTGGTTATTTATATGAAAATAATCATAACCACATTCACTGTTTTGCCAAACAGACAAACAACCCATAGAAAAATGAATACTAAGCAAACACATCAAACAATTGTCCAGACACTCGTATGATACAATAAACATGCTAAAGAAATGTCAATGGTTTTTTATTAATATATGCATCCTAATAAAAATGCATTTGAACAGCGACCCATAGTTGAGGACTTGAATCTGGGTGTACAAGTTCCACTGCGAACAATGTAACTATCTGCTCAGCGCACGACAGATGGAGCATTTAAAACTAATTCAATCTTGCAGTGACTGTTTTTTTAAATCCCACATGAATGTTTTTGCAATTTTCTGTTAATAAATTGGAGCATATATATTTTAGGACTGTATTGAGTTTTTGAGGAGTGCGATTATTTCAGAAAAAATAAGAGCAAGGAGGTATGAAATTAAATATGGTTGTCACAATGATGGAGACACATGTAAGAAGATATTCTCTATAGAAGATAGCATATCATTCCCCGTACATTGAATATCTATCACCACCACATCGCATTAAATGATTGTAGCACCGGTAGCATATATAAGTCCCAAATGGATATTTTTTTTTGAATTTTCCCAGTAATGAATTAGAGTTTTGCACCCATACTAAATATTGACTGAGGATTCCATGAAATTAAATCACTACGTAGATATAAATCGGTGTTTGGAAATTATATATATATATATATATATATATATAGAGTATAACTCTATGTCCTACCTAGGTAGGAAATAGCTATTTCCTACCCAGCTCCTACCGACCCACCGAGCGTCGCACCGCGGCTCGCCCGTGCCCCCCGAGCCCTCCCTCGCTAGCATGATTTTTCTTTTTTTTTCTGGTTTTTTCCCCACGATACCTGGCTTCTGAACGTGGGCTCCCTAGCCTCCTGTCAGTTCCCAATCCCAACCTCGGCCCACACTCGTCTCCGCCGTCCTCCTGCCGCCGCCGCTCCCCGCGATTCCACGACGGCGCCCCATCCAATTTCTCGCCATGCTGCCCCTCTCCCACGCCGCATTCGCCATCCTCCTCGCTGGCGCTTGCCCCGGCCTCGCGTCGCCTCTGCATGCTCGCTGCCGGGCGGTCGGGCCCCGTGCGCTGGATTCTGCCGCGACGCGAGCTTGCCGGGTACCGCTCATGCGCCCAGCACGCCTCGCCGCTCCAGCGGTGTCCCGCGCGCCCTCAGCTCCCACCGCGTGATGAAGATCGCCGGATCAACCTTGCGCTCGCCCCTCGGCCCCGGCACCCGCGCCCCCCGATGCGAGCCCACCGGCCGTGCTCCAGCCGCGCCCGCCAGCCTCTTCGGTCGGCCGCTGGATCCATCTCCGGCCCCTCCCGTGAAGGTGAATTCCCCTGCTGTGTACTTGTCTAATGTCCATGATTTGTGATTTGGTTCCGATCTATTAGGTCTTTCCCAGCCCCCCTTGATTCATTTATCCTTCCCCAGGCAACAACGGAGCGCACGTTACCCCAGGCCGCCGGCCTCTCGCCATCTGCAAGCTTGGCGCCGCACAAGGCTGGGGACATGGTGCACAGGCTTGGTGGCGAGCCGTGCCTCCATGGCTCCATCTCCAGGTCTTCCCATGCAGCCCCATCGACTTGCCGCGGCCAGCATCAACTTCAATCACGGTTAGCTCGCCACAACCCTCTGCATTTACTAAAAAATTAAAATGACAGTAAATTGTTTGTTTCCTTCAGAATCTAAGTTAAACATGCTGCATTTCAGCTCTTAGAACATGGAATGATTCCCAACTTAGCAGATCAGATTAGGTGACCATCGTTAGTTCATGGAAGAACCTAAAGCCTAGTGAATAGTCAATCTGCTACAGTTTGGTGTATAGCCCATTTGTATTGTATAATTATTCTGGTCATGTTGATTACTTTTGTATGTGTATGATAGTGCCTATTTGAGACTTTTCAGTATGGAGTGTTTTTCATGAGATAGCCCTTTGATTAGTATAATATGACTCATATTGCACAATGAGCTCGGTAGGAAATTGATACTTGTTTTGTGAAATTGAGTTGAGTATAATAAAAAGACTCGTATTCTTTTGAAATGAATTGGTGAAATTGTTACCGATGTAGACTAGCACAAAGCATTATAGGGAGGAGTGTTGTCAATAATGATTTTGCAGGCTAGTTTAGACTGCATAACAGTTTAATAAGTTCCTTGATGCTTTTTAGTACTACAAATTAGTTAGCTAGGTCAAACTTGTGGCCACTAGAAAAAGTTTTCGAAGGAGAGGAATTCATTTCTCTTTTTTCCTTCCATTTGGAAAAGAATCTGGTCGCTTCACATCAGTGGCAAGCATCTGATTGCAGCATGTGCAAGGGAACTATATCACTGTGATGAAATAATGGTTGCAGCTCTCGCTGGTACAGTGGCATATGTTCAGAGCATGAATCTGTCCAGTATAAATGGACATCATTGGTTATTGGTAAACTCATGCTTATTAGCACTATGGTCTGAACTTTGAATACTGGATATTTCCATGAACTTGATATTATTGCAGATGCATAGCGCTGCTTTCTTAAGCTTGCCAATTTGTATCTCAAGTGTATATACAGAGCTTATCAATTGCATGGCATGCTAGGAAACTTTTTTTATGTAGAATTTTGGCATCTTCTTTTGGATAAAGATGGTTTTTAGTTAATTACTGAGAAACTGTTGCTCACTTGATCTTGCTCCAGGGAACTATGCCTTGGGTCATGGGAACTGCAGCTGTACGTTCAAGGAGGATGGTGGTCATTTTGGAGATTGGGTGCGGGCTTGCCAGCAGTTCCCGTCAGTTTAGCAAATCACTTTGATCGATTGTGCCCCAATCCATGGGGATCTTCTCCACCCTGCATCAACAGGCACAAGGTATGCATGATCCTTCCAGTCAGCATCAAACTCTACAATTCTGACAATTGGATTTCCTCCCTTTTTATGACCTGTATTTTTTTCGTTTCAATACCCCAACTGTGTGTTGTTTTGCCAAATGTTGTTAGATACACCTTGCTCTGGCACCATATATTCAGTTAAAATATATTTTCTTAACCTGTGGCGATTCATGTATTCTGAAACCGTCAATCTGCATTAACCGGTGTGCGTGGAGGTTCTGTCTATTTCCCCTTTGCATTCAATAGTAAAATAAGTTATAACTGTGTAAACTGGATGCTCTGCTCTTCTCTATATATGCACTTAGCAGGGATTTCATTATTGGGTTAAATGAATCAAACCATCACAGTATAATTGTACTCATTTGATTTGTATTTCAGTAAAGTTAAAACTTAATTATGCAATCCCGTTGGCTACCCTTATGCACAAGATCCTTTATCTAAATGAAATTCTGTAATCCCAAGGAATCAAACTTAGCTAGACAAGATGTGATCCTGTTTAGAGTACAAATTTTATAACCCCTCAGGCCCTCACCAACAAATTGTTGCCAGTGTTGTCTCTGTCCACACAAGTACTTCATCAATGAATTTCTGGGATGCTCATTCAAGGATTCCACAGGCCATTGCCCCTCTCCCTTGACGGCCTCCTACACGAGAGGTAAGTCTAGGCTACAAGTCTTGAATTTTGATTTGTTCGTCGAGCCACCAATTGTTGATTTATCTATTCATGTGTGCAGATAATGAGACTTGATGGAATCTTGATGCCTGAAGTGCTAACTGATGCAGGAACTGCGAGGAGGCACCAAAGCCGAAGGCTCTAGTGGCCAGTAAAGCTGACAATCCAATGGACGCTACTGATGCATTCTCAAATGTTGCAGTTTGATCATCCTCAGCTCCACGGTCATCAAACCCGATAAGGTTTTCTCCATCTCCGTTGCACAGACTGCACAAGAACATTGCCAGAAGGAGAAAACAGTGTTTATGCATTCAGTAAGCATCTATTTCTGGATTTCTTGTTCACTTCAATAACTGTAGAAAATTCTTGTATGACAATGTAGATATCCTTCACGTGACCAAGATACTGTCACCTGAACTTGTTATTGGATATTGCCCCAACATTGACAGAAATTGCAATGCCGAATTGTAGTGTAGCCAAGTGTTGCCGATGATGCCACATGCAAATTTGACCTATTTCCTGCTGCTTTAATTTGGTACTACCTTTCGGATACGTTTTTCCTATTCAATCTATGGTTTTCATTGATCCTCGTGTCCAAATGAAGAGACTTGACAAAATTTGAGCATGCACAAAGATCATTCAGAATAGCCTAGAGTATTTTGATGCTTACAACTAATTGGGAGAAGTCCCTAGTCCATGACTCTATCGTCCGTCCCTCGCTAGAGCTTAGGAGATTCATAGACCCCTTGTTCAGAACTTTTTATTCAGAATAGCACCCATGGTTCATTTGCTGTATAGCCAACATTTTATTTGATGGTTTATGTGGCAGAGACACCTATGACGCTGGCTACACTATACTCGTTGTTGACCGTAATGGCTAACTCCTGATGCCCCAAGTGGTGGCTGATGCAAGATCTGCAGATGAAAAGAGCTGATTATCTAATGATTTACTGATGCACTCTCAAATGTTGCAGATAGATCATCCTCAGCTCCATGGTCATCATCCCTTGTAAGGATTTCTCCATCTTTGTTGCACAGAATGCAGAAGAATATTGCCCCCAAAAAATGGTATTTGTGCATTTAGTAAACATCCCTTCGTTTTTTAGATTGCCTCTTCACGGTAGGAGATGTAAAACCTGTAATGCTGTTGGATTAAGCTGCACTCTTACCCATGAGGCTTAATTTTTTATTACCACTTTGTTCTTTAATCTTCCCCTTGAGATTGTTTTATTTTTTTCTCATTCGCTTGACATTTTTTCTAATTTATTTGCTTCAACAATGCATGGAATGGTTAAATAAGCTTTGGTTTCTGACATTTTTTCTTATTTATTTGATTGAACTAGCTAGCTTATTTGATACCTCTATATACTGAAGAAATTCCTTGACTTTCCAATTTGCAGTGCAGATGTCCTGGCTGTCTGATTACAATTCAATTGAAACGAGGCAAATACATTTGTTAGTTTTAGTTATCTAGGATAGCTGTTGTACCGGAAATTCTATGATTGGAATTTTCTCTCCTCATTTGTGTACTACAATCTTCCTGATTCCGTGCACATATTAACGGAATTTGATGCAAATGATATTTCAATTCGATGCGTAAAGTGTGTTGTCTGATGGTATTTCACGATGCTGTAAAGCAAAAAATAAATTTCCAGTTACGATCCCTATCGTTCACTGGCTTTTGGGACATGAATCAATAGTTTTCGTTGAAGTACCGCATAAACATTCTGCTACAATAAACCAGAAAAGGTAAAAAAAATCCGGCTAAAATATTCTGGTTTCCAGCTACAACATCACGGGGTTAGAGCCAAACCGGAATACACCTTCCTTGAGACAGGAAAAGTAGACGTGAACCAGTCTATGTTTATCAGGAAACGAAGTCTGTAACCGTGCCACTACCACCGAAGCATTTTTCAGAATGGACTCAGTCAGCACATGCGCAAATAAAAAAAAGAGCAGGCGTATTGTGCGCTGTTCAAATTCGAACGGCGCCCGCGCGTAGAAACAACCGCGCAAGGGCCCAGGGCGCTCGGTCAAGCGGGGGACGGGCGGGAGAGCGCGCGTCGGAGGCTGGCTGGGGTAGGAAATAGCTATTTCCTACCTGGGTTGGATTTAGCGTTGTCCTATATATATATATATATATCCTCCATATAAAAGATAAGGTATACCATGTTTTTTTTGAGCGAATATACCATGTTTCATATCTATAAGTATGAAGTACCTATCTTCCGCTACAATTAGTTTCACGTGTCCCTTATATAGGAGTATCTATCTTTCACTATAATTTATTTTATATAAATTTTTGCTTTCCTTTCTATATATAGGACCTCATATGCTGGACTTGGACATAGAACATCATCAGCTTTGGGTCTTCGTTAGTTCATTCCTCCATACCATCTACTAGCTCAAATGCTGCTCCAAAAAGTGGCTTTTGCCCTCTTGGTGTTGTGTTCACTACTATGGATTCACCAAGTGAAGGGTATCCTAGAAACAGAAGAAAGATATCCTAGAAACCTGCCATGTAATCCTCACTCGGGAATCAATGCGAATAATCATCCCGGGTAAGCACGGTCCATGTTGCAGGAAGGTGAGAGAGGTGCCACACAATGACATGAGTTGCATCATCAAGATACTTACATTTTTCAAGAGCACAAGAATTATGTGGAGACACGAATCCAGAATCTTCAACATCAATGCTCCATATGTAACCCTCTCATCACCAGACATGAATTGATTTGGTGCATGTTAAAGTTAGTAATTGTTACGGTATATGTTAGTGCTAATGCTTTGCTTCTATTTGTATTTTATACAGGACATGGCGGCCCCCACGTCGCTAATGGAGTGATGATTGTAATACGAGGAGTTTGAAGGAAGATGCATCTGCTAGTTAATAAGATCTATGAATCAAAATATGATCTGTAATATGTATCTTCTATTAATGAACGAAAGTATTTGACAAATATTTCAACTTGATCAAACAATCGACCAGATACTTGTATGATACAATAACCTTTCTAAAGAAATAGCAATGGTTTTTTAATCAATATATGCATTCTAATATCTGGGTGCACTATAGATGGGTCATTTAAAGCGGCTTCAAACATGCAGTGCATAATTGACAATGTGATTATGTTTTTTAGAAATCCAACATGAATGTTTTTGCAACTTTCTTAATAAATTGGAGCACATCTTAGGACTGCATTGAGTTTGTGAGGAATGTGATTTCAGAAAATTAAGAGCTAGAAAGTAGATGATTCCATGAAATTAGATATATATGGCCATGCCCACGTCAGCGAAAATTTTTTCGCGTCCGATCATGATCCCGCGGCTAGATCTATAGTAGTGGGCGCTTTTTGCAATAAGTCCCTCGTATTTTCATGAAATCAATAGTGCGAAACCAATCAGGTTTTCGGTTTGAAGAAGGGGGGGGGGGGGGGGGGTCATTTAGACAACTTCCACTTCAGGGGTAAAATGGAGTTTTCTCAAAAAAGAAAGAGGAAATACAACTATATGAGAGAGAAAAAGTTCAGACCACTTCAGCAGTGGTTTCCTTGTGAATCAAAGGTTTCAAAACAATCTATAGGTTGTACAGTCGTTTGGTTTGAGGCAATTGGCGAGAGGGAATGGGAGTTCAGAGCCATGAGATTATAATTCTCATGTTTTTTTTTGTGGGAGTGGGAGTTCTTATGGGATGGGACATGGAAATATAAAACACAACTCCCACCAATCTGTTCCCATGGTGAGGGGTGGTAATTGCACGGAAATTGTGCTCTTAGGTGAAAACAAATCATCTTAAATATATAATCACCAGGTACCCTATATACCTCTTCCTTCCATGGCAGTTGCGTACGTCGTCCACATAGGGTTCTCCAGCCATGGGGGCGCTGTGTCGTCCACATAGAGTTTTTCTACCATGGTGGCTACTCTTCCTGGGTACAATCTAAGATCAGGGAAGGCAGCGTCAACGTTATGTGATGGACTCCTAGATTTGCAGGTGGAGGAGCCGAGCGTCGTCGTGCCTTGGTCTTGCGAGCAGTGTTTGAGATTTCGGAGAGAGAAAATATTTAAGAGGCGGCCGGTACAACCGGTAGGTCGGTTTTCAGCCGAAACTTTTATAATTTGGAAAACTTTTGACTAGAATTTAAAAGGTTAAGTAAATTTCAGCTGAAAAATACTAGCATTTACCGGTATGGCCTTTTACCTATCCTCACTGGTAGGACTGAAAATTGGCAAAAACTGACAAAAATTTCAAACCCTGCTTGTGAGTCGAGCTATGGTTTGCAAGTGGAGGAGCCGAGCTGAGCATACCCGCAATACGTGTCTGTATCATCCCTAGTGCATGATGCAAAATGCCAATCATCCAAGTTAGGGCTGTACGGGAGGAAGTTTACAGCCCAGCTATACTGATTTTTTATTCCTTCCATGAAGCCCAACATGTAAGCCTCGTTGTTGCCCATAACGTAATAAGCTTATCTTCTTGAAGGCCGTCACCTGTCATATTATTATGAAAAAAAATAGATCTGTGCCATTAAAAGATCTCAACTTTAGAAAATTACCATTGAAAGTTTGAAGTTTAGAATTTTAGCATGGAAAGTTTCCTCGATCCATTATAGAAATTTACCATTCTTGTTAACCCGGCGTTAACTGGATTCAACGGGCACTGCTAGTTTGCAGTCGCCCGCACGGGGGCCATCTTGCGGTCAATCTCCAACAAAAGAGGTCACACGGTACCCCGTTGATTCATTGTCTTTTCCCTTTTGAACGACAAAAAATATATACAAATAGTTCCATACAAAATTTAAATCACAAAATATTTCACACAAATTTATTCCGGTCCCCAGATTTGTGAACAAACTTTTGCCAAAACAATCTCAAAAAATGTATCCAGAAACAAAATTTGAAGAAGAAAGTTTTATAACAAAAAATTATGAAAAAATATTTTGAAGGAAAGTTCTGCAAAAATATTGTCCAGCAGAATGTTATGCAACACAAATTTGAAGGAAAAAGTGAAGAAACAAATTTGAAGGAAAGTTTCAAAAAAAATTGTCAGCAAAATTATGCGATAGAGGAAAGAAAAAATCTGAAAATATTTCTCCAGAAACAAAAATTGAAGAAGAAATTTTGTAACAAAAATTTTAAGCAAACTTTAGGAACAAAAAATTATGAAAAAATATTTTGAAGGAAAGTTCTGCAATAAAATTGTCCAACAAAAAGTTTAGCAGCAAAAAATTGGAGGAAAGAGTGAAGAAAAAAAATTGAAGGAAAGTTTTGGAAATGCCTTGTATTTCAGGACGGAGGGAATATCTCATAGATGAATTTAAACAAGTTCAATTCATTAAACTACTTTGCACTCCTGGAGCCACAAGTTCACATGTCAGCACCCAAATCACAGCAGACACCCCGTGCAAACAGTGCAAATCCTTGGTGCTTGTACTTTGCTCAACAAAATAACAAAAATACCCAATTAGGGCAAGAAAATTATAGTCCATAATTCTGAGATAAGTATATAGAATTCCATCACAAGAATAGGATTGCCTTCTGGTTGCACCATGTCAATCCTAGATATTAGTTAGAGCTCGGATCCGAAGTGGAACTTCAATGCGTCAGCGTCCCTAAGACATCTGCAACTATTGCCAATTAGATCAACATGCAATCAATAGAAATAATATTTTGTTGACAAATTCAAGTACTACTACAGCTCATAAAATGGATGGGCAGTCGACTATTCCTATTTCTATTCATCTCAATCTCAAACGCCAGTAACTCCTTCAGATTACTAGAAAAAAGAATACTCCACCAAACAATACTAGCAGTAGGGCAAACAATGTAGTTGTGGGAACAAGAAGTACCAGCATTAATATTTCCTTTTGTATAACTTCATTGACATGCTGGTAGTCACAATTCATCAGCTAAAGCCAGTCCAATGTAAGGAGGACTCTACTATATTAATGCTAAATATTTTAGAGTTTGCACAATCATACAATGAACAAGTAACCATCATGCGCTGCAGTATATGATCCCTGCTCTTATAGTAGTAAAATGCAAACAAAGAAACATTTCGCACAGAATTACCAAGAATGAAAAGGGTCATATTTCTCAGAAGTTGCTAAGCATGTCTCCTAAGATTGAAAATGTAACGATCCAAAATATTTAAGCATGTCATTGAGCATACATGTGCATCATCTTCAGCATTATTGCATTATTTGAGTCCAATTGGTTTACCATTATACTTAAATTTTAATTAAATATTTGTCTTTTGATGCACCTTGTGAACCAAGTTAGATTTTAGCTATAGAACCTATGCTGGGAATCGGCTTGATAAATTAGTACCTTTCATAACTTGAATTTAGATAATTTTTCCCTGATTTTTAGAAGCCATCTTGTGGGTTAACAGCTTACCTGTTGACTCAAATATGTCATTCCAGGAAGAATTTTCATTTGAAACCTACTATAGCTCTTGAGCCAATTCCAATCAAAATGAGTTGTATATGATTTATTCTAGGAGGGGAGCCTGCCCCGGGAAAAGGCTGGGCCGATGGGATTTTGGGCTCCCAAAGGGGCCCTCATTTCGTCAACCACTGGTGTAGAAAGAAGAGGGACGTAGAGAGAGAGCTTGTTTAGGAGAAGAAGAGACCAGCGAAGGCACAGGGCCATCAAAAGGATACACATGATCACCTGGTGGATGATGGTCACGACTCCAAGGCAGTAACTCTTGCAGTGATGTCGTGCTCCCATGCCGTCTGGCAGCAGCGTGGTTGATCTTGATCATCAGACGGGTGTCGAACTTGCTGCGGTGAAACGCGGCAACAGAGGCTAGTGGCGTTGAAGGCTCGTGTGGATGATATCAATAGCATTGGCCTGCAGCTCGACATGGGCAATGCATTGCAGCGGCGCCAGGGAACGAGTGGCGGCAACTTCATGCTCAGCAATGGCAGCATGCGAGCGCTAGGGCATAAGGGATGCCGATGCGATTATTGCAAAAAGGAAGAGAATGAGATGGCTGCGTGAGACATATGTTGTGGATTGAGAGAGCCAGCACCTCCATGCCATCGATGTCATAGCTGGGCCAGAGTTCGATCAAGCTCGAGTTCTCGAGGGGCGTTAGGGAGTCGGATAGCTAATACCACGGAAAATACCCTGAAAAGCCCAAAATTTTGGGAACCACTCTAGAGGTAGTTTGGGACTCATGGAATCCAAATAAAATATTTAGAGCTTATGAAAAAGAATTTAGATCCTTCTAATAAGTAGATTTAGCTCTAAAAAATAAAATAAATTCCAGAAAAGATCGGAAAAATTCTTAGGAAAACCTAAACGTTGTATGAGCGTGTTTTAAAACCTTCCACTCATGAAACATGAAATGCAAATCAGCACGAATGCAATAAACACATTAATATAACTAATATTGTTTTAATTACATTAGAATATAATTATTTTTCTATACTAAATTTCCTATAAAATAAATAAAAGTTGAGAAAATTGTAAAATTGGCATAAAATTTTTGTATTAAATGTTCTATCTAATCACATCCTAAAATCCAAAAATTACAGAGTGTGACATTCATGCACTCATTTGCATATTTTGCTACTTGTTAGACTAAAGTGATACAACCATACAAGTTGGTGTACAGTGGGTGCAAGTCAATGAGAGGGATGATTGTCTCCACGCCTAAGGTGCTTTATCTATACTATAAAGCACGACGAAATTTTCGTTTCGTCCTTCGTCTTTCGTTTCGTCCATCGTCATCTATATGCCACACCGTCAGATTTTATGATGATCCAACGCTCTAAATTAATCTAAAGAGTCCATATTGACTACATCTCACCTTTGAGCCTACACCGTCGGATTTTATGATGATCGAACGCTCTAGATTAATCTAAAGAGTTCAGGTAGATTAATAAACATCTAAATTAGTATTTTTTTCCTAAAACACGCGCTCTAAATTAATCTCAAGAGTCCATATTGACTACATCTCACCTTTGAGCCTACACCGTCAGATTTTATGATGATCGAACGCTCTAGATTAATCTAAAGAGTCCAGGTAGATTACACATCTAAATTACTATTTTTTTCTAAAACACGTGCCTACGGCACGTGCCCTTCTGCTAGTTATATAGTAATGAGTTGCAAATACAGCATTAGTTTGATCTAGTAGTTGTAATTTCTAATTGAGTTGCATATATAACAATGATCATGAATAAGTAGCAGCAAAACAGCTATATCTCATTTTGGTTTTCTATTCCTCTTTCACCCTTCTCTCACTTTATCAACTTCTGATTGATGGTAGTGAAATCTCCAGTGCTAGCACCGTTGGTGGAGTGGGGATTTCAGAGAGAGCAGCCCTCTCACGGTCAACCACCTTCCTTCTTTGCTATGCGAGCTAGCTACGTACACAGTGATAGCAAGATGTGACCAGTCGATTCTTGCTTTGCAAAGTCCGATTTGTAGCAGGAGCCCAATCCAAAGCTGTTTTTTTTTTAGAAGCCACTCTTCACTAATCAGCCAAATTATAAGAATTACATATGCGTTCATGCGGAGCTAGCAGCCAAACGTGCCGGCCTGGTTAGTCAAGCTCCTTGCCAAACATGATTCTTGACGCTGGAGGACCCACAGTTTGGGTTCTGTAATTAGCAGATATTTATTTATATATTTAACTACAGTCAGTGTAGCACACCATGTATATATACGCCTTGTAAGTCACACGGGAAGAGAAAATGACTTATTGTATTCCATGCATTGTGTAACTCTCTCATTATAGTGAAGATCGATGTTTGGCGCACGTGATTTTTTGCACTCAACAGCTAGTTTTTATATAAAAATCTTGTCTGATGTTTGATCTTATTTTTTCATTATTTGCTAGCAATTAATACATACAATCGGTCTCACTTGTCATCAATTTGTCTCTGAGTTACATTCCCTCTCAACAATCACAAATTGCATCCCAAGGGCGCTATTGGTATAATTATTATAAAAGTATGCTCCCTCCCTTCCAAAATTATAGATTGTTTTGACGTTTTTATATTTATAGCTTCTGTTAAGCACTTGAATATACACTATGTCTAGGTGCGGAGCAAAAAATTATGAATATAGAAATACTAAAATGACATAATTTGTGACAAAGGGAGTACCACTTTTTAGTAGAATTTAACATACTAGTTTAGTGATTGAATACTATCACGACTGTTTTGATAGGTGTTGTGATATTATAGATTAATAATTGCATACGGCCACATTGGATGGCCGGCCCATCTAGGAAATTTGGATTGATGCGGTTGTAACATGGCGACCGGACCATGACTCCGGCCTCAATTTCATTGAAATCGTCTCCTAATAGTCTTCTGACCAATTAAATTATTAAATCGTCTGTCATCTGCTAGTTCTTTCTTGGCGAGCTTAAATTGGGGCGCTGCGCTGCAGCGAATGCTTGCCGACTGAAAAGGTGTGTACGATCAGTTATCAGTGCAGGAGCCGTGGACTCAATATTTCTGACTTGAGGTACGCAACTCGACACTGAATCAAGGTTCGACCACAAGAAGGTTCTTCTTTATTTCCTTCCTAAACATAAGCTTTGATGTGTTTTATTTCTTCGTGATGTAACAAATATGTGCTTATTTCTTCATGATGTCTAGAACTAGGAAATATGATGATTCTTGTTATGAAAGTGTAGAGCGGAAATAGACTGAAGCGTTAGTTTTGACTAAAAAAGGTCGGACCACATGCTTTACCTCGAAGAGAAATTATTTGAACTCCGAACAATGTGTTCGACAAGTCGTTGTCAAGTGCAATCAGAGGTCAGACATAGGATTTCTACCAAATCGATTCCACCCAACACTGCTTACTCATTCTTTCTCAGCTAATGTCAACATACCATCAAATCTTGGCCAACTATAATCTGTCGCGAAATTGATGACTTACAAACTATCTTTAGATGTCATCCCACGATAACCTTGTCACAAAGTAACCAATATATACGCAAGAAGTCTGGACCTGAAGAAGGGATACATCGCCAAGTAAGCATGTGTTTGGTTTGGGAACCAAGCGGGTAGGGTAGGCTCCAATCTACTTTCTTTGCTGGGTTGAACTTGTTTCGTGTTTGGTTGAGACGGTTAGGTCCATTCTAGTTTTTGTTTGGTTTGAAGAGGTTGAGTGGGTTGGGATGGATGTCATTTTAACACCGTTAGCAATAGTCATATGTGGGACCCGCTTGTCATCCTCTAATTTTTTTTCTTGCCTTATCTTCTCCCCCATCAAACTCCATTCCCTACTTGCCGCTCAAGACTCCTCATGCAACCCAAGCTCGCCAGGCAGCCTCCCCCCTGCCTTTGCGCCTTGCCACGACGGCTCCAGGGTGAGCGGGCAACGGCGGAGATCCCCCGGCGAGGAGGTTGTGCCCACGCCCAATCATGCAACACTGGCTACTCCACCATGCCCTACAATCCCTTCTCTCGCCGACTGGCTTCTCCAGGCTCTGGCTGCACAGCTCGTCCTCTCCGGCCATCTTCGCCACGCCTCGGCCGATGGTGGTGTGCCCGCATCGCGGAGGTCGCCAGTGCCTCTCTATGGCCGCACCTTATGCCCCCGCGCCTACCAGCGCTCGCTCGTCCTTCGTGGTGCCTCCCAATGACGACCCCGCCTAGTCGCGCGTTCTCGACTGCCGTGGTGTGGGCCCCACGGTACATGCAATGACAGAGCAGACCGGGTTGGAAGTGGGTTCGTTACATTCCACTGATTTGGTGGAATGCCTCTAACCTGGATCTGGAGAGAATATTCCTCTTAGGGTTGGATCCAACCCACTTTGTTTCACTAAACACATAAAAAAATGGATAGGAGCCACTCCAACCGTTAAACCAAACATATGCTAAGTGATTCCATGAGTTAATACTAATAAGGTGACTCTCATCTCCGCAATTTTGTAAAAGGTTTGATTATAGATAAAATATCATCACTATAACCTAGGGTGTTGTACGTGCACCACAGGGCACTAAAGTTTTGTGTTTTGGTCCAATAGATATTTACACCATAACTTCGGTTTTGGATATTAGGCCGACCTAGAAAAATCTACATCCGTAGTGCAGAATTCAGCCCACACACGCATAGATATAGTGCATGGGAGTGCCAGATATGACCACGGCACGGCGAGATTCAATTATATATACTATTATGAAACTAAAATGTACGTGGGTACCAGATTCAATTATATTATTCTGAACTAAATTGTATTTTGATTTTTGTCACTTTTCAAATGTAGGTACTCATTTTCTGCTTAGCACCGTACGGCCGTGGCACTACCGTACCCAGCAATCGAAGCTCCGAAGATGCACCTCCACGGTCTCCTACTACCGTGCTGCATCGCTGTCCTAGTTGGTGCTGTCATTCCGGCGATAGCCGGTGGGCAGCGGGAAGCAGATGCGCTGCTGAAATGGAAGGCGAGCTTGACCGACGCCGACGCAGTCCCTCAGCTCGTGGTCCTTGGAGGCCAACTCCACCAGCAGCCCTTGCAACTGGGCGTTCGTGGGTTGCAGCTCCACCGGCGACATCACTGCGCTCAACATCACCAATGCGCGTATAAAAGGGACGCTCGCCGGACTGGACTTCTCAGCCTTTCCTCGCCTCGAGGACCTTGTCCTGGGGCAAAACGATCTGTATGGCACCATACCAGAGGGGATCGGCAACCTGACGAGCCTAACATCGTTACAGATGTATGGCCAGCGTTTGTCGGGGCCGATTCCACGCAGCATCGGGCAGCTGAAGCAGCTTGTGAACCTGCAGCTGGCATATCTGGAGCTCACTGGTACAATCCCCGTCGAGATTGGCAACCTGACAAGCTTGCAAGACCTGCATCTCGCTGGTAACGGTGGTCTGGCAGGATTAATCCCACCAGCAATCGGAAAGCTCGAGAAGCTCTCCTGGCTTGATTTGAGCTTCAACAATCTGATAGGGAGCATCCCGTCAGAGATTGGCAACATGACAGAGCTGGAGATGATGGACCTGGAGAGCAACTGCTTACAAGGGGAGCTGCCGGGCACCCTCTCTCGTCTTCAAAAACTCGGTGACATAGGCGTGTCTGACAATCAGCTCGGAGGTCGAATCACAATCACCGGTAACAACAGCAACCTAGGTAGCCTTGCGATTGCAAGTAACTACTTCTCTGGGATTTCGGCGGGGCCCATTTGCACAGTGCTAACAACTATCATAGCCAACAACAACAGGTTTGCAAGCCTACAAGACTTGAACTTCCAGAACTGCACGTCCTTGCAATCTCTTGATCTCGCAAGGAACGGAATTCATGGAGACTTCAACAAATGGCTTGGTACGCTTCCCAAAAAGCTTAAACTCACTCACCTTGAACTAGATGAAAATAACATCACCGGTGGAATACCTCCTGTGCTTGGGAATATGACCAGTCTGTGGTTTCTCAACCTAGGGCATAATCAACTCACTGGTGCCATTCCTCCCGAGCTGGGGAAATTGTATCAGCTTATATCACTAAATTTGAGTTATAATCAACTGTCTGGCCCCCTTCCTATTGCATTCCAAAACCGTTCTCGCCTTGCATTCCTTGACCTGTCAAGTTGTAGCCTTACCGGTCAGCTACATGAGCTTCTCTTTACTGACCAGTCAGGTTTTTCATTAAATTACTCATTTCCAGGTAATATGATGCTTGCTCTTTCCTCGAACCACATTTCTGGCACCGTCCCAAAGCTACTTTGCAATGCAAACTATCTAATAATGCTGGATTTGTCAAATAATGCCTTACATGGAGATCTTCCAAATTGTTTGTGGGACTTGCCATCTTTACAGTTCATGGATTTATCCAACAATTCTTTCAGTGGTGCAGTTCCATTCTCGAGGTCATCTAATATCACTCTTCAATCCCTACACCTAGCTAATAACCATTTTGAAGGGAATTTTCCTTCGAGCATAAGGAAATGTGACAAGCTTATCACACTTGATCTTGGAGGCAATAATTTCACGGGTGAATTGCCTTCTTGGATTTCCAAGAGCTTGCCACAACTCAGATATCTTAGACTTTCATCAAACATGTTTCATGGAGTTATACCTGAAACAATTTTACAATTTCAGCAACTGCGATTGTTAGATTTGTCACACAACAAGCTCTCTGGTCCCATGCCTGTTGATTTTGCAAACTTTACCGGCATGAAACAAGAACAGGCAAACGGGACAACCATATATGACAGTGAGTACTTTGGATTTGAACAAATCCAGCTAGTTTGGAAGAATGGGGATCATGACTACAGTAGGACAATAGCATTCATTACAGGTATTGACTTGTCGTGCAATTCCCTTTCACAAGCGATTCCAGAAGGAATAACAACCCTCCGGGGGCTCAAGTACTTGAACTTTTCAAGAAATCAATTTTCGGGTGGTATCCCAAAAGACATTGGCAATTTGGCGTTTCTAGAATCCCTCGACCTATCATGGAACCAGCTGGAAGGGGAAATTCCTCTCAGCGTTGCTGATTTGAAATATTTAAGCACTCTGAACCTGTCAAACAATGATTTGTCCGGAAGGATACCTGGAGGTAGCCAGCTGCAGACGCTTGATGATCCATCAATCTACAGCAACAACCTAGGGCTATGTGGTTTCCCTTTGAAAGAATGCGCAAATGCATCAGGATCAACGCATAATCGAACAAAACCTATTGATGATAGAGAGGTACTGTGGTTGTCTTGCTTTGTGGTTGCTGGAGCTATCTTTGGGTTCTGGCTGTCATGGGGTGTTTTATTTTGCAAGGAGACATGGAGATACGCGCTATATCGGTATGTTGACAATATATTGGAGAGGTTGTAAAGAAGATATGTGCATCTTGGTATCATCAGGAAAACTTTCCCAGATTTCCATCCTAGAGGACAAGGATGATCTCAAAGGGGGGTATTGTCAGGCCTTCTTCCTGAAGATCAAAATAATACGTCGAGCTTGGAAAGCGGAAATTCTAGTGTCCCTTGGCGGGAATCATCTTGAGCCATTGATGACTCATCCAGTGGCTCTATTTCTTTACCGCTGTTAATTTGAATGTATCTCGGGAGATTAATTACTGTTAAACGGTGAATGTTAAAACCGAGAGTAGCAGGGGATATATGTATCCCGGTGCACCGGTAGATGGATTATGAAAAAAGAGAAAGTTTGTTTCCTTGTCTACTTTTCTTGTTCTAGGAATAGCGTTCGTATTGTTCTTCCTTTAGTTAATCTACTTTCATTCTGCAGCAGACCTTTAATGGATTATGTTTTACTGTACTTTTTATGGATCATGCTTTCATGCAATAGCTAAGATATGCTTACAAACTTGGTGATCTTGTTTTATCCAGATACTTTTTTTGAGATTCTTTTTAAAATGTTCTGTTAATTTCTGGCACATTTCAAGCTCTATCTCGTAAAACTTTGGAAACAGAGCTCAACATGTAGATGCTGAGGTTTTCTTTTTTCTTAATTGGGGTTTAAATTCTTAGTTGTTAAGTGCATTCTATCCTTTTCAGATTGTGGTAGACGCAATCACCGGGCATGGACTTGCTGACTTCTGATGTCATTCTGTATTTAAGACCCAATGAAATGAAAGAGCCCATCATCTTGAGTGTGCTGCCATTGGCTTCTTGCTGATCTATTACCAGAATTTTGGTTGTTGTTTTTTTGTTTTTCCTTATGTCATTTGTTTGCTACCTCTACCCTAATAATGCTACTCTTATCAGCCATCATCCATGAAGATCCATTGGTTTCTTCTTCCCGAGTATGGTGTCTGAGTCCTCTACTTGATTCTTGTTAGGTTGAGAGGCCAAGAGCACAGCCCAAGCCCCAAGCTTATTGAACCCCTGTTGGGTTTTTTTTTTTTGAAACGAACGGAGCAGGAGAGCTGCCGATTATATTAATAAAGAAGAAGCCCAGACTGGGCAAACAACAGCCCCAAAAGGAGTAAACAACTGAAAACAAAGATTGCAGAGGTCTGGCTATACTCTGTAAGTGGGTGAAGTGCTCAATAATCCCCTTCTAGGATCAAATATGCAGGCAACAATTTATACCTGGCTATACATGCCCATCTCCACCAATTCCCCATACCCATTAGGGCCCGTTCGGTTCGGTTGTTATGGAGGCCAGAAACCGTTCCTAGACATAGGCATAGATATACAAGAAATTCATGATAGGGTATAATAAAAGGCCGAGAACTAATTTATTCATGGTTGATATAAAAAAGACCAGGAATCAATCCCCTACTCAAGTGGTTTCTGTTGTTCCACTCAAGTGGTTTCTATTGTGATGAGCAGTTCGAGTACGAATGGTGCAAGTAGTTATGGTTTATTTTGTCGATTTTATCCAGGTCCTTAAACTGTATGATGATCTGATGATCGTTAATTATCGTTATAGTACGATGCGCGGATACTTGCAAACGCCCTCGTATCAGATACTTGATACTCGTCTGATACTGTCCGGAAACCGATACTCGTCCGATTCTTGTCAGACAAGTATCAGTCATTTTAATTAATTTTAAATAAATAAAATAATTTTGATAATTAGTCGACACTTCTCCGATTCTTTTCTGACAAAAAAAAATCTCAACCCCTCATTCTACCCGTAAATACATCGTCTATGGAGGATGTTGGAGGAGATACCTTTAAGTTCGACTATGGTGGTGGTGTTGATTTTCAAACCTAAAGAGGATACTAGATGATATAGGGGCTTTGGATCTATCTGATGGCTGATGCTTACGACCTCCACCAAGCAAAAATTAGACTTATCATTTACCTACCAATTTTTATATCATTAAATTATGTAACAATGGTCTTTCACACTAGACTAAAATGTTTCCCTTAAGTAATCACAGTTGCGTTGCGGTATTATCAAGAAATTGGTATGCAATTTTATTTTTATTATATAAATGGGTATCAGTGTATCAGAGTATCGCATTATTACCGTATCTGTATCCGAGTATATGTGCAACATCCATCAAAATCAATTCAGACGTGCTAGTCATCCACCTGATTTGACAGTTTCTTCTTGTGGAGATCCTTCTTCAAGGAAAAAACTCACTCTTTACTTGTCGCATTCCTGAACTCTTGATGCGGCTGTTTTTTTTTTTTTGGATCATGCGGCTAATCATTGCAAGAACATGGATGATGACGGATCTCCACAATACTTGTACTTCAAAACCACACTCTCCAAGCATCTTCGAAAGTGGATTTGATGTCTGCTTACCTGCTTAGGTTAGACATTCCTTTAGATGCTACAAAGTGATGTGCATATGATGAGGACATCTTCCTCCACTATTACCCGTTGGCAAAGACGTAACAAGATGGGCCGAGTGGCCCAGTTGTAGTCAGGCGGCGACCATGTGAGCTTCTGAATAATCCTACCTTGCTAGCTTGAGAGGAGGAAGCCACCTTAAAAGGGAGAGTCACCCTTCCCTATCGGACTAGTCTTTTAGAGAGATTGAGCCTTTCCCCGAGTGGGGGCGCCGGAGTTGCGGTGCTAAGATTGCCGAGGTGCGGGTCGTGTGGACCTAAGGCCGGATCGGTGCGTCGGACTTTCGGCCGAAGTTGCGGTGCTAAGATTGCGAGATTCAGGGAATCCAGATCAGTGCGTCGGGCTTTCGTTCCAACCATGCCTGGGCCGAACTCATCAGTTGGTAATCAGAGCGAGGTTTATCGGTGAGGGTTGTCCAATGCTTTCCTGTTTTTTTTTCAATTTCTTATAGTCCACAAAAAGCCAAAAAAAGATCGGATTTTCCGCAATCCTATAAACCCTTTGAGCCTTTACTAGTACTACTAGGTTAGGGCTTGCTGAGTTTTTGGTTGCATCGGTTGTGTCAAGTTGCTGGTCTTAGCGTAGTCGTTTAGAGTTTTGAGTTCTAGTCACGTTTGTGTCACATTGCAGATTCAGGGTCTAGTTTGAACCAGAGAAGAACATCATATTTTCTTGTTCCGAAGTCCAATGAGGGTGTTTAAATACAATCTGGAAAGATTAACTTGTGCACTTTCCAAAGGATCCAACCATGGCCCGAAACTCCTTCTGAGCAGATCGCAATCATCCTGGAGATTTGCGTATCTGCTGGGTTTTCATGTAAAAACAGCCAGCTAGTTGTTTGATCTTGCTGCTGCATTTGTGTGAAAAAAAAGAACAAAAAAAGAAAAGAAAAAAAAGAAGAAGAAGGAGAAGAGATAAGGAAATAAGAAAGAGGATTGTTCTAAAGAGGGTTGTTCTTTGTGCTTATTGCTCTGTTCAGGTGGTGCTTTGTGGCTTCCTTTGTGTCCAGGCTCGCGTCTCTAGCACGGTCTAGGTTAGGACCAGCACGGTACCACCGTTCAACGTTTACTCATCTTGCTTTTGTGACTAACATGGTGCTAGTACTTTCTTGATTCAGCCCACCTATGGCTCCATATATTTCGACTACAGCTTGACAGGTCTTGTTGCTGCGGCACCGATACACTTTCTTCCACTGGTGCTAACTTGTTGGTTGCCGTCACCTCCTGTTTTGCTTGGTATGAGCTTGTTTTGAATAAGGAGAGTTTGAGAGTTTTACATCATCGACATCCTAGTAGTACAGGAGGATACATATTGTTTCTGTGTTTCTTGTTTCCAACTAATCATGGCAGGTGATACGGAGATTTTTGAGTTGATGAAACTACAACCTCACATTCAGGATATAATGCAACACATTCCATCATATGCTGGTAAGCATGATCCCAAAGCATACATTGATTGAGAGCTAGAAGTAGATAATAAATTTGATGAGTATGACCTGTCCGAGAAAGAAAAGATTTGTATTGCATCTAATGTGTTGATTGATTATCCTTTGGTAGAATGGAAATACATTTGTAGGCATAACAAAGTTCCAGAATGTTGGCAAGACTTCAAATTTCTTTTTAGAGATGCTTTCATTCCTGTGTATTATGTTGACTTTTTGCTTGCCAGACTACAGAAATTGAAACAGGGAAGTAGGACAGTGAGGCAATACTTCCATGATTTTAAAATTTGTATGATATTTAGTGGCTTGGAAGAATGCAGGGAAGATACAATGAGTAGGTTCATTAAAGGGCTCAATTCTGAAATCCAAACCTTGCGCATTAATGAAACATATAACCATTTGTCTATCTTGTTTTCGATTGCTCGTAAAGCTGAAAACCAGATTCTTTTATCTATGAATACTTGCAAGAATCAGGTCAAGCATTATAACCAACATTTGTCCACTTTACATGCTGAAAGAGAGCAACAAATAGTGGAACTTATTGTTGTTGATTTGTCTTTGTCACAATCTGATTTGCATGTTGTACCTTGTGACAAAGAAGAGTTGCGTGAAACTTCTTCTCGAATAGCATCACCACAACTAAGTGCAATGATCAATTTGAGAAACTGCATTCGCTGCCAAAGTGCAAAAAGAATGATTGTGCAGCACCTGTGACTATATTTATGCATCACTTATATCTACAACGCAACTAGCGCATGGATATGATGATTCTATTATCGATGATATGCATACTGAAACAAGGCGTGTTCATTGTATTGCTAGTGACAAAGATGAGCTAGAGATTGTATCTTCTTTAAATTGTTTAGGTTATATCGAACTTGATTTTCTTTGTGACCTGAATAGTTTGGAGAAAGAATTATATGTCAAATCTGGTTTGCCATGTTTTAATCGTTGTTCGCTGCATGCAATTGGCAAATATGATAGCAAAGGAGAATATTTGTTGCATAAAGTTTATATTTGCTCCAATTTGAAATCTCCTTTTGGGCTACAATAACATGATGAAATAGAGGGCTGCACTAACGCTAATAATGTTTTCCAAAGTTTTTCTAGTGTTTGTCTTATGCAATAGGATCAGCTCAAAGAAAGGGAGCATTTCTCATTGTGGTCGTGCAACATAGTCGTCGCTCCATATTTCAACATGAAACCAAGCACCTTTGAATGCCACTGGAGCAAGTCGAGGACGACTTGCAGCCAAAAAAGGAAGAATGATGAGGACATCACTAGCTCAGATATGACCATATTAAGAGCTTGTAAACTAAAGGTGAATCAATCCTATATCATGATTATGTTTGCTACATTCGATGAATTGATGCTTTGCCATGATGTGTGTTCGTTGTCGTTTTCAGAAATGTATAGCTGGATCAAAAAGAGTGCTAGACATCCATGGAAAGCATAGAGGACCAAAGAAGTTGATTGGGGACCTTATTCAACTATTCTCCACGTTCCCACCAGATCCCCACGTCACTTTTGGGCCAAGGAAAGAAAGAGATCAAATCGTACACGTTATGGAAAGTCTGGATTCAGACCGCAGAAAAGTGCTGACTTGCAAGGGCCGTCACGACATCATCCAGACTCCGTTTTGGGCGGTCAAGTCCTTGATGGAAAGCTTATCAAGTCTACTTTCATGTGGATCTAGACTCATGTCCATATCTGTCCCGAGGCGACCGCAATCGCCAAATCATTGACCGAAGCTTTTTCTGTCTAGGTGTTGTGCCACCTTATTTTGGTCCACGAGCCGTGTATCAAGTTGGGTCCATTAGGGACGCGTCCTAAAGTTTAGCCATTGTACTTCCTTGTGAGCGCGTCGGTTGCCTCCTTCTATCGAGAACCCCACCTTTGTGAGATCAGATTGGTAGATATTTGCAATTGAGTTGCTTGGTTCTATACTTGTTCTTGCTTGTTCTTCGATTGCTTGCAGAAATTACCTTAGTGGTTTGGTTGATCGTGCTCCCCTAGACGGTTGTAGTCGGGCCGTGAATGTCTCTCTAGTTTAAATCGAAGTTATCCTCCACTCATCGAAAGATCGGAACAAACCCCTAGCGGGTGCTCATCCTCCGCTCACTAATGAGTTCGACCCAGGCATGGTTGGAACGAAAGCCCGACGCACCGATCCGGATTCCCCGAATCCCTCAATCTTAGCATTGCAACTCCGCCCAAAGCCCGATGCACCGATCCGGCCTCAGGTCCACACGACCCGCACCTCGGCAATCTTAGCACCGCAAATCCAGCGCCCCCACTCGGGGAAAGGCCCAATCTCCTTAAAAGACTAGTCCGATAGGGGAAGGGTGACTCTCCCGTTTAAGGTGACTTCCTCCTCCCAAGCTAAGCAAGTGGAATTATTCAGAGGCTCACACGGTCACCGCCCGACTACAACTGAGCCACTCAGCCCATCTTGTTGTGTCTTTGCCAACGGGCAATAATGAAGAAAGATGTCCTCATCAGCATGTGCTCTTTGTGGTAGGGTTACGGAATGTGAATGAGCCTTCTGAAAGCTGCTATGGCCATCACTTTGTTGTCAACAATTCCACCACGCCTAGGGCAAAAAGGCAAGTGGCTGACTGGCTCTCAGCTTTCAGATTTGCTTGCAATTTGCTCCTGTAAATGTGAAAGAATACTTGTACAACATGCCGCCACAACATATGTTTAAACTGCTCTCTATAATTTTTTGTTGCCTTAACCATGTTGGATGTAAAAGAAAGCAATAAGAAGAGTCTTGGTAGAAAAAAGAACCTATCCACAAAGAGGCACTAGCCTAACCAGTAACCACGCTTAGTTGAAGTTAAATATCACTGTGTTGGTAACAGCAGGGAAATTCATGTTGCCAGAAAGAATAAAGGCAACTGCAGCAATGGCTACACTTGGGCCGGGCCAAAGCGACTCCAAAAACATTTCCAATTCCAATTGGGCCTAAAAAACCATTCCCTATTTCATCGGAATAAAGACCCCCCTCGTCGAACTCCGAACCGAGCCCGATCCCCATTCCCCACCCAAACCCTCGCCGCGATGGCGCCGCCGCCGCCGGAGCTGATGTTCGAGCTCGTCGGCGAGATCCTCCTCCGCCTCCCGCCTTCGGATCCCGCGTCCCTCATCCGCGCCTCCCTCGTCTGCAAGCCCTGGCTCCGCCTCGTCTTCGACGCGGCCTTCCTCCGCCGCTACATCGCCTTCCACGGCGCGCCTCCGCTTCTCGGCTTCCTCGCCAACATCCGCGGCAACGGCTACAACGAACCCCGCCTCGTCCCCTCGGCGACGCACTCCTGCTTCAAGCCGCCGGCGTTCGACTGCTCCCGCCTCCCGTGGGTCATGGACTGCCGCCACGGACGCGCCCTCGTCTTCGACATGTGGGCTGACAGCGAGGGCGCCCTCTCCGTCTGGGACCCCATCACGGGCGACCGGCAGGTGCTGCCCAAGCCCCGCCGCTGCAAGTTCATCTCCGCCGCTGCGGTGCTCTGTGCCGGTGCCGCAGCCGGATGCGACCACCTCGACTGCCGCGGGGATCCCTTCCTGGTGGTGTGCTTGGGCATGAGCCCGATGGACGATGGCTTCACGCTCACGGACGTGTGCGTCTACTCATCGGAGGCTGGCTCGTGGGGTGCACCGTCCTCCATTGACTTAGGCCCTGATTCCATCAGCAAGATGAACCGCGGAATCATCACTGGAGATGAAGTCTACTTCGGCTTGATGTGCAGTGCCAGAATTCTCAAGTGTGGCTTGCGTGATAATGCCTTATCTCTGATTGACCTTCCGGACCAGTGCGACTACTGGAATTTTGTTCTTATGCTGACAGAGGACAGTTCGTTGGGGCTGGCCGATGTTAGAGACTCAAACCTTTACCTTTCGTCTTGGAAGGTGAATCCAGAGGGGCTTGGAGAATGGGTAAATTACAGGGTTATCAAGCTTGAGACACTGCTTTCCATACGCAGCCCTTGTGCAGCTAGGGTGATTGGTTTCGCTGAGGGTGTTGATGTCATCTTCGTGAGCACATATGTCGGCGTGTTCGCAGCTGAGCTCAAGTCAGGGAAGGTGACAAAGGTAGGCGGGACTGAGGGCTACCTTTCTGTCTTACCAATCATGGGCTTCTACGCTCCAGGTTCGGTGCTATCCTTTGCTATGTTTCCTTGGTTGGTTTTGGTTTGTGAGCAATCAGTTATTCAGTTGTAGTGTGAATATTATTTACTGCATTCACAATCACATAATGAAAACATTAGAAACTTTCATTCTGGAGCAGAGCATATATGGATTACGTTTTACTGTACTTCTTAAGGATCATGCTTTGGTGCAATTCCTAAAATATGCTTACAAACTTGATCTGGTTTTGTCCTAATACCTTTATCTATATTTTTTGTTAAAATGTCTTTCAATTTCGAGCACATCTCAAGCTCAGTCTCCTAAACCTTTGGAGTAACTATTACAGAGCTCAACATTTAGATGCTGAGGTTTTCTTCTTTGTCAACTGGGGTTTAATGCTGAGTCGTTTAATTTCATTCTATCCTTTTCAGATTTTGGTAGACGGCGTCACCGGCATGGGCTTGCTGATTTCTGACATGTCACTCCGTATTAAGACCCAATGAAATGGATGAACCCATCATCTTGAATTTGCTGCCGTTGGCTTCTTGCTGAGGCACACTATCTTCAAGTGGTTTATTTCTGTTCAGCTGAGCGTGGTTGTTGTATGAATGGTGCAAGTTCATTAGTGTCACTTTGTCGAATCCGTCCATGTCTTCTTTTTAGTCGCAAACTGTATGTGGGTAATCGAATGCTGTTGTACCAGAGAAAATCGCTCATCAAAACTAATTCCGACATTGCCCTAAAGAAAACCTGATTCCGACATGCTACTCATACTGCATTGGGTGAAGTGGTCATCATCCCCTTCTAGTATCAAATGTGCAGGCGACAATCAATACCTGTCATTGGGGAGGATTTGGGCAATACATGCCCATCTCCACCATTTCCTCATACCCATTTTGCTCGGCTGCAGTATAGAGAGAGGAAACTGAAACCGAACACAGCAAATGGTCTGGTTATTTCAGAACGGTGATGTGGGCAAAGTGATACCTAGAGGTTATAACCCTTTGAACGGGTTATAATTATTTCGTATCTCAAGTGGTTTCTGTTGTGATGGGCACAGTTCTAATCGGCTGCAAGTGATTATGGTTTTTTTTTTTTTTGGTCCATTTCATCCAGGTCTTTATGTTGCAAACTGTACACAGATCATTAAATACCGTTGTAGTAACAGGAAATTGTCCATCAAAATCAATTCAGACGTGCTAATCATCCACCTGATTCGACAGTTTCTTCTTGCAGAGATCCTTCTTCCAGAAAAAAAAAAGGAAATCACTTTTTGTGGCACGTTTGTGAACTCTGAACTGAGTAAAGTATCTATCACGGCTTATTTCGGGATCATGCGGCTAATCATTCCAAGAACATGGATGATGATGGATTTCCGCGAGACTTGTACTTGAAAACCACTCTCCAAGCATCTTCGAAAGTGGAGTGGATGTGTTGCTTACCTGCTTAGGTTAGACATTCCATTAGATGCTACAAAGTGACGCGCATCTGCACTATGGTAAGGAATGTGAATGAACACTCTGAAAGCTGCATGGACATCGCTTTCGCATAAACAATTCCATGCCTAGGGCAAAAAGGCAAGGTGGCTGTTCAGCTTTCAGATCTGCCTTCGAGTTGTTTTGCTCCTGTAAATGTGAAAGGATGCTTCCATAACATGCAACCATCGCAAAAGGTTTAAACTGCTTTACATATAGAATTTTTTTTTGCTTCCTCGACCATAATGGATGTAAACAAATGCAATAAGAAAAGTATCAATAGGAAAAGAACCTAGCCACCAAGAGATACCAACCTAACCAGTAACCACCGTCAGCTGCAAACTTACATATCATTGGTGCTGGTAACGGCAGGGAAAAAGAAATCATATCGTCAGAATACACGGCACTAGCAATATCCTTGTCTGAGGCATCATGGCCATTTCGGATACTGTAATGGTTAGGTGTTTGCCCTAATCATGGCGGTGTCGGTCATGGATCATGAATGATAACTTCTAACAGCCACAAGCAAGGTCCTTGTCATACCATTGGGCTCATCCGACAATCTGAGCCAGTTAGTTGCAGGATTGCAGTCATGCCATCTGTAAGATGAAATTGAACTGGGTTCAGAATTGTGGTTTTGTTGGCTCAGCTTGGGATTCAGACAGCTGAAATGCAGCTGCTACAAATGATGGATGCACGCTTGACAAGAGATGTGGACATGTGCAAGACTGGAGCAAGCATGTGCTGCTCCATATGACCTAGTGGTGTTGATGCCTTCTGCAGCAGAATCCTAGGGAGGAATCAGACAAAGGTACACTATAGATAATACGGAGTCTTTGCTTCAAAAAAATAATAATACGGAGTCGCAGCAGTTCGATTATTTTTTTGACTTTTCCTGAGATTCTTCAATGCTTTGAAACTGGTTTCAAATTTATGGGACTGAACAATTGACATTTAATTTTTGATTTATTTAATGGATCTCATTTCATCTGGAAAACAACAGTATGCTTTTGAACAGTAGCTTGGTTTAATCGAAATGTAAAATTTTCAACTGTAGTTAAATTGTACCTGAAATTGCATCTGGAGAAAACTCCAATATAAAACAGAGAAAAGATGAGCACGCTACTATAATAAATATTCATGCAATCAAATGCAGTTGCCAGGAATCCATCAGTTTCGTTAGTTAGCAGGAAAGGCAGCAGCAGAAGTTCATGTAAAATACGAGTAAATTCTACTCGAGCAGTTGAGCCTCCAAGAGGAACCAATTCACATGCTGCAGCAATGATAATAGCATAAGCTCTGCTTATTCTTTTCAATTTAGTGATGCTATTGACAGGGACAGCAGTTACTGAAATACAAGAATCTACATGTACACCCCCAGCCTTTGGCTACTCAAAGAAAAAAATGTAGACTCTATCAGAGAAAATAGCACTAAACTGTACCAGGGCCTCCACTAAAAAACTTCGAATTCCAGGTCCTCGGAGTTACTTCTGAACTCGAGGCACTTGCCTTCTTTCTTCCGCTCTTTCGCGAGAGTCACGACGTTGCAAGGTTGTGTCTCTGGTGGTGCAGCGGACCGTATCAGGGCCCAATTCAAGCCTTCAAGTAAGGATGGAAATATGGAAATGGAATCCGAATTATCCGATATCCGTATCCGCTAAAACGTAAATATGGATATCCGTATTCGTATTCGAATTCAAATGTGGTAATAAAATGGATACATCCGAATTCGTTTTCGTTGAATTTCTCTATCCGATTCCACATTCGTATTCGGCGATATCCGGCAGTATCCGTATTCGACCGTATGAAATTGTTAGTTATTTCTATAACTAATGACAAATGATGTCCATTTAAATATTAATAATGGTAGTGTATAATTAAAAAAAGTTATCTCCATTACTAATGATTATGATATTGATTTTAATATAAAAAATATTGCATCCACAAATAAAATATGTATTTATTAATAGTTTTATTATTTATTATATGATTAATTATTAAAATAATTATGAATGAATGTGATATTATTAATGAGCGATCTTTGTTTAGACTTGTTATGTACTCATACTTTAGTCTTTACTTTTATATAATAATTTTATAATATAAACTATTAATAAAGAAAATAAGTAAATATTGTTTTCCAACTGGTGTAAATATCCGATGCGTATTCGAATTCGAGACATCCGTTTTGTATTCGTATTCGAGAACATTCGAATCCGTATTCGTATTCGAGTTAAAATGTGGTAAAAGTTGATATCCGAATCCGATTCCATGCGAATCCGATCCGTTTCCATCCATAGATAATACGGAGTCTTTGCTTCAAAAAAATAATAATACGGAGTCGCAGCAGTTCGATTATTTTTTTGACTTTTCCTGAGATTCTTCAATGCTTTGAAACTGGTTTCAAATTTATGGGACTGAACAATTGACATTTAATTTTTGATTTATTTAATGGATCTCATTTCATCTGGAAAACAACAGTATGCTTTTGAACAGTAGCTTGGTTTAATCGAAATGTAAAATTTTCAACTGTAGTTAAATTGTACCTGAAATTGCATCTGGAGAAAACTCCAATATAAAACAGAGAAAAGATGAGCACGCTACTATAATAAATATTCATGCAATCAAATGCAGTTGCCAGGAATCCATCAGTTTCGTTAGTTAGCAGGAAAGGCAGCAGCAGAAGTTCATGTAAAATACGAGTAAATTCTACTCGAGCAGTTGAGCCTCCAAGAGGAACCAATTCACATGCTGCAGCAATGATAATAGCATAAGCTCTGCTTATTCTTTTCAATTTAGTGATGCTATTGACAGGGACAGCAGTTACTGAAATACAAGAATCTACATGTACACCCCCAGCCTTTGGCTACTCAAAGAAAAAAATGTAGACTCTATCAGAGAAAATAGCACTAAACTGTACCAGGGCCTCCACTAAAAAACTTCGAATTCCAGGTCCTCGGAGTTACTTCTGAACTCGAGGCACTTGCCTTCTTTCTTCCGCTCTTTCGCGAGAGTCACGACGTTGCAAGGTTGTGTCTCTGGTGGTGCAGCGGACCGTATCAGGGCCCAATTCAAGCCTTCAAAGAAAGGGTGCTGCTTGATCTCAGCAGCTCCTCTCAACGATCCAAGTCTGTTCTCAGGCTCCTTCACCAGCAAACCTCTGATGAGGTCTTTAGCATTGCTACTCACAGTTGGATTGTCCGGGAACCGGAGATTCTGCGAGACCACATTTGCCAACGTTTCATCGTTCCCAGGTCCTCTGAAGGGTGTCTTGCCATATAAAAGTTCATAAAGGAAGACACCAAAGGTCCACCAGTCAACAGCGCTTCCATGGCCATCCCCTTTGATGATTTCTGGTGCAAGGTACTCATGAGTGCCAACAAAGGAATTGGAGCGTGCATCAATAGGCTCTACAACAAGCTGAGGGAGCCTTTTCTGGGAAGATTTAGGCTTCCGAGGCTTTGGAATTGATGGCAGACGTGGTGTGAAGCATGATGTTTGGGCACAAGAGGGCTGCTGGAGGCATGATGAATTGATGCAGTAGTTCTCTGCACAAGGTCCTGTAAGTTTCCTTGGTTGGTGGTTTGCTGTTACAGAGGATGACCGAAGGAGCACAGGATTCACTGAGCACCTCAGTGAAAGGTCAAAGTCTGATAGCATTATATGTCCATCTTCACGGACTAGAATGTTTTCTGGCTTTAGATCACGATATATGACACCTAGCATATGAAGATATTCCAAAGCAAGGAGAACTTCTGCAACATAAAACCTGCAAAACAACATTTCATCATCATCATCATCACTGTATCAAACAAAGAGACTTGTTGAGGACTAAATGAATGTACAAGAACAAAGAAAACACAACATGCATAATTCAAAAGCACAACATAGTAGAAAAATACAAAGAAAAGCCCAAGACAACCTGATGGGCATTAAATGCATCAGGTTTGCTTATTGACAACATATAGAAGACAGGCAAAAAAGGGCCTATGGCATTGTTTTTGATACAACCTGATGGGCATTAAATCAAACCCCTGACAAACCAACTAAGAATCGAGTGCCTACAACTACATTCCCATGTAACAGTTAAATAGAGGTGCAAATGTGTGCCAGCAGAACGATCGACCAGAAAATTTAGCTATCTGTATATTTGAAATTCTAAGGAATGCAAAATGCTAGATAGGAATACAACTTCAGAGTTCTAAAGAGATGTTGATTTAGAAAAGCTAGAAAGTATGCTAAAATCTCCATCGGGCTGTATGTGCAGCTTTAAGGATACAAATCTATCTTGGAGCCAAACAAGATAATTGGATTGTCACAAACAAACTTTGTAAAGTAGGCAATGCACAGTATATTAGTCATCACAGTCCTTGTGATCACTAGGCAAATTCAGTTTTAGAAGAATTAATGGAAGTAAGAAAAGGAATACATAAGACCATGGAGACTTCCAGTGCACTGAGATTAAAAGGATAATGTCTAAGTACTGGATGGACTTTACCTTGCTGCTGGCTCTGGAAAGCTTCTTCCAGGTTGTCTCTGACGAAGAACATGCAAATCACCACCCGGGCAGTACTCCATGACCAAGCATGAGAGATTGTCTGTGGTAAAATGGGCATAAAGAGTTGGGAGAAATGGATGATCCAGCATTTCTAGTATCTCCCTCTCAGCCTGTGCTCGTAGCATCTTCTTTCTATTAATAAGGTACTCGATATCCATAACCTTCAAAGCAAATAAGCAATCTGAATCAACCAACTCAGCAAGATACACAGTCCCAATGTCCCCACAACCAAGCCTCTTCAGAAGCTTGAAATTGTCAAGTCCTAACGATCCCTGTTGCAATGCCAACTGACGAATGGTTAGCCAGCGCAGATCCTTCGCCATGTGTGGCCTGTTATTATAGCCACACAGTCCAAATTGGCTCTCATCACTGATACTTGTGCTACAACCATACTCGCTAATGCTGCTCTTCGAATTCTGAGAGCACTCGCCTTTTTCCTCTGCTCCCAACCACTCCGAAGATGTTTCATCAGATTTTTCTGGCCCTGGAGTTGATTTCTCTTCTTCTGCATAGCTGGTGGGATTTGTAACACTAGATGTTGAAGAGCAGCTGGTTGATGCAAGGGAGATTGACTCCTTTGAAGAGCAGAATTTAGTGCTATTGGAGGAATCACCCAACGAAGATGGTTCTTCTTTCACTTTCTTCTTACCGGCCGTCTTGCACCTGAAGACTGGCTTGACAAGTCTGGACGTAGTGATGGGTTTGCTCAAGATTGGGACTCTTGGAGAGCCATCATCCGTAGCTGCAGAAACTTTACTTCCTAATTTACCATTTTCCACCAAGGAACTCTCGCTATCAATAGGATCACCACTGATGACATCTTGGATTCTGATCTTCCGAATCTCAGCTGAGGTTGAAGACACAGAACGGATTGAGTTGACTGCACTTCCATCAGCTGTCTCAAATTCACAGTCTTCACTGAACTCGCTCGTACCTCTAGATGAACTCTTATCCATCTTCTCCGGAGTGAGCGATATTTCAATCAGGTTCATCTTTTCATCATCATGTAGAAGACCCTCAGTACTACTTTGGACCATCAAAGAGGCATAGAGCCTGTGGATAGTCCCAGCTTCAGATGAACTCGAAGATCCAGGTGACATCGACAACCTCTTCATTGCAGCCATTTCTGATGCCTGGGAAATGCATAGCCTTCTCAGAGCCTGCTTCATATTAACAGTCTTGGAGGATATCCCAATGCCTGCATTTTGAGACAACCCTGACCGAGCTGGTTTCTTGAGAACACTCTTTCCCAGCGCATCTCCACCTGTAGCGCCAGGACTAAGCGCCCGGCGGAAGGTCCTGCTATCAATCGCTTTAAGAAGCTGGTCCAGATCATCTTCCAGAGGATAATCATGACATTTGCTGCGTTTCTGCTCATCTCTGAGTTTAATATGCAGCAAGCTGGATCCACCAATGGGCGCACTGTCGAATTCTTCCTCGGTGGACTCAACTATCTCGGAGCTACAGCCAGACGACCCCATGGCCCAAGCAGACTGATTCAACACGGACAGACAAGGAGTACGCCGACTCAGCCCGTCGCCGGCAGGGGCATCCGAGACAGGCAAGTCATACTACAATACCTGCACCTTTCACTGAGACGTCATCCGAGATGAGAGCCCCAGGGAACTCCCAGAAAAGCAGGCCTTTTTTTTATAACAAGTGCAGCAGCCAGTGGCCACCCTGCAAATGCCATGAGATCCAGAGTTAGTGATTGAGACATGGTAACAGCTACATCTTCCAAAACGGAGGAATTATAGAAATGAAATTTAGAGGCGAGCACCGAGCAAGCCTCCAAGAAGAAAGATACACTAGACAACCACATCAACTGAAACCACAACTGGCAAGCAACGGTAGTTCAAATCCAGCAGTTGGGAATCCAGAGTTTGGGTGGAAAACGAGGGCCAGATTCTCCACTGAGAACCCATTTTGACTTCGTTCCGAATCACAAGGCAGAGGAAACGGAAGCGACAACCGAGAGAGAAGCCTCTCCCATCTCCCAAACCAGGCCAGTTAAATCTACTAAAAAACCGCCAAGGCAAGTGGAAAAATTGGAACTTTTTTTGCTCAAGATATACACCAAGCACGGCTCCAGATCCAGGCGGCGGCGGCGGCGCCTCGGCACCGGCGAGGCCGCATTTTGCGGAGGCCGCTAGGAACTCCGCCGGGGCAGCAAATTCGCGTGTAATCTGAGCACGAGCGCGCCCAAGGCCCGGATTTGAGATAGGGAGGGAGAACGGCTGGAGAACGGAGCTGAAGCTTACCAAGAAATGCCGGCCCGGATCTCCAAGCAGGGACAGGTGGCTGTGGCGGCCGAGTGGAGCCGGGGGGCGTCGGGTACTTCTGGGGAGACGAGCTCGGCCGCTGCTGCTCTTGGAAATGGTGGCTTCGGAGGAGGCGTAGAGAGGGAGAGAAGGGAGCGAGAGGGAACAGCAAGAGCGAGAGAGAGAGAGGGAGGAGAGAGAAAGGGGTAGAGAGAGAGAGGGGGGGAGACGGTGCGCCCCACGAAGACGAATCGGACTAAAAGGGGATCCAGGATCCTCCGTGCAGAGGCAATCAGTGGCACCGCCCGCCGTCGTCTCGGCGCGTCATCAGCCGTCGGATCGTTGATCTGAACGGCCGGGACTATTTGTTCCGGCCGAGGAATTTTAACGGTGGCATTGGCAGTCCGGCTTTATTTACCTTCCATTTTTGCTGTTCCCATTTAGGGACTGGGTAAATGTATGCTGAATCCAGAAATCTGAACTGATTTTTTAAAAAATTATATATATTTGCCCCCAAGTAGCCACACATTTATTGTGTTGGTGTTTTAGTTTCTAACTTTTATTAGAAGCCAAAAGAGCTAGATTAGGCCAGTCTTAGTGGGAGTTTTATGGGCATTAAGGGCAACTGCAACCGAGGTCCTACTTGAGCCCTCATCGCATTTTTAGGACTGAAACGAAAAAAACACCTCCAACCGGTCTCTCATCCGGTCCCCGACTGATGAGGGGTCTCATCCAGCCCCTCTCGACTCCTACTCGTAGGAGTCCCTCTCCTGGACTCTCATCCGGCGAATCGAGGATAGCGGGAAGGAACAGCGCTCCCGCGCTTCCGCCGAGCGCTCCCGTGCCTCCGCCGGGCCTTCCCGACGCTGTTTCCGCACCTCCGCCGAGCCTTCCCACCGCCAGGTACGCCATCCCCGACGAGCATCAATCTATGGAGGGGAGGGAAGTAGAGAATGGGTACTTTGTAGATCCGGCGGAGCCCTCCCCACCCGTGTACAGATGCAGCCGGCGACGGGTCCTCCCGCTCGCGCCTGGCCGGCGGCGGCTTTGCCCCGCGTGCGCGGCAGCGGCAGCTCGCCCTGCTCGAACCGCTGGGGGTCGGCGGCGGGATGCCCCGGCCGCGCAGCTGGGGGCCGGCGGAGGACCTGACCCGGGCCTTGCCCCGCCCGTGCTGCTTGTTGCAGGTAGAGGAGGGTAGAGAGCAGGTGGAGCGGAGTAGAGAGCAGGGGGAGAGGAGAGAGCTGCGGGAGAGAGTAGAGAGCAGGGAAGATGAGAGAGAGGTGGAGAGAGAGATTGATTTTGCTGGTTAGCATTTTGCTGCAATTTTATTCTAAGCTTGGTGATGGTGAAATGCAGGGGAAGATATTCTAAGCTGGGTAGATTTGGTTCAAAGCAATGTGGGCAGCAGTGAGCTTGATAATGAGGAGTTCAATTTTGGGGTCATGCTTGAAGAACAACAAATTGCTGATGATTCTCCATCTCTAAAGATAGGAACCAAGAACAAGAAGAGAACAAAAAATTTCTGTGAGAAGGAGCACATTCTGTTGGCATCAGCATGGCTAGAAATAAGCATGGATCCTGTTCAATCTGTTGATCAAACTCATTGTAGTTATTGGCAGCAAATTCATGAGTACTACCACAAACACAAGACCTTTTACTCTGATCGTAATAACAGTTCTCTCTCACACCGTTAGGGTGTCATCCAAGCAAGTGTTAGCAAATTTTGTTCATGGCATGGACAAGTTCTCCGTTCAAATCAAAGCGGTGTCACGGAATAAGATAGGGTATACATTCTTTTTTTTGAATTACTTCCAAATATATATGTCTGTGTGGTTACTAACACATGAGTTGTTGTATGGTTACTAACACACGCTTTAATTGTGTAGATTCAACAAGCATGTGTCATGTACAAGGATAATGACAAAGATAAGAAGTCATTTGGGTTACTGCATTGTTGGAACTTGCTGCAGCATGCCCCGACGTGGAAAGACCTTCCTTGTAACAACACCAACGGCAGCTCTAAGATGCAGAAGACATCCTCCAATGCAACTCCTGGAACAAATGAGAGCCGCCATGCTGAAGTAGAGGACGGCCCAAGTCATACTTCACCTAGGAAAGGGCGGCTGATGAGGACGATGAGTCCAAGCGAGAGAGGCGACTCATTTCAGGTGGAGAATCAACAAAGACGTGAATAACTTGGTGCAGAGAAGAGAGGGTGAATGGGCATGTATATATAGAGCTGAAAGTGTTGCTGTTTCAAATATAGACGTTGGGATATATACGTTGGGATATAGCCGTTGGAATATAGCTGTTGGTTAAATAGTCGTTACAATTCAATTTTTTTTAAATCTAACCATTACAAATATACAAATATATCCGTTCAAAAATTACTCGTTCAAAATATATTCTTATCGAAAACAACATCATTTGCATGTATAATGCTAGCTGGTCAAGGCAATGATATTGGTAAAAAAGAAGGTGGGTAAAATGTAGGGAGGTAAAATGAGAGCTCGGTTGGAGTGTGAAACAAAGTGTTGGGGGGGGGGGGGGGGTAAAAACAGGATGAGAGATCCTCATATGAGTGAGTAGGGGCTCAATTTTGAGAGTTCCATTGGAGTTGCCCTAAATAGGCAGTCAAGTCAGCATTTTTGATGATGTGGCAGTATATTAATGAAGAGAGAGGTGAAATGAGTTTCATGGTGATGAAATCCTCTCTACACAGTTACCTAGACACCTTGTGTCTTGCATGTAATCTAGAAAACAACAAAAGATGGAACTATGCATTGAGAGAGGGGTGTTTCATCATAGTTTCAAACATGTTTAGATGATGTGTCACTCTAATAATTGTGTCCACGAAACTTGCACTGAGAATGGCCTTAGAAGATTATGCAGGAGTGCTCCAACCAAACACATAATCGATAGGCGGATACCTCTTGTCTTGACTATTTAGGCTATTCTCAGTGAAAGTTTCATGGGCATTAAAATAGGCTGTCATGTCAGCATTTTTGATGATGTGATAGTGTATTAATGAAGAGAGAGAGGTGAAATGAGTTTAATGGTGATGAAACTCTTTCTATATAGTTACCTAGACAGCTTGTGTCTTGCATGTAGCTTAGGGAATAACAAGAGATGAAACTTTGCATTAAAAGGAGGTGTTTCATCATAGTTTCAAACATATTTTAGATGATGTGTCACTTTAGATAATTGTATCCATAAAACATCTCACTGAGACTGGCCTTATTTTAAGAAAATATGAAACAATGATCTCTACCTCGACTCAGCAAAGCTATGACGAAAGTGGCAAGGGCAATTCACGCTCATGCTACCGCCCACCTATTAGCAAATAAAATGGCTTGTTGCGGAAGCTTTATGTAATTGATAAAAACATGTAAAACATATTTTAGTTCACATTTATTATATAAAAATGATTATACCATTAGTTAGGAACTCATGATAGAGCAAAACAACATCAAGAAAGAGAAATTGTCGACTTCAATGAACTAGACACGCCAGGACCCACCGTTGCTAGCTCTAATAGAAAGCACGCCTTTAAAAAAAATAAAATAAAACTCAACCACAAATTTCACCCTGATTAGATATTAATATTATTCTATTTTTCTGTGCAAATAAACATGCATACATCAGAAAAAGATAACCGACCAGCTAGATGGATCCACATCCTTAACAATTTTTTTTAAAAAAATGTTACATACATATAGGTACATTTAACCATGTTCAATATGCAAGATCACAAGCTCAAACTACTCACAATACAAACACGATAAAATGTTACATACATATAGGTACATTCAACCGTGTTCAATCTACATTCACTTAAAAATTCAAGAAGAATTCCGACAAATGAGGAGTAACTTATCTATCGACGCCCTGCGATTGCTAAGCATTACTAGCAAAGTACTTGCAAGTGTCTCTTTCAAGAAAGAAGTTGCTTGCATATGGTGCAAAAGATCTTGACCAAATTGCTGGATTTTGGTAGACCTTTTGTGTTGGGGTTTTCCATTTGAGAATATAATGGGCCAAAGAAGTTGGGATCTGAAGAATTTGCTCGCTTCAGGAGGAAAAGAGGCCGGTGAGTGTACATGTGTCGTCACATGTGCCGAAAGTAACAGAACTGAATTATCGTTAGCCTACACGTACAAAAGAAGAAGGGTGAAGAAGTGTGTATGGCCGTATGGGAAACCATGGCAAAGACTGCAAAGTACAGAAATTAATGCTTTTGTACACGTAGCATATGGTCCAGATAACATATGTTGTCTATTATTAGTGCCGGTTTCGTACACCCTTCAGGCATAAATGTATGTCCTTTCAGACATTGACAGAGCTTTAATTTGACCAAAGATTTCAGTAAGAACTATTTTAAATATAAATCTAAAAAGCACAAATCTAAGGCCTCCTCCAATGATAAGAGATACAATAGTACCTAGCTCTAAACACTATAAGAGATAACCCTTCCAATGAGCTAGCTCTTAGCACATAGCTTATAACATCAATGACCCCACATGTCATCCACACACAGTCTTGAAGTGCGTGTATGAGACTATCTCTTGATTAAGAGATAGCTCTTCTCTCTCTTCTATTAAAATATGAAAAAATATTCTATGAGCTAACTAAGAGTTAACCATTGGAGGAGGCCTAACTAGCTAGTTAATTACTTTAATAGTAAATTTTGATATCCTGGTGTTACTTTAATATTGTTGGTCATCTAAATATTTATTACAAAGAGATCCGTTGTGAACTTAGTTTTTTCCCTGACACCGTTACGCCAAATATAATTATGTAGCTTAAGTGCTACCAAGATCTTGAGTTGCTTTAACAAGAAAATATGCACATGCATGTATAAATAAACATATATATGCGCGCGCGCACACACACAAATGGTCACTTTTTAATTAGATTTATATACATATATACATGTACTCATAGTATATGAAAGTGTATGCATGCATAAAGAGAAGAGAATTTGCTGACCTCACGGGACGGGACAGGACATCATGCATTTCTCCGGCCGGCCGGCTACACGTACGTACTTGCGTGCGTCATGCACGCGTTTGCCGTGTGTGATAGTGAGTGAGCGAGTGAGGAAAAGGTGACGCGTACGTGGAATAATTTAGGGAGCGCGGTGCTACGTGAAAGGCGAATCTTAGTCGGTAACGGCAACGACGACCGGGTGATGGACGGACGACGCCGATTTCGTGGATTAGTTGAAGAAGGATGCAATGTCATGCCGTGTGTGGTTTTTGCTTTCATTAGCGGCGAGCTACTACTATACTAGGCCGGATACTTTGTGGCGGAATTAAGAATGGCATGCTGCTTGGCGTTGCTGCTAACCGACCCATTGATTAACACCCGTTCTCTTGTGCTACGGATAAGATTAATTTCTGTTAATTAGCGCCTTTAACTGTAAATAATTGTATTAGTCGGCGTTTGTTGGAATCGAATCATCAGGTGCAAACATTCAACATCAGCAAGCAATTCAATTCAGAGTGCATTTTTTTTTTGAAACGAAATTCAGAGTGCACAATCATCTGGTGCGAACATTCAACATAAGTACTCCTCTATTAGCTCTGTAAAATCCCTAAATGGCCCTTACAAACCTTTCTAATCCCTCCCCAGTTTACATCAAACAAGGAGTTACACCATGAAAGAACGAAGTGGTGGATTGCGTCACAATAATCAAATTTCTTTGCGATGCCAACGGTGCACAATATTATTCCACGACATCACAGTGCATGCATATTTGCTGAACATAGGCCTGAATTTGAGACTATGTGAGCTTTTTTTTTATAGGTTTCATCGGGCGAGCATGGCAACTGTACTATTGTCCCCACGGGAGCAAGCAAAAACACGGTGGCACGCCATGCCACGACGCACACCAGCCGTGGCCGCACGAGAACGCACGAGCTCTGGCGGGGCGGGCCCCGGCGTCTTGTCGCGGTTCGGTGCATGGCATAATTGGCGTCGCTGGAAGGGATCAGATTCGGGGCCCCGAACCAACTTCAAGCTAACGAGAAATTTATACCACAAATCTTGTCGTTTCCGCTGCCAATTAGTTTAATCATACGCATTAGCATTATAATAATATATATCGATCTGTTACTGTCACCGGACAGCGTGATTTGAATTCTCCCTCGATGGGGATGCCAAATTCTTTGTATATTTATTTGTTATTTTTTCAATTAAAATTGTTTCATGCCATTTTAATTTTATTTAACTTGTTCGATCCTTGCTATTGTTATTATTGATGACACAGCAATAGAAGATAGTTGATTACAATGTTCTTTTAATGTTAGCTAAACTAAGTAACTATCCCAATGTGCACTACTAAAAAAACATTAACGGAGACGGTTTTCTTTTCCATTAACGGAGGCGGTTTTGGCAACCGTCTCTAAGCTGGGGTCTCTGTTAATCATCGATTAACAGAGACGGTTTAGAAACCTGTCTCTGTTAATACGCATTAACAGAGACGGTTTGGTTAAAAAACCGTCTCTGTTAATAGGCATTAACAGAGACGGTTTTTGTAACAAAACCGTCTCTGTTAATGATTTTACAAATTAAAAAAATGATTTTGAATCCTAATTTTGTCGTGTCGGATAAACACATTACAAAACATACAATGATACAAACATTAGCATCTGAAAGAGATCTTATTATCATCCATTCATGTTCTTATTATCATCACACATAAATGTTCAAATTGGGAAAATGAACAAATTGTTGCACTAAGAACAGCAAGCATTGTTGCACTGATCACATCAATATAAGTATGCTTATTTACAATCTTAAGGCACAACAGAAAAATTTTCCTATGTTCTTCCTGAAAAAGAATGAAACTACATAATCTCAGAAGAATATCACTTCCAGGTTACCTGTAATCGTATTGGTTCCAACAAGAAATTTTCCTATGTTCTTCCTGAAAAAGAACTGAAACTACATAATCTCAGAAGAACAATTTGATGTTTGATTTATCAGTTTCCTACAAGATGAAAAGATATGTAGGCTAAGAAACTGACATTGCATCTTCAGTCTCACAAACAAGTGCTTAAGAAACCAATGGCAGTGTGTCAAGATCATCTATTTCATATGGAACAATGTAACCTTCTGGAATTTTCAGGTGTACAATGCACTGAACAATATTTCTATTTCATTTAGTCTATGAATAACATGGCTGCTCTTTGGATCGCTTACGTCTGTTGCTGATCAGAATAAGAATAGCAGCTACCTAAAGTATGAAATAACTTAGGAGAAAGAAACAATCGATAACATGAATCCTAACATGCCACTGATCTGAATTAGTACATATGGTATGACACTCTAATTAGTAATTCAGTACAAGGAGAGAAGGTGTATTTACTTGAGCCAATGCCTGAATTGAGATGGCCTCAAGCTTACCTGCAAGTAACTAGGAAAGCTCTCCCTGCACTTGACAAGATAAAGTACAGTAAGTACTTGTTCAGAGGAACATTTAGAGAGTAGGTAATTATACACTGAAAACAAATCAGCAGGTCAAATAGATATTATCTAGGCAGTAAAAAAATAAGTCACTACAGAACTACAATATAGCTAGTGTCAAAGTCGAAACAAACAGTTTTGAAGATTCTGACTTGTCTACTGTCCACTTATGCATCAACATTGTCAGTTGTCAGTTTATCTATTATACTTCTCAAACTGTTGGTCAGTGATAAGTTAACGGTTGCAAAAAATTGACAGCAGAGATAGACCAGAAAAAATTAACAGCAGAGATAGGACCAGAAGAATAGACATATGGACCAGTACAGAGCAAATAAGAAAGTGAAACAGATATATTTTTGGGAAAAGGAAAAAAAATAGAGATCTCAACTAAACAGATATAAGCTTAAGTTCATTTAGAGAAAAATCAGTAGGAATACCTGAACTTTTACTTACCTGAACTTTTACTTACCACGATTGTAGCTCAATCACCATCCTTGGGCTATTACCATGAGAGTGGCACTTGCCGGTTTGTAGTTCACTGCACATGTAAATAGTATGAAATTAATATCATGCAAACTGAACAATAGAAGGAAATGTTAAGAGCAGTTTTATATTCATATGAGAATGAATGGCACTTGCTGATTTGTAGTTCACTGCACATACAAGTGCATAGCATCACATACTGAACTATCTCTCAGTGTTAAACTCAATGTAAAGCAAGACAAAGATTAACCAATAACTATATTTGCATATCAACAAATCAAGCAGATTGCAATCACACAGTACTAATGAGTTAGCAATGTCAGTCAGTTACTTTGTCTCCATGTAAATATCACAGAAGAAGTTTTCAGCTGGAGAATTAGCAATAAAGGGCATCTTTTCTATAAGCTAGCAGTGTTGTTTCCAAGGCCTAATGAAGTCTAAACTGGAGTCCACTCATTAGTTCCTCTGAAAAAAGGCCTATACTTATAAGTTTGATGGTAGTTTAGCTAATTGAGTACTCCTAGACGTGTACAGCATGGTACTACACATGTGGTTGCAGCTATCTCTGTCCTGATGATGCTCTAAATCCACACATTCACAGCATAAGCATCCAATCTCCAAACGCTATCAACACCATAATAGGAACAGCAAGTTGGGCTATATATCAAAAGAAGATGCAACCAGCTTATTCTTGAGCTGGCATTTCATCGAACACATAAGGTGCAAGCATCAGTAAACAGCACAAGCACAGCAAAGTCACCTGGGTGTGGCAACCATCGGTAGGTCGACGCGGATGCAGTCAGCTGGTAGCGCTTGGGAGTGCTTCCTGACGTTGCAGCATCTACCATAGCCCATCTAGCGGCAGCTGTCGGTGTTCTACCGTCGATCCTACCGAGGGATATCCCGAGGTAGTAGATTTCAGTTGGGGTTTCACCGAGATTAGGAACGCAAAGGCCAAGTGACTCAGGATTTTAGACAGGTTCGGGCCGCCGAGATAGCGTAATACCCTACGTCCTGTATGTTGGTTTGTATTCAATGATCGTGTGTTCTTTGGAGTGGGTCCCTGCCCAGTCTTATATAAACGGTGAGCAGGGTTACAAGGTCGGTTCCGAATAAAATCCTAACCTATTACAACTCGTAGAGTGCTTTACAAGCCAATCTAGTTTCCATAACGAGGAGAGTCCTTGCAGTACTCTACTCGTAGTATTCACGCTTGGTACAACTCCTTCAGAGATTATCCATGAGTCCTTGTAGGCCTATGGTCGTACCTCTAACAAGCCCCCAAGCGCTTCATCGTCGAGCTTCATCATCAACCGAGTACTTGCCAAGCCCTCCGAGTACATTTTCGAGTGCTTCGAGTACTTACTCAGTCTTGGAAAGTCCTTGGTTGTCGCGAGGCCATGAGGTGCTTATGCCCCGCTAATCTTGACCAAATTAGTAGTCTTCAATCTTTTATATGGGGTGCGGCGAAAGTCGCACTGCATATGGAGTAGCCCCCGAGCCTTAAGTTGAATCGAAGAATCAGGTTGAGGGTCTACAGAATCTTGAATCTTCATCTGATCTTGAAAGGTGCAATTTGAAAAATTGCACTTGATATCAAGTAGCCCCCGAGCCTTGGTTTGAATCACAGAATCAAGCCGAGGGTCTTGATTTAAGTCTTCATTCTCCAGAAAAAATAAAATTCCAATTCCTTTACTACCTGCAGCCCCCGAGCCTTGAACTATATGGACATATAGAAAAGGATCAAGTCTCAAGACTGACAGAGTAGTTTTGAGAGTAGAGAATAAACAATTCCAAAAGTTAGAGAGTAAAGGAAAATAAAACTAATTGTATTTCCAGGTTAACCCCTGAATTTATCAATTAATTTTAAATCCAGTCCCCCAAAAATGGAAATAGCCTGTAACTGTAGCTTGTGAATGCCAAACGACGCGCCCACCAGTACTTAGTCGAATCGTCGGGGCAAACAAAACCCTAACCGCCGCCAAGACAAAACGCCGCCAATCTCCCTTGAGCGAAATAGCCCACGAGCCCCCGAGCCAAGTAATCTGCCAGCCCCCGAGCAAAAAACCATCCAATCCTAGATCTAGCCATCAGGGTCGCATTCAACCACTAACCAAAGATGACATCCAAGAAGGACAAGAGGACAAGCCGCGGTGAATCTCGTGGAAAAGAAGTGAAGCTGCCGTCGCCAAAGCGCGGCAAGTTGCAGAAAAGATCTCACCCAATGCCCAACACATACATGAAGGCATCCAAGGCAACTGAGGATCATCTCCAGAAGTTGGTTGTTGACGGATTCCTCAAGGAACAGCAAGTACTATTATGGGAGATCCCCGGATCAAATGAGAAGGCCCTAATGGTTCAAGTGGACAAGACACTGATGTTCAGCCACTTCATCTTGATGGGATTAGGCCTCCCGACTTGCGATTTCCTTTGAGGTCTGCTTTTTTTCTATGGACTGGAAATTCCCAATCTGACACCAAATGGGATTCTCCAGATTTCCATTTATGTGTTTTTCTGCGAGGCGTTCTTGGGAATCAGGCCGCACTTCCAATTATTCAGGAGGCTGTTTCAGTGCAAGCCTCAACCCAAGAAAGATGCCACATGTCCCGTTGGCGGAGCCGGCTTCTAGTTGCGGCAAGATGCTAAGGACATTTATCTCGAGTACGACATGTTCAACAGCAACTCGGGATGGAAAGAGCAGTGGTGGTATGTTGGAGACTATGAGCCCAAGCTGCCCGAGTGGACTGGAGTTGCTCCAGTAGACTTCCCCGAGTGGAAGAGTCTACCTACCATTGCAGAGAATATTCAAATCCCAGAACTACTCTCTCGCATTGCCAAGCTGAAACAAGAAGGTGTGACCGGAGCCTCCGTGGTGTATTCATGGATTAAACGCCGAGTGCAACCACTCGCGCAAAAAAACCACCGGGTCTTCGAGTACAAAGGACAAGAAGATCCTGCCAGAATGAGTCGTGAAGAACTCAATGAAGAGTACAAGTCTTGAGTCATAATAGAGTAGTAATTTGAAGTAATATTGATTTGTCAATGCAGAAAATCCGCTCCCTTGCCACCAAGGAAGAAAGCTAAGGTGTCGGCCGAAGAGCCACTGACCAGAGCAAGGGCAAACTACTCCTGGTGGGCAAGAGCAAGACACACCAATAGTAGAGGAAACCACTCTGCCAGCAGACAATCCACTCGTATCAGAAATTATTCCAGAAAAATCTGCTGCAGAGGAAAACCCAACGGCACCCAAACTGCCAGAGCCAATTGGCCAAGATGTGGACATCGTCCCCGACTTGCCATTGCTCACCGACAAGGAAGGTGAAAGCGTGAAGCAGATGGCGCGGCCAAGTACCCAACCCAAGCTGGCAAGGACTATTGGATTGCAGTTCCTGCCAACTTCCAGTGGGGTGGGTACATCAGAAGAAATCACCGAGTCGGATATAAGTGTCGCCGTGCCAGGGGTAGCGGAGCTATTTGAAGATCCTTTGCTGGGCGCCGACGCAATTGCAGCCTTCGTCGAGTCTCAGAGACGAATTGCTACCCTGGCACAAGGCTCTATCCAATATGTAGAGGTAATGAAACTTCCCAGAACTTGTTCAATTAGTAGTCGAGTGCCAATTTGTATCTGATCAACTTTTGCAGGACTTGGCCGCTCGCTCCAAGAAAAAATCGCAAGCCTTGTATGCGATGTCAGATGCATCAGTACGGACTCAACAATTGGAGGCCGAGCTGGCCAAGAACAAAGAGCAGATAGCACAACTGTCTCTTCAATTTGATTCAATCCTAGGCGGAGAAGCTATCCACTCGTCAAGAGTTGGAACAAACTCAGAAGGAATATGCTGCCTGCTAGGAACAATGGAAAGCCGAAGATGAACGGCTAAAGAAAAGGAATCAGACCTTGACCAAGACCAATACTGGTAAGTCTTTGTTGGTGGTCGTTACGATACGATTTCGCCACCAACATTCCGTCATATTTCAGGCTCATCTTGCTCACAACAAAGTAAAATTGGTTATTTCTAATGAGTTCCACAAGTTTTGTATAATTTGTGAGTGCAGGAGCAATCAAGCAAAAGATGAAGCAAATTGGGCACAGGGCCAAGCCGGCCGGCCTAGGCTAGGCCGACCGGCCCCCTTCCCCTTCTTCTGGCCATGTCATTGATCCATAAGGTTACTAACTTATCAAGGATGAACATGAGCCGTGGATTTGATGTCGGTTGGATCAAAAGACCCGGAAGGCCTAGAGTGGGATTAACATGGATTGAAGGGCCAACAACCTAGGATTCTTGGACAGCTTTAACCGAACGCAACAACTACCGACTTCAGGACATCATCCAGGCCGTCCCTGCAAAGGTCGGTGCCACATGGCACCAGGGCCAGGCCGGCCGGCCTAGATGAGGCCGACCGGCCTACCACCGTGACATCCACGCTTCCCCCTTCGCGTGGATGCTAAGCAAGAGGTGTGCGTGACAACTACGCCGGCTTCTACCCTTGGGAGGCTATAAAAGGCACCCTTCACCCCATTCAAGAGACACCATCCAAAGGAGAGAAGAGTAGCTTAGTGATTTTGCTCTCATCTTTAGAGTTAGAGTAGGGAGAGAGTGGGTGAGTTGCTCGGGTGACAGTCGAGCTTTGTAGAGAGAGTCCGGGATTTCTTCCTCGGTCTTGTCTCAACATTTCCGCCCCCGAGGAATATATTCAAGAGTTATCTTCAGTAAGTCCTCGGTCTCTTGCCTTTAGTACCTCGCTAGTTTACAACTTACTTTTCAGCAAGTTATCTTATTTATTTGATCTGCGGGTACCTGAGTCTGCGCGAGTGACAGCGACTATTGTTTGGGGTTTCCTCTATAGCCCTTCGCGTTGGGTGGAGGTCAGTGGCTGAAAGCTTAGGCGTGGTGCCTGTGCTGGCTAGCCACCTCAGGTTGTGTTGCACCCCACGGAACTGCAGTGGTAGGCGGCAGGTGGTACAGTCCTGTCCGTCCTTTGTACTCCACCACGTTCGGGTGTACTCATAACAGTAGTGCTGAGCCCGGAAGAACCCCTCTCTCATCCCGTTCTGAGTTCTTCCCGTTCTAGCCGTCGAAGCAGATCAGATTAGATATAGATAGTTTGTCTGGGGTAACGAGTAGCTAACTAAAGTCAAGCTCTCTACCCGCTTACCTTGTGCTCCCTGGTGGGTCCGGTTAGAAAAGTTCTAGGCTAGTCGCGTCTACCGTTCCTTGGATTCGATATCCAGGTTCTTACTCCCCTGGTGAAAGGCTACATCGTACTCCGTGCGCTTGCGGATTTAGTTAGGCTAAGGAGTGCCAACAGTCTTCCTGTTCAAAAACCTCTTCCATGACTTATGATTTTCATGTTTTATAATGAGACCGCTTCCTTATGCAGAGCATATGACGGCCTATATGAAGCTCAGAGCTGAATGCACTTCATGGCAGAATGGTATGTATCGAGCCACAGAAGAAAAAAAACTCTCCCTGTGATTATACTGCTCGTATGAGACTCATAACGAGTTTATGACAGAGTATGATCAAGCCATGAAGATGTTGGAGCAGTCAGATGCCACCCTCAAGGACGCTTTGGAGAAAAGCAAAGTAGTCGGAGAGGAATACCAGGCTCTGAAGATCGAACATGCTGAGCTCGTCAAGGCGGCGACTACGCTGGTGAACTCCATCGATCGCGATGCTCCTGAAGAGTCTGGGAAACCACTCTTACAGCGCATCCAAGAAGCCCCCAGCAAATTCGCGGCGTACTTGAAGAAGACCTGCTGCTATGTGGCGGATCATGTGCTGGCGGTCATCCAGTCTTTCTACCCAGAAGCAGAAATTGATGATGTCCCAACGGGTAGAGCTGAAGACTACGAGAAGACCAAGTTCGAAGAATATCTAAAGCACTTTGACCCTATAGCGGCAGAAGTTGTAGAGAACCTGCTATTGCAATAGACATGTATCTTTGCAAGAACAGAATTATTTGTAATATAAGAATAAAGTCTTTGTAACATATTTTATAAATATGCATAGTTTGTATGAGTGAAAATTGCTTTGTGCAATTCTGGCATCCATATGCCTCGAAAAAATTACTACTCTTTCTGGAGTAGACTTTGAAATACTTGATAAATTAGTACTCTTTTTGTGCAAGTTGTGATGTACTCGAGAGTAAAAATCAACAAACTTGGAAATTTTTTGATATACCTGTAGGTAAATGCTTTCTAAGGCTAGCTGGCCTCGACAGGTGCTCATCCTGGTCTTAGTTAGACTAAGTACTCGGATATCCTGGTAAAGTACCCGTAGGTAGATGCTTTATAAGGCTAGCTGGCCTCTACAGGTGCTCAGCCTGGTCTTAGTTAAAACTAAGTACTCAGGGATCCTAGGTAAAGTACCCGTAGGTAGATGCTTTATAAGGCCTAGCTGGCCTCTACAGGTGCTCAGCCTGATCTTAGTTAAAACTAAGTACTCAGAATCCTAGTAGTCGTATTAGAGACTCATCAAATTTTGGTTTTTGTATACTGTTGTGTCAACAAGTATCAAAAGGAACTCCGGAATTTATATGAGTTAAAGTAGTTTTATAAGACAACAAGAGCGTTTGCTTCAATAATAAACAAGAAATCTGATGTTGAAAACCCAAAATCCACTTTATTCAATCTTCAATCATGAATCCCAAGAATATTTACAGACTCTGACTGACTCAAAAGAAGAATTCTAGGCATAAAACTTACGCAGATGTTCGATGTTCCAAGAGTCTCTCTCCTCTACTCCTTTGCTGTTCTTCAGACGATATGACCCGGGTCCTGTCACCTTGTGGACGATGAAAGGTCCTTCCCAGCGAGACATTAGCTTGTGCAAACCCGTAGTCTTCTGAATTCTGCGTAGTACCAAGTCGCCGACGTTGAACGATCTCTCTTGGACGTTTCTGTCGTGATAGCGCCGCATCCCTTGGATATATCGAGCAGAATTAAGCAATGCTGTGCAACGTTCTTCCTCGATCAAATCAATTTCCAGTAGCCTCGTATCATCAGCGACGCCTTCGTCATATTGCTCCACTCGTGATGACTTGTACATGAGATCAACTGGTAAAATAGCTTCAGATCCGTAAACCAGAAAGTATGGCAAGTGGCCGGTGGGTTTGCAAGGCTGGGTACGAAGCCCCCAGACTACATGGCCCAACTCATAGATCCACTTCCCTCCATATTTCCTGTCGTGCTCGAACAATCGCTTCTTCAAACCATCCAGAATCATGCCATTGGCTCTCTCAACTTGTCCATTGGCCTTGGGGTGAGCTATTGATGCATGAACGACTTCAATGACGTGCCTCTCACAGTGGTCTTTGAACTCGTAGCTGTTGAAATTGGAACCCTAAATCTGTGATAATGCGATGAGGACACCCGTATCTGAACATTAAATCAGTAATGAACCCCGCAACCTTGGCTGCTGATATGTCTGTGACTGGTTTGACTTCGATCCACTTGGTGAATTTGTCGATGGCGACCAGCACGTGTGTAAAGTTACCATGAGCAGTCGTGAGCTTGCCCACCATATCCAGCCCCAGCATGCGAACAGCCATGATGGAGGAATAGCAATCAAATTGTGCGCGGGCACATGTTGCTGTCTGGCGAAGAATTGGCACCCTGGGCACTTGCGAACGATCTCCTCTGCATCCTGTAAGGCTGTAGGCTAGTAGAAAGCTGCTCTGAACGCCTTCCCGACCATAGTGCGTGATCCTGCATGATTCCCGCACGCGCCGTCGTGTATCTCTTGTAGAATTCCTTTGCCTCTTGCTCTTGGGACACACCGCATAGCTATGTTGGTGTATAGTCCTCTTCTGTATAGCTGATCTCCTATCAAGAGATAATTCTTTGACCTTCGTAAGACTTGCTCGGCTTCTGTCTTGTTCAGGGGGAGAGCCTTGTTCTTGATATACTCAATGAAAGGGATACACCAGTCTTCCTCGATGACTAGGACCTCTCGATCTGGTCCATGGTCTCCGTTGTTGGCAGGAGTTGACTTCTCGAAGTCGATCGTCCTCTTGTGAAGTTCCTGAATGAAAACTCCCGCTGGGACTTCTGCCCGAGTGGATCCCAACTTGGATAATACGTCGGCGGCGACATTGTCGTCATGGACTACCCAATGATACTCGATGCCTGCAAACTTGTTCTCCATCTTGCATACTTCCTTGCAGTAAGCATCCATGTTGTCCTTCTGGCGGTCCCAGTCCTTGTTGTAGTGGTTGATGACGACGGAAGAGTCGTCGTAAACCATCAATCGCTTGATTCCCAGGGAAATCGCAAGTCGTAACCCATGTAGCAACTGCTTCGTACTCTGCTTAGTTGTTGGACACCTTCCAGAAGATTTGCAGAACGTACTTGAGTTGGTCACCCTTGGGTGAGATAAAGAGTACTCCCGTGCCGGCGCCTTCGAGCTTCAGAGAGCCAGTCAAAGTACATAATCCAATGTTCAGGTCTGCCGACCGGGATATCTACTTGATTTTCACGCCATTCAGCCATGAAGTCTGCCAGGACTTGCGACTAGATGGCCTTCTTGGACTTGAACTCGATGCTGAGTGCTCCGAGCTCGACTGCCCACTTTGAAATTCGCCCAGTGGCGTCCGGGTTATGTAAGATTTCTCCTAGGCCAAACTCTGTGGCCACTGAGATGGTGTATGTGTCGAAGTAGTGGCGCAGCTTCGTTGACGTGATGAGTAGTGCGTAGAGTAGTTTTTGCACCGCCGGGTATCGAGCTTTGGACTCCGTAAGAACTTCACTGATGAAGTACACGGGTCTCTGCACAGGGTATGCATGATTGTCCTCAGGCCTCTCAACGACCAGCGCTGTACTCAGTACATGAGTGGTTGCTGCGATGTAGAGTAGCAGCTCTTTGTCATCATCGTGCGGGGCAGTCAGTATTGGCGGTTTTTGTAGGTGCTGCTGAAGATCCTTCAATGCTGCTGCCGCCTCCTCCGTCCATTGGAACTTGTCTCCCTTTTTCAAGAGCTTGAAGAAGGGCAAGCCTCTTTCTCTGAGTCGTGAGATGAAACGATGTAGAGCCGCCATGCACCCAGTAAGCTTCTGGATGTCTTTGATCGTCTTTGGAGCCTCCATAGCGGTGATAGCATTGATCTTCTCCGGGTTGGCCTCAATGCCTCGGTGACTGATGATGAACCCGAGTAGTTTCCCAGAGGGTACTCCAAAGACGCACTTCGTTGGGTTAAGCTTCCAGTGCCACTTCCGCAGGGATGCGAAAGTTTCTTCCAGGTCAGCAATGAGATCATCAGGATTCCTGGTCTTTACGACCACGTCATCCACATATGCTTCTACATTGCAGTGTAATTGCTTCTCGAGGCAGAGCTGGATAGCACGCTGATAAGTCGCTCCGGCGTTTTTCAACCCGAAGGACATTGTAGTGTAGGCGTAGGCCCCGTAGGGAGTGATGAACGCCGTCTTGATTTGATCCTCCTCTTTCAGTGATATCTGGTGATATCCTGAGTAGCAATCAAGAAAGCAAAGCAGAGCGCAGCCAGTAGTAGAGTCGATGACCTGGTCAATGCCGGGAGCCCGAAAGGGTCCTTGGGGCAGTGCTTGTTCAAGTCGGTGTAGTCGACGCACATCCTCCACTCGTTGTTGTTTTTCTTCCGTACCAAAACTGGATTTGCTAGCCAGTCAGGGTGAAAGACTTCCTTGATGAATCCTGCGGCGAGTAGTTTCGCCAGCTCTTTCTTGATTGCATCGCACTTGTCGGATGCGAATCGTCGTAGTCGTTGCTTCTTCAGGGTTGCTTTGGGGTCGACATTTAAGCTGTGCTCAATCAGGTCCCTTGGCACTCCTGGCATGTCCGCGGGTTTCCACGCGAAGATGTCGCGGTTAGCCTGCAGGAACCTGACGAGCGCGTCTTCCTATTTGGGAGTTAGGCCAGCCCCGATCTTGGTGGTCTTGGACTGATCTCCTTCCATCAGCTCTGCGTCCTTCGTTGCCACGTCGTCAGGGGTGGTCGCCTTGAGTGGCCCTGACTCCTTTGTAGGAATCTCGAGCTCTGTCTTCCTGAGCTTTTGAGCAGCTGCGAAGATTTGAGCCATAGAGTTCGGCACCTGAGTGGTAGCTGTGAACTCTACATCCTCTCTGTCGTAGTCGTATGATCGCCTCAAGTCGCCGCAGAGGGAAATGACACGCTTGGGTCCTGGCATCTTGAGGACGAGGTAGACGTAGTGGGGTATGGCCATGAAATTGGCCAATGCAGGGCGTCTGATGATGGCTTGATATGAAGTTTCAAAGTCCGCCACCTCGAACTTGACATACTCTGTCCTGTAGTTCTCCAGAGTGCCAAACGTTACTGGTAATGTGACTTGGCCCAATGGGAGGCTGCCATTACCAGGAACGATGCCGTAGAACGGGGAGTCTGTAGGCGTGAGTAGCTTCTCGATGTCGAGGCCCATCCTCTTCAGAGTGCTGGAGAAAAGCACGTTCAGCCCGGCGCCGCCATCGATAAGCACCTTGGTGAGCTTTGACCCCGCCACCGTGGGATCCAGGACGAGTGGTAATTGTCCTGGTTCATCGTAGCTATTCCACTGGTCCTCTCTTGAGAAGGTAATTGGGACCTCCGAGTACTTTAAGTACCGTGGGACAGCTGGCTCGACCGCCATGATGTGGCGTATGGCAAGCTTGTGGTTTCTCCGAGTTGGGAAACCGTAGTCACCTCCGATGATGACCATGAGAACCTGGTCCGCTTTTTGAAAGCGATTCGTCTCGTCGTCTTCATCGTCGAAGTCATCCACCTTTTCCTTGTTCTTTGCAGCAGGGTCGAGTGGTTCCCTTGCTGGCTTCTTCTTGCCCTTTTCTTCTCGCGGCTGCTGAGTGTACGCGCGTTGGAGATCGTAGCATTAGCCCATGGTGTGTTTATGCTTTAGGTGCATTGGGCACGGCCTATCCATGATCTTCTCCACGTCGGTCTTGCCAGGGTAGTTCTTCTTCTGGCTTCTCATGCTGCTATCCAACGTTGCGATTGTATCGTCAGGCTTGCGCTTGTTGTGCTGATAGTTTTGGGCTTTAGAGTTTCCCTTCTCCTTGCCCTTGGGAGGACCGTACTTTTCAAGGTCATGGTCCTCTTGGTCAGCCCATGCTTCGACTTGGCTGCGTAGAGCTTCCAGGGTCTTGGAGGCGATGCAGGCCAAACTGTCTGTCAAAGTATGGGTTGGTAATACCGTTCTGAAACAAGTCGATGCAATCGTGATCAGATACGTCCACCACCAGGGTTTTGATTTCCACGAAGCGGCGCATGTACTCGCGGAGATTTTCATTGTGCTGCTGCTTGCACATGGCCAGATCATGTCGAGTCTTGGGTCGGTTGAAAGTGCCCTGGAAGTTCGCCACAAACATCTTCTTCAATCGTTCCCACGAGTCGATGGATCGTCGCGGCAGGTTCTCGAACCATGTAAGCGGGGCGGGCTCGAGTGCTAGTGGGAAGTATCGGCACTTGATTGCACTGTTGCCGCCCGCACATTCTATGGATGTAGAGTAGATGCACAGCCATGACTCGGGGAGGTCTTGCCGTCGTATTTCTCAAAGTCTGCTGGCTTGAAAGGTTGTGGATACGACGCCATCCAGATGTCTCTGGAGAACATCGGATACTCGTCGTCCTCTTCCTTGTATCCTCGCTCTTCATCACGCCTTCTGGAGTCAATGATGGATCGTGCCTCGCGGTTGGCGTTGATGGTCCTCCTTAGGTCGTCGTTGTTTGCCACCCGGTGTGAAAATGTGGCCCGAGCTCCCTCGTTGCGACTGGCATTGGGCCTGTGGCTGGTCTCATCCAGTCGACACGATTGTCTTCTAGGGCGATTTGGCAGTGCGTCTCTGTTGGTATTTCTTATGACCTACAGATAAATCCGCAAGCGTACGGATACCGATGTAGCTTTCACCCAGGAGTATTCCAGGGATCGATTTCCACGGGGAACGAGAAGTGTACTAATCCTTTAATTAGTTCGTCCGAAGGGGTAATATGGGGGATATGGATGACAACAAAAAGAAAAGAAGAGATAAAAAGGCTGAGGGTAGAGAGGGTACTTGTGTAGCAATACTGGATATTTTGATAGATCAAGCAAGGCAGACTTGTTCAAGAGAGTTCACTTCGGGCGCCTGAGACACCACCACTCACAGAAAGGGATGAGAAGGGGAGTGGTACCGCCTACCCCTAAGTCCTACAGTCCAGAACTAACGTGGTGGATTACGTCGGCCGGACAGGGCTGTCACCACCTGCGGCTACCACAACTATTCCTGTTGAACTGGGTGCAAACCAAGGTAACGACTAGTCTAGGCACCACGCCTATACTAATAATTACTACTTCGCTTGATATCAAAGCAAAGCACCCACTACTAAGTAGTGAACGAGGAACCAGTGAACAAAAGCTAGCAAGTCTGAATGCTTAATAAATCAGAGGGAACCAGAATTACCAGACAAGACCCGGATGTTACTCGAAGTTGAGCCGCATCCACTGAGGTACAAAGTGGAAGAGAAACCGGCAACTTCGGCTTCTCTCCCGGACTCTCACCTCACCTCTCTCCCTATTTTCTAAGTATGGGAGTGGTAGCGCTTCGCCCTAGAGCTTCTTCTCTTCTATCTTGTTGTGTCTTGAGTGGAGGTGAAGGGCACCTTTTATAGCCTCCCAAGCATGGAAGCCAGCGTAGATGTTAAGCCACATGCTTGCTTAGCTTCCACGCGAAAGGGGAGGCGTAACCGCCACGAAAGTGGGCCAACCGGCCTGAAGGAGGCCGTTCGGCCTGGGATGTCGTCCGTTCGGCACCGTCTTTCTTGTGGACGCTCCTGATGATGTCCTGATGACGGTTGTGGTGGCGTTCACCTCAAGCTTGACAGTTGGGGGCCGGCCGGCCTAGGGGAGGCAGTTCGGCCTGGCACTGGCCCCTCTCGGCCCTCCGTTGCACCGACTTGCTCATCAGCGGTTGCATGTTGTCCCTTGAGGCGGTTTTGGTTGCGTTGAGTTGAAGTTGTCCGAGAATCCTAGGTAGGTGGACCTTCCAATCCATGGCCTAGGCCTTTCGGTCTTTACTTCATTTATTCTTGTCAATTCTTGCTTGGGGGTCCATTGGTGACTCCCTAAGGTCCTTGTGCAAAGTTTGGAGCATTTTGGGGATGATTGCTGGCCGGCCGGCCTTGTCCAGGCCGATCGGCCTAAGTCAGGCCGACCGGCCTGGCAGGTTTCGTCGTCGATTTTCCCGGAGGCGTAACTTTCTCGTCCGGACTCCGAATTGGGTCATCCAAATATCCATTTCGATCGTCTCGACGAGGCCTTCGCAATGGTGCATTCCAATGGTGCCACTTTTATATGTATTTTGCATGTTTTATCGTTGTATCCAGATGTGGCCTCCTGAAATCAACAATTCACCAAAGCTAGTGGAAATAGTTAGAATTAAACCCCTATGTCTAGTTTGGTGTTTGTTTCATGCCAGGGTTGACGACCAATAATGGCATATACGGCCGTCAACACACCCCACACTTAGACCCTTGCTCGTCCTCGAGCGAGGAGTAGGGACTAAGACGACACATGACATCCAAGGAAATGGAACAAGCATATGAAATATTCCAAGCCATACCTTGTGCTTGTGAATTTTGTAGTGTCTATCATGCCATCTTGAGTAGTTGAGGAATGGAACGGTCGTGAATCAAATCAATTTAACTCCATGTGTCAAGTAGCTTGGGATTTTTCAATAAGTTTTCAAAAACAAACCTTTGCATTGCTCCTCATTTGATTCTCTCGGATCTCTCAATGTGTATATATCCTCACCAAGGTGTTAACTTGCCTTTCTTCATCCTACTTCTAAAGATGGCTATATGTGGAGCTCAAGGTAGCGTATGAAGACGAGACATACTTGCATCACATGTATTGCAAAGTCAAAGAGCGGATCCAAGAAGAAATCAAGTCATATAGTCAAATCAAGATGTGCATGTGTATGGGTATGATGGATAGTGGATGGAATAACAACTCCTTTGTGTGTCGTCTCTCTCCTTTACAAATCTTTTGAGAACATGGCTATCAGATTTTTTTTTTCTTGGACCTTCATGTGTCCAACTTCTTTTTTGTTTTTTTTTTTGCGTGGACCTTCATGTGTCCATATATATTTTTTTCGATAGCCATGTCTCTTTTGTAACAATAACTGAGGAGTGAGACTTACACGTACATGATGGAGCATTTATTTTGTGGAATGGATGGATGAATGATACAACGCTAACTTCCAGTGTAGAAGTATAGCAAGGGGGATATATGGCGTGCACGTGAATCTTGATCATGAAAGCATGAAAAGAATTCTCACAAGGGTCACAACAATTTGACAAAGCTCAATGCAATGACAAGTAGCATATGTGTACACGGTTTACAAGATAACTCATCATATGGCTTTGGTAGGACTTTGGCATATCAAAGAGGAGCTTTGCAAAGGGTTTTCAAATTTCCAAATAAATTTCCCAAGCACTCAAACATTAAGAGCGAAGATCAAATCATCAAACCATATCTCAAACGTCTACTACTTAGATGAACATGGTTCCCTAAAATATTTGTTCACAAGCATCAAGACGATAAGCGAGGAATAAATCATATGCAAGCCAACCATGAAAGCATGGAGGGTAGGCATAGCACCCTGATTTATATTATCTTGAGATTGATTTAAATGATAGGATTTGAAATTCAATCAAACTCATGAATTAAGGAGCGAGAGGTGGAGTGCACATACCATCGTTTTTTTTTCTTGTCATGTTAGCGCAGTCGATGTTGTGCGACACCTTCGTGGGGAGCCTCGAATGTGTATGTTGATGATGAGCTTGAGAGATCTCCCCCACACTTGTACTTGTATTGGTACTGTTATTCAAAACCAAAAAGTGGAAACAAAAGAGGGGCTCTACTGGTTCAAGAACCGAGGAGCCTTTATTCAAGTTTTATTGTGTTTTTTTTGGCAAGATGCACGAACAAACACCATCTCCAAACCAAAGAAAGTTTGGCATGAAAGGAACTTTACTTGGGATACTCACATACCTCCCCCAGACTTGGAGTTTGGATTGCTCGGCAACACAAATCAAGTGTGTGGAGTTCAAGCTTCCCTTCATAATGTTCCCTCACCAAGACGTACTAAGGTGTTGTAGTTGATGTAGCTCTCATGCTCTTAGGCTTCACTTATCCATCGTTCTTCTTGATCTCTACCTGAAATGGTTAGCAACCAAAAATACCCGAAGGACAACTTTATCCTAAAGACATGATCTTGCTTTTTATTCAAAAGGGAAATGAATACTAATCATCCGGGCTATCTCCCGGCAGTGCTTTGTTTATGGTCATAAGCTTGACCTTGGGAACATTCTCTTGCAGCCACCATTGGTGATGTTGTTCCCGTCTTATCACCAATTTTTGATGTGTCATGAAGCTTTTAGCTGCAAGGTTAGTGCAACAAACCACGACGAGATTTGCAATATTTATGATAAACAAAATCATCCATAACCACTCTTTTGAAATCGTCTTGATAAGATAGGCAGTGGTTGGAGTCGTCGTGTGTACTAATAGCGGGAGGAGATGGAGTTTTCACAGAAAAACATGGATCTTTTGATTTTTCAAAGATGAATTCTCCATACTCATCGTTTCCTTCCGAACCCAACATGGAATTTGCTACCTCAGGAGTGTCGACAGAGCAAACGTTTTCGAAATTGAGCTTGTAGTACTCTTGAGGCGTATCTTTTCCTTCGATATGGAAGTCCTTTGATTTTTCTGGGTCAAGAAGGCAAATATTCTCCTCGGAGTCACAGAAAAGATTTTGAGATTGATGTAATTCTTGGAACTCTGAGGGGTTTGACGAGACAGAAGCTTTGAACTCCTCATCGGAAAATTCAAATTCATCTTCCGAGAATTGAGTCTCTGGATTAAGGGGTGGTGAATCCCCTCTAGAGGATCCAAATTTGTCCTTTGAGAATTGGAAATCCGGGTTATGCGATGGAGAATCCTTTTTAGGTTGCTCAGATATTGGATAAGGATTCTTTTTGGGGGTCAGAGGTCATTACCTCAGATTCTCTATAATCATCATCTTCTTTCCCTGGTGATGATGGGGCATCACCGTATGCTATGCATTCATCATCGTCGAACATAGAATAGAGGAAAGGTCGATGATGATCATACGAGGGTGTTGGCTCAGGGAGAGTATCGGAGAGATGTGCTACGATCGGTGTGAATTCTTGTGATGCTTTCACATCTCCCGACGCGGATGTCTCTTCTATGGCCTCCTCAGGAATTTCTTCCGGGAATTCATCATAGATCCCAGTGTAAGGGGTGTTCTCTACAATTTTGTCTAGAATGGCCCTCCCCTCACTGGGTGTCAAATGAGTGAAAGATCCTCCTGAGGACGAATCTAGGAATTCAGGCTGATTCGATTTCGAGGCCTCTTCTAAAATGTATTAGAAGGATGGGTTCAGGGATCCCTAGGTCAGGTCCCGTGGCCATAAGATAGGTAAATCGAGCCCAAGCGGCCCCTAGTGATTCTCCTCCCCTTTGTTTGAAGGTGAGGGCCTCGATTCGGAGGTCAGCGACCTGAGATTCAGGGAAGAAGGTTAAGCAGAATTTATCTCGTAGTGTCTCCCAACTTCCCTTCACTCTCTCACGATAGCGATCACACCATATCTTTGCTCGACCCGTCAAAGAGAAGGGAAACACCTTCCATTTCAGAGTTTGTTGGGCCATCCCCGTGATCACGAGGCATGAGTAAATTTGCTCCAATTCCCGTAAGTGAACATAAGGATTCTCCCTTTCAGCTCCAGAAAATGGATTCTCCTTGATCTTGGCTATGAGTTCTGTGTGTATTTCGTAGCCAGAGCTTTCCACGGGGTGAGATGATGGTGGTGGCTCCAGATCTTCAGCTTTTGGAGCTGAGAATTGATATAAGGTAGGAGTGGAATTCATGATGGTAGGTGGATGATATGTGGACGAACTAGGTTCGGGATAAGAACAGCTACCGTTCCCTGGCAACGGCGCCAGAAAGCTTGTTGGTATTTCTTATGACCTACAGATAAATCCGCAAGCGTACGGATACCGATGTAGCTTTCACCCAGGAGTATTCCAGGGATCGATTTCCACGGGGAACGAGAAGTGTACTAATCCTTTAATTAGTTCGTCCGAAGGGGTAATATGAGGGATATGGATGACAACAAAAAGAAAAGAAGAGATAAAAAGGCTGAGGGTAGAGAGGGTACTTGTGTAGCAATACTGGATATTTTGATAGATCAAGCAAGGCAGACTTGTTCAAGAGAGTTCACTTCGGGCGCCTGAGACACCACCACTCACAGAAAGGGATGAGAAGGGGAGTGGTACCGCCTACCCCTAAGTCCTACAGTCCAGAACTAACGTGGTGGATTACGTCGGCCGGACAGGGCTGTCACCACCTGCCGGCTACCACAACTATTCCGTTGAACTGGGTGCAAACCAAGGTAACGACTAGTCTAGGCACCACGCCTATACTAATAATTACTACTTCGCTTGATATCAAAGCAAAGCACCCACTACTAAGTAGTGAACGAGGAACCAGTGAACAAAAGCTAGCAAGTCTGAATGCTTAATAAATCAGAGGGAACCTAGAATTACCAGACAAGACCCGGATGTTACTCGAAGTTGAGCCGCATCCACCGAGGTACAAAGTGGAAGAGAAACCGGCAACTCCGGCTTCTCTCCCGGACTCTCACCTCACCTCTCTCCCTATTTTCTAAGTATGGGAGTGGTAGCGCTTCGCCCTAGAGCTTCTTCTCTTCTATCTTGTTGTGTCTTGAGTGGAGGTGAAGGGCACCTTTTATAGCCTCCCAAGCATGGAAGATCTGATAGCGTAATACCCTATGTCCTGTATGTTGGTTTGTATTCAATGATCGTGTGTTCTTTGGAGGGGGTCCCTGCCCAGCCTTATATACACGGTGAGCAGGGTTACAAGGTCGGTTCCGAATAGAATCCTAACCTATTACAACTCGTAGAGTGCTTTACAAGCCAATCCGAGTAGTTTACAAGTCATACGACTAGTTTCCATAACAAGGAGAGTCCTTGCAGTACTCTACTCGTAGTCTTCACGCTTGGTACGACTCCTTCAGAGATTATCCATGAGTCCTTGTAGGCCTATGGTCGTACCTCCAACAACAGCTTCCATGGCGAAACCCTAGATCGAGACTAAACTTATTGGAAATCAGAGGGAGAGAGGAGGGAAGGGAAGGAGGATGAGAACGAAATGCCAGACCGTCGCTGGATGAGGACATGAGGAGCAGCAGCAGTGGGAGGCCCCCTCACCCCAGTCGTTGTGCCCGCTCGAAGCCGGGATCCATGGGCGCCGCCGGCGGGCGAAACCCTAGCTGCGTAAGGAAGGGGGCGCCGGCGGGGGAAGGAGCGGCGTGGAGCGGCCAGAGCCATCGCAGCACGGCTGCGAACGAAGAGGAGGAAGAGGCGCGACAGAGGCCGCCGCCGCTGGTTATCGGAGAGGAGAGGAGAGGCGGAGAGGCGAGTGGGAATCGGGAGAGGGAGAGGGTGGGGCCGTGGGGGACTCGTGAGTCAGGAGAGGGAGGGGATCCAGACGCGACGCGTGGGTCCGAAATTCAACCAGACTCCGTTCGGTGGGTGACGCGGACGTGAACTGGTTCAGCTAAAACGGAGGCGGTTGCGTGACGATTGATTAACGGAGGCGGTTCTGTTACAAAAACGGCCTCCGTTAATCGATTAACGGAGACAGTGGCTTTGCTCCGCCTCCAGTGGCTTTGCTCCGCCTCCGTTAATCAATCGTTACCGCCTCCAAAAATGATGGGCATTAACAGAGATGCAAGCATTTCGCAAGTGTCTCGGAAAATGTTTTAGCAGTGTCTTCTAAAATGTTTTTTGTAGTAGTGTGTGCCTTCTTGAATTCCCTAAAGGCCCCTTTGGAACACATGATATCAAAATTGCAGGAATGGAAAAAACATAGGAATAGGATAGGAATGCGGATGGAAAACGGAGGATTCAAAAACATAGGAATTCTATGGAAATTGTTGTTTGGATGAGTTACTCCCTCTGTCCCACAATATAAGCATTTGTTGACTTTCAGCCATTACGTTTGACCATCTGTTTTATTTAAAAAATTTATAAAAATATAAAAATAAATAAGTCATATTTGAAGTATACCTAATGATAAAACAAGACATAATAAAATAAATATTATATTTATAAAATTTTTGAATAAGACGAATGGTCAAACGTGATGCACGGAAGTCGAAGAATGCTTATATTGTGGGACGGAGGGAGTATAGGAGAAGCACAGGAACGACTGCAAAAGAAAGTGAAAGTTATCTGCACGTCATTTACTTTTAATCAATATAATTGAAAGAAAAAGATAATTAGTACAGCTATGTAGGCATGCGCTTATCTATTCATTCACTTGTTCAGTTCTTTTTAAGCTCAAATACTCGACCGTGCAGTGGTCAATCTAGTACACATGCATTTTGTGCCGATATCATATTCATGTACGTGATGCTCCTGCTTCTTCTATTCTAATAAATATTCTAATCTTCATCAGTGTACACTAACGATAAAAGGATGCCTGAGTCCCACGGAAGTCAGAGAAAAAAATGAGGTTGGAGTGGATGTTCCCATTCCTATGGAATTCCTTCAAAATCTGCACCGTTGGAAAATTTCCTTTACTTTTCCTATGCTTCAATCCTGTGAACCAAAGGGTTGTACAGTATCAATTCCTATGGATCGTAGATTCCTGAGTTTTTCCTATAGAAATCCTCCAATCCAAAGGAGGCCTAAGGAATGTGAAGTTTCTCTTACCATCCTCGAAAAAAAAAAATCACTAGCTCGTTTTTCTCTCTCTCTCCTGGCTGTCATTTACTGACTTATATGAGTTTCAACATCTTTGAATGAACTAAGGGCATGTACAACTGTTTAGACAGCTGCTGTCTATTTAACTTGTCATGTCATATAAAGACAACAAAACAGACAGTTTGTATAGTGGTATGTCTATTTAGCTGTCTATAAAATGTTTAATGCATATATCCATCTATGATCAAGTACAAATTAGATCTCTATATACTATTTTGTTGCCATTTTGCTTCAAATTGGATCAATCATAAATAGGATGAACATACATACAAAATATAATATGAAATTCTAACTAATTTTTTTAGAAGCAAAACTGCAGTATAATTTATAGCAAGCAAGGATTTAGACGTGGATTAAAGCTTAACTAAGGTGTTTCCTATAAGTTTGCCTAGACCCGAGAATATGCATAGGAATTTGTCACTTTATAAGGGTTCAAATGGTAAAGCTTCAGAAACAGATCAGAACAAGTTCCTGGCCGGACTCCATGGCCGGGGGCTCTGATGGCCGGCCTGGACGGCACTCCGGCAGGTGAGGTCCATGAGCAAGTAGCGATACAGATAGGGAAGGTCATCGTGGCTCCGTTTGAGGACTCACTGGATCCAGCGGCTTGATGGGGTGGCGGTAGTAGCGCCGAGCTCAGCCATGGCCGACCGGTCGATCCTGCTTGCGGCAGGGATGGTCCTTCGGGCATCAGGGAACGAGATTGGCGGGACTGGGCGAGTAGGGCAGTGCGCCGGCACTGGCGCCGCTCAGCTTGCTGTGGATCAAGGACGATGTAGGAGATCCTAACCGCGGGAGCGCCTCTCCCTCGGAGCACGAGCGCCTGCCGTGGTCGCACGAGACGAAGACTCGCCTATCTCTCCTCAGGCTGCCCGCACTGGGGACCGGTAAAAGGAACGGCAAACGCCGGAGAGATTTCAGAAATATCTTAGAGGTTTCAGAATTTGGGACTAAAATTCACAGGCCTTTCAGAATTTCACCCCCTATTACAATGACATGTGGGGTCACTTTGGGTCAATGACATGTGGGCCAGGGTGTCAAATTCTGAAAGGCATGCAAATTGAGTCCTAAATTCTGAAATATCGTAGACCGTGCCCTGTCCAGTTTTTGGGTCTGCAGCGGGGTACTGCAAAGCGCACGGGACGTCCAGTTTCGCTCCACTACTCGGTATATCCAGAGTGCGCAGAACCCGCACGGAAAGCGCCACCTCGACGCGGGGCCCGCGCGACCAACGCCTACGCGCCCGCTCGCGGAAGGGGAGGATGAGCTTCGACCTGGGACGGAAGAGGAGGGGAGCGGGCGGATGAGCTCACCGGCCGGGCGAGTGCCGCGCCCCGCCTGTACGACCGCCGCCACCAGAGCCCGGAGCGCCACAGAGCGCCGGATCCGGCCGCCGCAGGGTCCGCCGCCGCAGCCGCGGATGGAAGGGACCGCCGCTGCCGCCGGAGATGGAGGGGGCTGCCGCGCCTCGGGAGCTCCGCTCGGCCGCTCCGTGCTCTTGAAGATCGCCATGGCCCCGCCGCTCGCCTCACGCCGCCGAGGCCGAGCTGCCGGAGCTCGATCTGCTAGAGCTCTTTGTCAATTCCGGTCCGCCTCGAGGCCGGGAAAGGACCAGAGGAGTAGCGTGCGGCAGCGGGCCCGCGCGGAGGAGATGAAGAGAAGCGCCGCCTGAGCTCGCGCCGGGGCCATGGAGTCGTGCCCCACTGCGGTGATGGAGCCGGGAGGAGGAGGGGCACCTCGCCGAGCTCCACCTCGCCGCCGGGCCGGGCCGAGGAGGGCGCGGCGCAGCCTCTGCTCTCCTCGCCTCGCGCCGCCACCCGCTGGAGCCCGGCCGCCGTCCACGCTCGGTGCCGCAGGCCACGTCTCCTCCTCCACACGCCGGCGAGCCGCCGCGCCACCATCCTCGTCGCACCTCCGTAACCGCACCTCTGGCGCTCCTGCCTGCCGGAATCGCACCGCCGGCCCTCCTCCCTGCCGGAACCGCGCCTCCGCCGCTCCTCCTCTTCTGCCCCACCTTACCCGCGCGAGCTTCGTCTCCAACCGATGCTCCACCTGCTCCGGGAGCCGGGGACGGCCGAGCCGGCCATGGACGGGAGGAGGATGCCCGACCGGCGGTGGCGAGCAGAGAGGAGAGGGGAGGGAAGAGGGCGCCGGACGGATCGCGATGGATCCAGAGAGAACAGGGACGGCGGAGAAAAACAGAGGAGGGAAGGGGAAAAGGGTAAGAGAAAAAAAGAAAAGGTGGGGAGAGAGAAGAGAGGGTAGTTGAGATGGTTGAATAAAATATAGTTTAGTTGGTATAGAGTATGAGATATAAAGTATGACGAGTGCGGAAGAAGTTGATTTAAAGGTTGAAATCTTGATGACCAGGACAGAATATTTCTTTTAAAGGGTAGAGTAGAGGTTGACCAGTGCGAACAACCTCATTTAATTGCGTACACGTAGGATAGTTTTGATGAGGTGGCCCTATATAGACAGCAGCTGTCTATGGGTTGCATGTGCCCTAATGGCTCAAAATATTTAGCATCTTGTTATTTTCATATCACTTTGGCCTCATATTTTCTATTTGTAGTTTACAGCTTATCACAATACTTTCAAGATGTTTCTAAAAAAACACTTTCAAGATGGAGTACTAAATAACAAAACGAATTAAGTGGCCAGTCTAAATTGTGTAACAAGCATGCACCTTTTTAATTTGCTAAAAAAAATGATGCGATGTTGTTGCTCGTGATATCAACAAAATGCGCTTTTCCTTCGATAATATAAATGATGAAACGACATTATAACGTAAAATATGTGGAAGTAGATCACAACTACGAAAATCTACTAAGAAGATTCAGGTTCTGAGTTATTTAATCAGCACACAAAGAAGGTGTCGTTGTCCCTGCCCCCCACGAAGCTACTGGTTGTAGTACTTATCCTCTTGACATGGTGGTTTTAGCTCTTTTCATTAGGCACCTAGTAGCTACAAATAGCAGCACATTATATTTGAAAGAGAAAATCTTGACCGATTGTTACCTGCAGATTCTTGTTCTTGCAGCTTCTCGATCATCAATATCTTAGTACGCCGATGTGTCTATGCAAACCACTTGTGTGTTAATCATTGAGCAAAGGGTTTAGATTCGGACTAAGGAATAGGGACGCATCATCTTGAAGGAAACATCGCAACCACATTTCCCACAATAAGCGAAGCAAGATCATGAACAAGCTACCCTCGAAGTCTAAATAAATAATGCAAGTCTAACATCCAGGGCCGTAATTCATGGTGCTGATCTCAACACGCCTTTGAATTCTTCGGTGCCACGGGATTGTTGATCCAAGCAAGGGCAAGATGGAGCTAGACTTTGCATTTTTTTTTTTGTTCTTGGTTGATTTCCAGAAGAAATTCACCTGTTTGGTTCATCGCCGTACCGCAAGTTAGAAAGTTTGGTTCTTTCAAGGCCAGTTTGACAGCTCATATATCTTTCAAGGCCAGTTTGACAGCTCATATATGCTAGTTTTTTCACACCATACTTTCTTTTCCAAAAGGAACTTTGTGTCATTTTTTTTTTACCATGGAACATGTATAGAACTCCATCAGTTAAATCACAGAAAAGGGAGGACCTATAAATAAAATACAGACAGAAGATCACATCACACACACGTTGATCTCCCACATCTTGTGTTGGCCTCAGATCATCATCATGAAAAAAGAGCAATCCATGTAGGTCGATGGATTATTCCCACATGCCTTGCACTTAACCACACGCCATGTTAAAAGTGTGGCTTGTATCACCTCCAATCTTTTTTCCTAGCTGCCTAATAGCGCCGTTTCTTGGGATACCGTCCCACAATGTGTGGTCCGCCTTGGCACCACTAGCACTGCTTTTCCATGTGCAAGAACGTTCCAAAAGTGTTGTACCATGCACATCAACAAACTTTCTTGAATGAGGGCACTGAATGTGTGATAACAGAGACACGTTTGTCGAATTTAATTTCGAGATTCATACGAGGACTGGACCATTTTATTGTACTATATGGTGTGATCCCAATGAGGCCAGGCAGAAATGAAGCAAATTAGTTCATTTTTGAACTAAATGTCTTGTCCCAAATGAATATATTTAAGGACAGAGGGAGTATTATATAAGGGACTTTTAACATACTGAATTGTAGCAGGACTAGATAATTAATTTAAAAAATATGAGACAATTGACAACCTTACATATTGGATTAATTATTTTTGGTCGTGAACTGTGGTAGAGGTAGCAAGGAAACAAAACTTTTTAGAGTAGTCCTAGTGTAAAGAACGAGAGACATAACAACATATTCGACCTAAGTAGAAGTGAGTAGTTTCACCCAGCCTGTGCCATGCTGTTGAAAGTGAAAACAACTTAAATTCAGTTGATTCTCTCGAAAATGACTAAATTTCGGTTCTTCAATTATCCCAACAAACACGATTGTTCTGTTTTCAGCAACGTGCTATAATTATTTCCTAGAGGTAAGGAAAACAAACCAATTGCACTATCTATCGAGTTGATGACCTGAATTATGGTCCCGTACTCTGCAGAGCTGTTGGTCGCATGCTCAGAAAATCACGCAAAAAGCATCCAAAAGAAAAGTGATAGCGAGAAGGAAGATGGGAAACAGGAGATCTCAAGGCGATGCAATTTTTTTTTCCATTACTGCACGATAAGTGTGGTCTAATCATGACGGTGTCGGCCGTGGCTGATGATGACCTCCACAAGCAAGCGTCCTTTTCGTGCCAGACACCAGGGCGCCAATGCATTGCTCAGCAGTTCCATGTGGTCCTCGATCAGAAGCAGCAGTAGCAGCTTGCAAGAGATTTGTACTGATGATTTGTGATAACTATGTGCCTAAAGGTACCTTCATTCTTTAAATGTGGCCACTTTCTCCTACAAAGTACATGGGAGGCCAAGGCTTTACATTTCGAAAAGCTCGAAATGGACCCAAAAAGAGTACGATTTGCGGTCCGGGAAATTTCATTTTACGATCATATAGATCAGATCCTGCTCGATCAAGTAATAAGGTCGCGTCTCATTGCGACATTGATAACCTCATCAACAAACAATTCGAATGTAGAATGGATATCATCAATTCAAGTTGTGTTCCAAGAAACTGTGTGCAAATCTTGGATTGGTCATGGAAGCATAATAAGTATCTGAAATCCTGCCGGTCCATATAATTTTGCACACACTTCCTTGTACAGGATGGACCATGGGCGCCACCACAACACACACCTACTGCCTCTGCCTGATTGCAGCACCTTCAGACAAGGCAGATGCCTGCAGACTTGCAGAGCTGCAACAGCAACGGCAACAGCAACAGCAGCAGCATCTCCATGCCATGCGGCTGTTCTGCTTGCTTATTAATTGGTCACTGTGATAAGCCATCGTTGCTGTCATCTGCCTGAACGGAATTGTGGCTACAGGCAATTGAAGGAGGCGGGCATCCTGTGAGGTCCAGAGCAACAGCATTGTCCTGTCCTGTTTGCCCCAGCTGTACAGCTAGTTTCATGCTATTCATTTTTGGAAAATATAGATATTACTGAATTTTTTTTACATATGCTTTGTACTCCATCCATTCGTCAATCTTAAGGGTATTTTGACCGGAAGCAAGTCAATTTTTTTACAGTTAGTCAAATTATATGCACGTTTATTTGACTCATAAAAGTTGCATCAACAGATTTGTTTACAAACTGGCTTTAATATGATAATTAATTTTTGTAGTAATTTACTAAATATTTGTAAGAAAGTTCAGAATCAAATCTGCTTTGTAAGATTTTTCCTGTACCAAAATACGCTTCATATTGATTGATGGTAAATCCTGGTCGAATGATATAATGAATGGGAGCTGCGCTTGTAAGGTATATTTTTAGCAAACTTTAGGGCGTATATAATTGAAGCGGTGTTTTTCAGAAAAATAGAAGTAGTTTCCAGCCTCTGTAGCCACATATAGTCAAGCGATCATTTTTTTTTTCAGATTACTTGTGGTAGTGTTGTTGCTCGTATCTTTGGCTCTTTGGCGAAAACCAACTCTCCCAGTCTTAGAACCATGTAGCCTATGGATACACCAGCCCTGAGCCCTCACATAATCGAAAGTACACTGCTAAAATTTCGACTGAAATTGAATGTCCATACTCCCATAAGTGTATTGGCCGCTAGATCAAGCCTGGACTAAAATTCAAGGCCCATACAAGTAAGCCTTGAAAATGGAAAGTTGGTGTAGCAATTGGGCCACTTGTGTTCGTTGCTTCATTTCGGTTCATTAGGCTTGTCAAGTAAACATGCTAGAGGGTGACGTTTTGGTTAAGTAAATTATTCTTAAAATCCAAACAGCTAGCTATGCATATGTCGTCATGAAGGGAAATCGAGTGTCCGTGCTTACTTTACTATTTTGATCTTGAAGGTCAATTTAGTCGTACATGGGCACTTCGCATTGGTAGAAGCAAGGCTCAATTGGCATATATATGGTAATCGTATTAACAAGCAGGCCATCTTGAAGCAGGACAGGATCATCAGTCGTGTCGACGATGATGGACGCGCTTATTTACTCCAATTCAATCACGTTTAAAAAAAAAAAACAAACGAGAGCTCCAGGAATTCATATTAGTTATTGCAAAGGCTTTGTCCAATAAAAAAGTTATTGCAAAGGCAGAAGAGCCATCATATAGAAAATCACATACACTGATCGATCGATAACCGACTAGCAAGATCTATAACACCGCTCGACAGGAAATTAAAGCTAGCTAGCTATTGCCGCCGCCGTCGTAGTAAGGCAGGACGGTGTACACTGTCTGCAAGACGGTCATGACGAGTAGAAACACCGCGGCAGCGAGCGACAAGAACGACCAGGGGCTCCTGAAGTAGGTGTGCACGAGGTTAGCCCGCCACCTGTTCCTCCTCTTCCTGCAGTAGGCGCTGACCTCCCTGTGCACGCCGTCGAGCGCGCTCCTCGGCTCCAGCACCACGTCCCTCGACAGCCCGTTGAACAGCCTCGCCACGGCCTTGTCGCTCCCGAGCGCGTTGCGCACGACGCCGGCCGCCGCGCGACGCGAGGATCGCCACGTCCCGGGCGCTGTCCACCATGTTGTCCATGAAGAAGACGTAGGCGGTGACGTCGTTGCCGCCGCCGGCGCCGGCGTGGAGGCGCTCGAACGCCATGAGGTTGAGGAGCATGTACTCGGTGGTGTCGTCGACGGCGATGGCGGGGAGGTAGAGCGTGCCGGTGACGCGGTTGAAGCGGATGTCGAGGAGGCTGCTGGTGGGGGAGCGCTTGAAGCGGACGCCGGCCTCGTAGAGCTCCTCCGCGGAGCGGATGGTGTCGTCGTCCGGCGGCGAGGCGTGATCCGGCAGTGGCGGCAAGCGGGGGGCCGGGGACGGGCCGTAGAGGAGGCTCCGGCGGAGGATGTCGAGCGGGTGGAGAGCTAGGCCGACGCCGGTTGTCAGTGGCCACGACGCCGGCGACAGGAACAGCAGCACCAGCCGGTTGATCACCTCCTCGTTCTGCAACGGCAAAGATGTTGCTATAGCTTTCGTTCACTTTTTGGTGTCCTATATATATGTCATGTGCCAAAGTATAAATAATTAAAGCACAAAATAAAGAATCATTTGACCGGGCTTTTCGAGATGGAGCTAGTAGTACGGATGGTCTTCTTCAACTGAACTCAATCAAAAGTTCCATCAATACCAAGTTAAACAATTCCGATCCATCGTGCAAATAGCTAGCTAGTACAAATAATCTGCGGAGCTGCTGGTATATGAAGTGTACACGTACCCCGTCCTTGCCGCTCTCGACGGCGAGGAGGCGTTCGAGGACGAGGAGCGGCAGCTGGTTCTCGATCATGAGCATGTCACGGCGGATGTACGGCACCGTGTAGAGCAAACCATGGGCGCTGAAGACGGGGTCGTCGCCGGCGTAGTCGTTGGGCTCCCACCCCGTGGCCGTCCGCATCACCTCCAGCAGGAAGCACCCGTCGGTGACCATCAGCTCCACGAACCTCTCCTCTCCGCCGGCGCCGCCGCGCCACTCGTCGCCGAGGCCCTGGTACGCGCCCTCCACCCGCTCGCTGGCGCCGGCGACGGCCGCCGCGAACTCGGCCAGCGGGCGGCGCGCGCGGCGGAGGAAGTGCACGAGTGCGCGGCGCTTGTGCGCGTCCATGGGGAGCAGCTGCGGCTCGCCGTGGTGGAACGGGCCCTAGCGACACCACCTGCGGCTGGTAGGCCTTGCGGTTCAGGTCCTTGATGCACGCCGGCACGCGGTAGATGCTGTGCAGCGCCACCGGGCAGACTCCTGCTCCGACGCGCCGACGTCGGCCACCGCAGCCTCCACCTCCGCCACCCACGCGCTCTCCTCCATCTTGCTCTGCCGATTTGCTGCCATTTCGTTGTCCAGACTCTAGCTGCTGGGACTGCTTCCAGTTTCAACCGAGCTGCAACAGCTGACGTTATATGAAGGATGAGGTGCCATGGGCAGGCTGGTGCCGCCTGCCGGCAAAGCGAGCCGGCAGCAGGGAATCGCGGGGTACAAAGACGATGGGGATGGTCCTGTGCTCTCTTGCAGGCTTTCGGAAAGGATGAAGGGGATCCAAGAAGCAGGTGGAAGAGATGCAGAGCTAAGAATAAAGCAAAAGGCGCGCAGAGGAAGAGGATTGCTCACTTCAATGAAAGCTGGGATGGGGAAGACAGGAGATAGCGCACCAGGAAGAATGTTTGCCTTGGGAACGAACCGACAGATGCATCAAAAAGCTTGCAATGCAATAGTACACGAATGTGCAGGAAAATACCGAGCAAATGATAGACTGTTACAAGAGAAACATATTGCACACAACAGCTACAAGTTCAGAGAGAACTACAAGATTGGTGGTAACACAATGATATAACGGGAACAATGTGAGTCTCTATATGTTACCACGAAATAATTTTACAACCAACAAGCGCAACATAAAAGGCGCATCATCTGGATCCTGACCTTTCTTCAGGACCAGTCAGTCAAAAATGATACAACCCAGTGCTGCAAACCCTTCCAAATATGGGGAGGCTTCTACTTTCGGCGCTTGTACCTACCAAAACAAAACCAAAATATAAAGATGCTGGTTAGAAATCTTGTGGCACCAGGCATTTTGCATCACTGGCAGGATATAATTAGGCTGCTTTATACCCTCACGAGCGCTATAGACAATCGTTTTATACCCCTATATTTTTCCGATTCACTGGCAATGCAAATTGTTCTGAATAAAAAAGCATGGTCGCATACCTTGCTTTGCTCTTAAAAGCATTCTTCGCTTTCTTGCGGGCGAAATTGTTGTTTTTCTTCAAGGCGCGTCCCTGTTTCCACTCACTCATATCGTTCTGGAACAGGTCATGCATCTCCTCCTGCCTAGACAGGGCCTTCTCAGAATGTTGTCTTGAGTTCTTTTCATTCTTCCCTTTGCCCGCACCAGGACCGCGCCTACTGGTCGCCTTCATTGATTTTGCCTTGCGGTAAGCCACATCCACAAGGGATTGGCCTTTCTTTGCCTTCTTCCCTCCTTTACTGTTTTCCTGTTGGAGACTACAATGTTTAGAACCGAATGTAGCCCAGTCATAGGTAGGATGCCAAGCATATTTACCAGACCTAAACTTTTTATAGGAAACAAAAGCATATTTAAACCCCCCATTGGTGATCTTTTTTTGTTGCATGAGATAATCAAGGGGTGCTTCCAGGAAATCAAGCTACCAATAAAAGATGCCTTTATAAGTGAAGCATTTTTTTTTCCGAAGTGACAATAATAAAGTCTTAATGAAACTAGTCATGATTTAAACAACTAGACCGCACAGCACAAAATACCCACCAGAGAAATCCCAAGCTGAATCCAAATACCAACCTTTATTTCTTTTATATATCAAAAAATTGACCTATACCTACGTTCAGTTAGTATAAATTCAGTATACTTGCAGCAAATTCGTATAGGCTGTACTTAGTTATCAGCACAGGTAGAGAACAACATAATTCAATAAACTGAACCTTTGCTTCCTCGTCATCTTCATCATCATCTTCTAACATCTCCCGCTGTGCCTCTAATCTTCGGCGCTTCTTCCTAGGAAGATTCTTCTGTAAAATAGCAATGAAAAAAAATTCAGTACAACACTCTCATGCACAGTATTATCAAACCAATAAAACATCACTTTATATGTACACAGCAAACCTCATGCTCTCTTCTCCTCTTCTCCTGCAGACGGAGGTCTTCAGCTTGTTTTGCACTAATAACTCCAGAGGTAGTCCTACCTTGGTCCAAACAATCCTTGATGAAGAAAGCAAAGCCAAATATTACTGATACAGTATCATGAAGAAGAATGACAAGATACGTTTGAAGAGGAAAGAATAACAATCCAACATAAGCAGGAATTTTTTTAAAAAGAAAATTTAAACAAAGAGAAGAGAACATTAGGAACAATCTAAAATAAATGTTTCTGTAGAAATTTGCAAGGCTTGGTCCAAACATTGTCACTGATGAGTAGATGTGAGTGACTTGGGGACCATCTCATAGACTAAAAACAGAAGGCTAAATTATATCACATGCGCTTTCAAAATGGTTTGTTTGGACCAACCATGGTTTCCCCATATCAGTGGGCTGGGCCGGATGTGCCACCTAAGCAGGCCAAGCTGAGGACACTCACTGGATCTAAGTGGGACTTTGGCAATGCTAGGCTGCCACTAAACCTAACTCCATCCTCACTTGTTTGACCATGGACACAATTTACTTCCTGGGTTCTAGCATCTGCTCCAAGCAAAGGGGCATGGAATCAGCGGGCTGGGAATGTGGAAAATAGGTAGCACTGGGTATTGAATTGGGTGTGGATCAATGAACCAAGCAAGTTGTCCATTAGAGTTTTATATGGGCTGAGTGATCCAATCAAGAAATGATTTCCCTACTCCAGAAACTAGGGAGCACCATACACACTATGCAGCCCTTTTTACAATGAACTTTTTGTTTAGGACAAATCTACATTTATTGTTGGATACAGTAATCAGAACTAAGTTTTCAGGTTCTCATTAAATTAATAGCCAATGTTGGAATTAAAACGGAAAACAATGTGAATACAAAGTAATGTGAAATCACAAAAATCAATAGGGACAGTAACCTCACCCAGTATAAGTACATAACAAAAAGAAAGGCAATAGAACTATATGCAATAAATAAACAACACCTCACCCAGTGTACATAACACATAACAGAATACGGATGACTTACTTTAGCTGCCTTTGCCAAAAGCATCTTTTCTCTTTCAGTAGTAAACCAGGTTCTCTTTGGCCGTGAGTATATATCGTCCTTGTGAGCCATCATATTTTCTGCCTGGTATATGCATATAGTCAGAATTCTTAAATTGAATTATGATTAACTTATTGATATCCACAGGAAAGAAAAAAAAATAGTATGGGAAAACTGGAACTTTTAAAAGATACCTTTGCAAGTTCCATTTCAGCTTTCCTCACCATCATTTCCTCCCTAAAAGAGAAGGCATAAATATTTGCGTAGTAGATGAAAGTTCCAAAAGTCTAGGACAAGAGAATACAGTGTCAAAGTAACCTTTCTTCTCGAATGATGGTAGAAATTTGGTCTTCTAGTTGCTCAATCAGTTTTGCACAATCAGCCACAGGTTTCTCTGCAACGATGCGGCTTTTCAGCTGTGAACCAGCTTTCTTTGCCTGAAAGATAAGTCAGACAACCAATCAGCACCAACCAAATCGAGGTAAATAAAAATGATCACCATTCAACAGTCAGAACAGTTGCATACATCAATAGATGGGTGACTGGAGGACCAGCCCATCTATCCCTCACATCAAGAGATAAGGCTTAGGTCAGTTAGTTGGTTTGTTAGGATAATTATCAGGGTCGTTAGGTGTTGGCTCTATATATATTCAGGCACAGCCAACATTTGAGATCAATCAATTAAGAAGAATTAATTTCAAGTGTCCCAATAGTCAGTCCCCCCTCCAAGCCGACTCTGCTCGGCTACCTTCCTGGCAATGTTTACCCTAATGAAGGATGGCTCATAAGATAGATGTGTCCATTTCCTGTTAATAGCCAAAACTTAAAAGCCATGTGATGCATACTACAACTATCAAGTTACATCCTCATGAAAATGACCACAGCTCAGATGTTCTCGTTAATTCTTTGGTTACAAAAATAATCAAGCTTCAAAATGAAGGAAACTAGAAACAAACAGCTATTACGAAGATAACATTTTTTTATCCTCAGAATATTACAAAATACTTACAATTGCTTTCAAGAGGGATCTATCATCATCTGTTACAAATGTCACAGCATATCCTTCTCTCCCTGCCCGTGCTGTGCGGCCAACGCGATGAAGATATCTGCAATAATACAGACAATGTGAGTACAGACTTACAGAATAGCATGGCCAAAATCAGAAAAAATCTTACATGAGACTAGAACTAGGAAGTCTCAAATGAGTGGCAATGAAATTCGCAGTTAAAAGTACTTCTAATAAAAATAGGAACACAATGGGATGATCAGGTCAAGTCTGGAAGCGGAAAACATAAGGGGAAAAAAGAAATTCATGATGCAAACAGATGGCCAAGTCACAGACAGAAATGTGATGATACAAAAAAAGCATAGAAGTTGCACAAGAACAACTCACACGAACATCGTAAGAACCCTAATATGTTCTGTAGTAGTGTTCGATTTCGAGAAGATACGGTCGTAGGACTCATTTATAAAAGGAACAACCAACTGTCACTAATCCAAGTACCCATTCCATAACATATGCAATACAACTTCATACATTAATGAATTTCAAGGTTACTCATTCAAATTTTAGTAATTAAACTAAGAGAAATTTCCTGAAGATGACCAAAGCTGCACGATGGATCAGATATCTCCTACTGCAAATGAGCTAAACAGTTCAATTATATTAACGGTAGAGAGCACTGAATTCAAAATAATACAAAAGATATCAACTCAACAATCTGTAACACATCCATGGGCCGTGTGCTATACAATCAGTATTCGACAAGTAAATGGTTTGCTCTAGACATCAAGCTTGAACATAAACCATGTGTAGTAAATGGTAGCAAATACGGCCAGTAGAAAAAAAATGTCTTCCGCATATTTATTACTTACGTTTTGACATCTCGTGGGCAAGCAAAGTTTATAACGGTCCGAACACCAACAATGTCAATCCCCTACAAGTGAAACCAACAATTCGCCAACAAAACCATCAAAAACTCAACCCATGGATCCAATAGTATAATTTCATTGAATACAATATCTTTTTTGTTGAAACAATAGCACCTTCTGCGATAAACAACACAATATCTCAACAAAATAAAGAAAATTACAATGCTGTACAAAAAAACTTACACGAGCAGCAACATCAGTTGCAATCAGAAAGTCCGCTTCTTGTTTCTTGAAAAGTTCTAAAGCCTATATATATATATAAAAAGACCATCAGACTGGTGAAGATATATGACAATTTGATTCAATGAACTGAAATGCTAAGAATTGCATGCAAGATATTATTTGATTACCAAAGAAAACTGAGCATACGCGTCTTATAGCATGTAAAAAATTATCTAAAATGTCTAATTCCATGTAGTTTAGATGATCCAGACAGAAATAAATATTTAGGATCCCTGGATGTTATTGGCGCGATGTGATTCCAAAGTATTTAGTTGGACCCAGACCAGCAATAATCAATTTATGGAGTTCCTTTGTTGGAGAAACATTGTAATGCATTATTACAGTCATCATCTTACACCTACCAATATGGTGCGAGTAAAGTCAGTTTAGAGATTTTCTGCACTAAGTATATGCATCGTGTTTTGACCCTATGTTAAGCTTAAGAAGATATCTGAACGTTCTTTAAGCTCAACTAACTCCCACCACACAGTAAACTCATCATTGGGATAGTAGAGCACATTAAATGTGAATTCAGAGGCAAAAGCAGATTTAACGATAAGACAGTTGATACACAATTTGACAAGCTATAGCATTACAACAGTGCTCCAACATCTTCCACTGAATACACTGGAACAGAAATTCTGTAGCATAATAGTTAACATCATACCCAAAAAGAAAAGGGCCTCTGTAAGGTTGGCATCACATACCCAAAGAAAAGTTTTGAAACATAACAGCTAAAATCATATGAAAAACAAATTACCTCAAGCCGCTGGGCTTGTGTAAGGTTGCCATGAAGTTCAGCAGCTTTCATGCCATTGAGACCAAATATTATTTTTAGCCTGTGAGCGGATTGCTTTGTCCCACTGCAAGAAGGCAAGCCACTAAATATCACTATGATAACAAAACTGGTAAAGTAAACGATTAAATATCACCAAATGGTTGCGTTGGTTTAAAACAGTGCAAAAACATAATCGTTATATACAGGAGCTTGTGCACACACACCAAATCCGTTGATGAACTGTGAACCAATATATTGTGTTTTCATATTATCTTTTCAACTACTACACAATAAAGAGTAACAAGCCAGTTCAACAAGATTCTTGGGCATTTTCCAGGATAACACAATAAGGAGGATAACAGTAAATGTCCACTGTACTACCAACAAAAAAAGTCCTCAATCAAACTTAAGAAATGAAAAGTTGTCAAGTTATCAAGAACACGAACCTAAAGATGATAACATTTTGCTTGAAAGTCTTCAAACAGAGTGCAAGTAGAACAGCTTCTTGATTCGATTCGCGCGCTCGCCGTATTCTTACAAACCTGTATAAATTGGGAGCATATAAATGTAACTAGTATATTCATCAAACGTAGGCATTGAGCAGATAAAGGCGTCTACTCACAAAACATAACAGCCATAAATCATACAGTAGTTCCATCTCTATGGGAGAACACAGAAACTACTTAGAAAAGAAAGATAATGATGATGAATGAAGAATGAGCATACTCTTCAGTCAAAGTTGCAGGCCGTTTCAGAGAAGGGTCAGCTTCAAGACGGACTGGCTTGTTTAGTGAAAGCTTTACAAGTTCATCAATTTCTTCTGTCATTGTAGCAGAGAAAAGCATAGTCTGCCTCCTTTTAGGACACATGCGAATCTGGAAGAATTATTTAAGCGAAAGTGAGATGGAAATAGTTAAGACAACTGGAGTTCAAACAATAGAATGAAAAACTAGGACTCATTGCTTCAGCTCCAGTATTACCATAAAAGCATAAAACAGAAAAACTAGCAACATGGGAGTTGGGCAGTTACCAGTTCTTGAATTTCAGCACTGAAACCCAGTTCTAGTAAACGGTCAGCCTCGTCAAGGATCACAACAGCTAGATCTTCAAGCCCAACCGAAAGAGAATTGCGTACATGATCTATTATACGCCCAGGAGTTGCTACAACGATGTCAGGCATTGACCTTAGTGCTACCTCTTGAACCTGAGTAGAATTTGATCAGCAAAATTGTAAATTGTAACAGATACGTGCTGGGAAGCATTGAACCAGACACATCGGCAATAAGAGAAGAAAGAAAACATAAAATGCTGCCACAAATTGCAAGATTAGACTTAACAGGTCAAATGATAAGCTTATATTTAGCAAGACTGTAGGTTATAATACATTGGTCAGGGGTGCTGAAAATAGCAGGTCAGATGTCACAACCTGTCTAACTCCACAACTAAGCGTGTACATTCTAATGTGTGGAAAACATTATGCTGTGCACAAACATCAACTGCTATAGGAAAAGAAAAAAGCCTTAGGGAAACATAAATAACCTAATATAACACAACAAAACAAGAATACCTTAGTAGAAAGTCCTCCGACAATGAGACAACATCTGATATCAGTAAACTGGGCCAACTTCTCGATCATACTATGGACCCTGCATATGTAGGAGTATATGTTAAGTACTTCCCTAGTGAGTAGTACCTGGTACTGAACAACAAACATCAATATTGATGAGTATGTATCGTTATAATGAAATTAAAACAACTTTCTATAGCATTTCAGCAAAGTGAACAACAAAGGACCGAGTGGCTCTGTTTTGTTAACATGCTAGATATTCACCTGTAATGTTCTATAGAAGACAGAGCAAATCATCTGCCATAATTTTCCCTTGTCATAATTCCAAAAATTATTTAGAAAAACTGCCACATCAATTGACTATGCCCCCAATTGCAATTTTAATTGTCTGATAAAATAACAACACAAAAGAAAAAGAAATATGGTCATGTAAAAAATGAGAATATAGAACTTACTGAGCAGCCAACTCTCTGGTAGGAGTAAGAATAAGCACCCTGATTGCAGGTACACGTTTTGGTCGGAAAAGTAGGCGTTCCAGCACAGGTAAAGAGAAAGCAGCTGTCTAACTTAAAAGAGATTAGTCACTCTACATATGAACTACCTCAAAATACACCAAAGAATATGTGTCATTAGACATACCTTTCCAGATCCTGTTATGGCACTACCACATATGTCCCTTCCAGTTAATGCCAAAGGTATGCAAGCAGCCTGGAATATTCACAGTTTGAGTAAAAATGGTATTGGAAACCAAATTAAGTGACAAGTATAACCATGAAATTTTACTTGTATGAAAGTGTTCGATAACATAAACAAAAAATGAGTTATTTATCAATCAGTGAGATAAATACGCAGTTATATAGGTCAAACTAGCAAACTTTGGCCCTAACGGCCAACTCTTATTAACATGTTAGCAGTTACGAAAACCTGCTATTAGCTCATCAATTCTGTTTATCATATTTGTATTTCATTTTACAGTATTCCACTCAGCAAGTGACAAGTGGATGTGCATCTAGTATTCGCTACGAGGATAATCCCAGTGGAGAGTTTCATTTTGATGTTTCCAAGATAGCCACATAAGCAACATGAAAATGAAATAGGGTTTGAAACTACCTCCACAATGCAAAGTTTCATGGTGCAGTTTCATAGGCATTGCATGCAAGACACAAACTGTGTTGATAAATGTGCATACATGGTTTCATCTAGATAATACCCCTCCCACCTCTCTCCTCATTAACTCACTGCCACATCAAACAAAACTGCTGACATGACACCCGAATTAATGTGCATGAAACCTCTATGAAACTTGCACTGGGATTAACCTGACTGGATACTTGACATTACAAAGCATAGTTAACAGAATAATGACCCAAAGGTGAACTAATGTAACATCCTAGAGATATTTCCATCCATGCTCATTATAAATGTCACATGAACATATGTTTCTGAAAATGAAAGGTGGATGTTATCTAAACAAGCTGTGAGCATTAAAGGCACTCAAGATAGTTATGTCACTCCTGCACTAAGACATGTTCAAAATATAAAAATAGTCGAATACAATGTGAGGATTCTTGAACACATAGCACAGACTATGTCCTACATTTCTTATGCTTTGATAAACCTTTGCTACTTATAATTATATAATGTTCGAAAGAGTGTCGTGCCTATTATTTTGATCTAAACATGAAAGGCGAAATGAAATAGAATGTTAATTTATTTGGATTTTAGAGTAATAATTCAACGATACCCCCTTACTACACTGCAGTGAAGTGGAAGACTAGTTGAAATACTGTACTGCATTTCTACAACACTTCTTCCCCTCACTAGTAGTTGCAAATAGCACCAACGTATCCAGGACTAATATATATGTCAATACTTGGTATATAACTCCTGCAATGTCAATATTTGGGAGGGTGGAAAGGGAGTTGTGATGGGACTGAGCAGGAAATTGGGTTTTTACTCTCAGCCCAAAAACATGTCTTGCCATAAAAAGAAAGTACATAACTATAGGGAATTGATTTGTCAATCACATGACATGCCACAGCAAATCACAATGAAGCTGCAGTAGTTTTCACCTCCCTTTAGAAAACATTTACCTTTCCATTACGACCTCTCCATGGATTTAAAATTGGCAGCAAATGACCCAAAAATTTTCAACACCTGTCCTATCTAAATTTTCATGCCTATTGAGCCAATAACAAAACAAGAGAAATGATTGAAGCACAAAGGATATGAGTGAAGCATTTTCTCGAGATAGCAACAAGTTGTTTAAATGTGAAATTAGCAATTGAGGTAATATCAAGCAGTTTATATCCAGTATTTAAAGAATCCGAATAGCACTGCAAGAGAGTAGATTTGGCCATTTGGCACCAACAATTATTTCTTAAACATATCCTGATAAATTGTTACAAGTGCACACCTGAATGGGAGTTGGTTTCTGGTAGCCAAGTGCTTCACAAGCTCGAACTAGAGGGCGGGACAAGTTGAGCTCGAGGAATGAATTTGCATGGAACGATGCTCCCTCTGAGGGAGAGAAGAACTTAGAAGGATCCACCGTGCCGCTTGCGCCATCCTGCTCACCCATATCTTCTTCCTGTGATTGTAACATAACAAGCATTTCACAACTTGGACTTTACAGAACAGTGCATAAGTAGCTAAAACTTTGCTGAACAATACGAGGTTGGGAATAGAACTGAATCTTACCTCATCAGCACATTCCTCTTCTCCCTGCTCGCCTTCCTCCTCCTCATCACCCTCGCCCTCCTCCCCCTCCCCATCCACCTCCTCCTCTTCCTCCTCACCGCCGCTCCCCTCTACCGCCTCCTCGTCCTCCTCATCGCCGCTTCCCTCAACCTCCTCCTCGTCCTCGCTCTCCTCCAGCTCATCCTCCTCGTCGCCGCTCTCCCCCTCCACCTCCTCCTCGTCGCTATCCTCCTCCCCGCTGCCGCTCTCGGAGTCGTCGGAGAGGACGGGCTTGCCGCGGCCTTTGCTCAGCTGCGAGATCTTCTCGTCGATGGAGGTGGTCCGGCGGCGCGCGTGCTCCGCCGCCACGGACTCCGCGTAGGTCGAAAACTCCCACGGCGACTGCGCCGGCGCCTTGCGCCGCGCGGAGGGCGCCCCCGCTGCCTCGTCGTCCGAGCCGTCTGGGTCGAACCGGAAGCTGGGGTCCATGGCGAAGAGGGGAGGAGGCAAGCAGAGGTGGCTGTGGGCTCGCTTTTTCCGGCCGCCGGAAGGAGAGAGGAAGGGGAGGGGAACGGCGCGAGGGTTTAGTCGAGGGTTTCGTGGAGGACAGCCGCCGAGCGTGAAAGTAATGGGCCGGGGGCTTTGATTGGGCCATCGGATGAGAAACGTGCCTGTGTGGGCCGGGCTTTTCCGGCTCTTTGTTGTGTGTGCCTGTGTGGGTTGGGAGTAGGCCCAGCCCACGTGCCCACGTAATTATGCCCAGTCAGTGACAAGTACGGCCCACACGTGCTATACCCCCTGCCTCGTCTGTCTCAACGGCTCAACCCCCCATTCCCATCTGCTTGCTCCCGCCGCCGGCCGCCGCAGCGACGCGCGCCCCGCCGCTGTCTCCAATTACCCGTCTTCGCCGGCGCTTGGGGAAGGCTGCCTCACGCCGCCGGGAGAGGCGTTGCGGCGATGGACCGGGTCGGCGGCGGCGAGAAGCAGCTGGAGGACTGCACCGTGGCCAAGTCAGTGATCCTTTCCCCACCTCTCTCTGTGTGCGATTCAGTGCGCAGATAGTTAGATCCCTGCCCCGGTCTGAGATCCGCCCAACTAGGGGCTCCAGTTCGTCTGGTGATTAATCCCTCCTGAAAGTAGGCGTTTGTTCGAGATTTATTTGTGCTTGGCAGTGACTCCCTTTGCTAATATGTAGCTAATCGGTGTGGTAGTATGGAGATTGTGACTTTGATCCGGAGACATTCTCGTTGCTGCCATTGCTATGCCTGTTGACCTGACCGATGAAATTCCATTTATGTGTATTGTACCAGATGACTTTCCATTCGGTCTGCCCCTTTTAGGCCATGCCTCTGGAAAGATAGGTTGTGACATGACTGCTAAAGATTACAGCAGGGGCGAAGCTAGATAATCACAGTGGGGGTTGCACTACCTTGTAACATATGCATCTTGTTCAATCAAATATGGTAAAAATTGATGATTTCTTATAGGTTTTTGAAAATGTTGTGGGTGCCGGTGCACCCAGTACACTGAACGTGGCTCCGCCCCTGGATTACAGTAGAGTTTTCTTTCTGCACCTCACGTTGTGCGCAAGCGATTTCGTGCTTTCAAGTGCCTCATGAAGTGTGACGAATTGTACTGGACTAACTGTATTTTTTGAATTATGTTATTGCAAGATACTGGAGTTTTACAAAGGCAGCAGGCTGAGGATCCTTTGTTATCTAGTTACAATCCCCAATTGAAAATGCAAGTTGTTAACTGAACTATTACACTGGAATAGATAGAAAAGGAGAGGAATACCCAATCAATGAAAGAACCTGGAACCCTTCTGTTTCTATAGATGTATGGAAACAGTTGGGGATTTGGCGCAATAAAGTACTTGATGTGTTTGAATTTTGCGACGCGACTTTACAACATACAGCATCACCATTAGAAACTCATGAGACCAGCTCTATGTTGTTAGCCTGCTGGTGACTCACTAATGCAAATTAAAGTTAAATTTATGTTAGCCTATTACAGGACCACGTTTATAGAATCAAAAGCGATTAAAGAAGCATTACTTTAAGTGTGTCGGATGAAAATAACTTTTAGTTTCTTCCAATGAAGAGAGGCTGCAGTAAAATGTTTGCTCCTGAAAGAGAAGGGTTTGTAAACATGTGGATTTGGATTGTCCAGCTGCCGGATAGTACAGAGTTACAATGGCATACATTCTGAAAGGAAAATAGCATGTATTCTAGGGCAGCCCAGTGTCCACTAGTTGTAATAGAACAGGAGTACAAATGTTACTCTGTTTCCCTATATTTAAGATGGTGAACCTTTTACAAACTGGTGTGGGGTACTGCAGATACAACTGTGATAGTTAAGATTGCTAAAGTGTGCTTAAAAGTTTACTAGAAATGTGAGAATAGATAATCAGCTTCTGGATAGTTTGTTTGCTGCAACTTCTGTTCAATTTTATTCAGCTTGAGCCTATGATCTCAGCTTTATTTAGGGAGTTGGTTTTAGTTCAGGTTGCATGAATTCAGGCAATCTGTAGTAAGATATGTATATCTCGAGTTTTGTTTATGACTACATCATGTTTAATCTTAGTTATTGTGTTTCTTTGTCTTCTTGACAGTTTCAGGAATTTTTTGTTGATTCAATGGTTGGCATAATAACGAATCACCAAATTATTGCAGCAGGCATAATGAAAAAGTGACAAGATTAGCATAACCTGTGGAACTACATTAATTGTTGTGCTTCCTTCCTGGTTCACCTGACAGTGGTGTGCACACACTCACAAGAAAATCTTGAGAATGTTAGATTATGGTCCATATTAAAAATAAAATAAATTAACTTGTTTCAGCCTACCCCAACTTGCTTGGGACAAAAGGCTATGTTGTTGTTGTTGTTTCCCATCTTATTGGTTTTAGACCACACTTCGCATCGTGTTGTGGTCCTGTAAGCTGTAAGATATGAATTCTGTGCCTGGCAGCAAATGCTGTGGTAGTACTACTGTAGAAAAAACTTATGATTGAGTTTGGTCCCAAACTTAACTGAAACTAGTTCCTGCCAAGTCACAAACGAAGAACATGAAGCAAACATAGCAAGCACACTCTTAAGTAGATTCCTACAAGCTCATCATTATGATCTCCAGAAGAAGGGATAGAAAAGAAGTATTATAATTAGATTTTTTTTCCCCTTTCAGCTGTTGCTTGAATTGTCTTTAAGGCAATCATATTGTTATTTTTTCGAACACGCAGGAGAGCTGTGTATCATTATATTAATAGGAGAAGAGTCATACATAGACTCAAACACACACCCACAAACACACCCAAAACACACACCAGCACCCAATATAGAGCTGTATAAGAAGAACAAACGTAGTTCTATCAGCTATACATGCATATGCATGAGAACAGTTTTCCCCCGTTTGAATTGGATTGCGATTTATTTTATTTCAGTATCTTGTGTGACTAGAACTATTAGTCTAACTTGTTGGTTCCTGCCTCTAAACACTGTCTATCCAATATAATATGAAATTGCCCTGTCCCATTTGGTGACTCTTTTGCACAGTCTCATCTGCAAGACCTCAATTCCATGAAATCAGCATGTGCCCCACTTGGCACAGCTTCTGCTACAGAATCAAGCTTGTGGGAGAAGCTGGTGAAATCCACCGTATAGGTTAAAGTCAGGTTCTACTTACCAACAAGTTGTTACAAAATTTTGCCATATGGCAACAGTTGATCTTTTCTTGTTGTGGAAGCTGTTGCAGAGGCCGTATCAAACAGTAGTGCCAACTTATAAATGATGTTGTCTTGTAGATTTTGCCGTATGGCAACAGTTGTCAGTCGAAACTACTGAATGTGTAGGCACTAGCCATTAGGGACAACATATCATGATTCGTGAGTTGTTTGGCTTTAGTATCCTATTTTCTGACAAAGACTTACTTAGAAAGACTAATATCGGCTTGGCTCAGATGTGTCTGAAAATAAAGAAGAATTGGCATATTGGTATGCTGATACAAGTTTTTCATATCTATGCAGTGCTCTGGGAACTTGGTTCTTCTCGGTTGCCGGTGCTCTTGTTGCTATTCCTGTGGGCATAAAGAAGAAATCATTAGCTCCCTTGGTCTTTTTCGGCACGACAGGAACCATGCTTGACATCATCATGGGCATTAGCCAGTGTGAGAGGGAGCATGCAGAGCGGCAGATGAAGCTTTTGGAAGCCCAGAAACATTCGGCTGATGCTTCAGCTGGTAGTGAAAGTGCAGAATCTTTTGGCATTGCAGACAAGTGAAACTCCTTTTATGTTTTGCTGACTTCTGCTGTCACTTGTCATGACTGGAAATCTTGCTCATAACATTTTGACACCTCTGGACTTTTGAAATATGTGAATCTTTGTTGTTCACAAATAATGTGTAATGATTGTGTATTGAGCAATGATCAGTCAACAATGCATTCCAAAGTGTTAATCAAGACAAGGGCGTGTAACTGTAACATCTTTTTTTGTTTCAGTGCTATGAAAGTGCTTAGATCACAGGTCACTAGATATGACTATGAGCCATGGCCCAATTTGCTACATTCATTGCCTGTGTTCGGTTTCCCCCTCGCAGACTAAAACCATGCATTTGAGGACCCTCATCTCTCGAAACCGTTCAAATTTCCTCCCCGGGCAGTTTTCGTAGCTACAATATCTGTGGGCCTAAGCTGGGGTTAATAGAAGGCTAGGATTTCATTGATATTGTACACTCTGCATGCATTATTATATCTAATAAAAATGCATCAGATTGTACGGCACTAAACCAACTCACCGGAGACTTTGTAAGTTTGTTGACTTCGTACTGCATTCAAATACACACAAAGCATGAAGCTTGCATGTTGGAGTCCTCTAGTACTATACTTGAGCTTGTACATGTGATCTTCACGAAGATACTGCGGCGCGTCCAGCTCGCACACGAGGACGGCCACGACACCCGAATTGTAGAGACCTAACGCAGACAGAGACAGCCCTGACGCTGAGCAGTGACACCCTCCCCTCCCTCCTCATTTATATATTTTTTCCAAGTGTATAATATTTTGTTCCTCTTTATATATTGTTTAACGTGTTAAAATTTATGTTCCTTTCGTACGATATTTTGTTCCACGTGTTGAGACTTATGTTCCTTTCATACGATATTTTATTCCTTTCATATGATATTTTGTTCCACAAGTTTGGATTATCTGTTCCACTTTTATATGATAATATTCTATTTCACTAGATGATCATGTTCCATGTGGCCCATTGGGGGTTGTGCATCGGCCACGCGCCCACCGCACGGGCGGTGGCGAGTCGCCCCCCCCATGGCACTGCCCGCTCTCGCGCGCCTTTGAACACTGCAACCACCGCACACTGAAGATGTGGCGCGTGGCTGTTTGGCCTTTACATATTCGCTTTGTCCGCTTAACCCCAAACAAAATTTAGGCTCACTTTACTCCCCCGAGCTATTTTGTCACACCCTAAAATGTCTATTTTGGGTTGTGAATAGATAATACCAAATAAAAGAAATAATTTTATTATTTCTCTAAAATTTATCAACCTTTATTTTATTTATTGTCAATTTAGATAGGAAAAATATGTATAAATTTACAAATTTAGTTGAATGGGTTGTTGCATTCATGCTGAGTGCATTGTGTTTTGCATGCAAAATGAGTTTAAATCGTTTGTCAACTGTGTGCCGATTCGATCGAGTCTCATTTGAAATCTCTATCAATTTCTTGCACTTTGATTTCCTTGTCTCTCTCTCTTAATTGGCATGCACGGCTATTCTTACCTGTTCATCGCTAAATGCCACGACTCGTTTTCTCTCCTTAGCAATCATGCCCACTACGAGGAGAAACTGGTGTCATATTCTCTAGTGGCATATTCACGCAAGTTGCCCTGTCATCAGGCTGATAACTGCACGGGGTGTCGGGGTGATCTCTCAGCTCTCCTCCCTTCTCGCAGCTATGAAAGGCACGGTGTAAGTTCTTTTGCCTTGCTTACCAGCACGTTGCCTCCTTCAAAACCATCTCGTCCTGTACAATTAGTTCATCGTCTCATGCTACCTCTACCTCCTGCCTGGCAGGAATTCTTAGTCGTTGCCGACGCGAGGTAGACAGTAAAGGTTATACATATACCACCCTCTCTGTTTCCTACGCATGAACCCTCTTACTACATTGTCTCTCTCTCTCTTCCTATCCTCGTTACAGCGCTGCACTCCAGGAAGACCCAACGCGGAGCGCTATCTCGCTTTGCATTGGCAAGAAAGTTCCTGTCAGGGAGCACCCAAAACTCGTCGTCTCTTTCGTTGTCCAGTGCTCGGGTACGCACTACACAATCCTTTGTGACGTCCAAAGTGAGTGTCTGCTCAAACGATCTAGCGCTGAGTAATGTAGGTGTTTTGTTAAACCATTGGTGTATTGTTTTTCTTATTATTATATTTGTTTGCCTTGTATGGTGCTTGGCGTTGACGAAAGACGATCAACATGCGACCTTCAAGGAATAGCTCGGCGCGTTGATCAAACCTAATCCTACGGCAAGTGTCCTTGTTCATACCCCAACGACCTACTTTATTTTATTTTAATAGACTAGCTAGACCATTAGTTACATGCTGAGTCTAAATTGAAATCTCATGCTAGCGTTTACTAGAACTTTCAATATCTTCCTTGAAGCCTGGGTTGGGTTTGGTTGTAGTATAATGCTTAGCTGTGCAGTCTTGTTGGTAGGTCTAATAAAATCAATCTTACATAATTTGGTAATAAAGTTAATTAAGGAGGTGGAATCCTCGTGACCATGTTGGCATGGAGAATCTGGGCAGGATGGACGGAATGGTCGGATGGATTATGTTTTGGTGTTTATTTGGTTTTGTGTCATCTGACACGTGGGTCGGTGCAAGTTCCTACCTCGGATTTTAAGGACCGGTTTATGGACAAGTAACCCGGCAAAACAGCGCAACCATGAGACCTAATGGGCTCTAGGACTAGCCAAGCAATTAGTATAATCCTTGTTCCGTCTGCATCGTGGTTGTTTGAGTGGCACAAGAGGGGACAGCTGTAGTGTTGGTTTTGCCATACTGTTAGAGGTGAAACCTTAGTAGGTGTAAGACACACTTGGAGGAGCTTTTGTAACGGCCTTGTAGTGTTAATATGGCTGATCACCTTGGAAGTGTGAAGCGTAATGAGAAACATGACTCATGGTGAAAGTGTGCAATCTCTGCAGAGCGTAAAACTGATATATCAGCCGTGCTCACGGTCAAGATGGTGGTTTGACACATCTATACTATAAAGAGTGTCACAATTGAAACGGTTTCTCACCCAAAAAATTACCCTCCTAAACCTCATAGAGGACCCACAATTCAGAGCCAAAAGGTGGCCCTTGCCGGACAGGGGGTAGACGCGTTTGGTCGTCACCCCCCGTTCTTTTGCGCCTCGGCGCCATCCCGCCCCCCTATTCTTTCTCACCTTGGCATTTTTGTATACCCGCTGCCTTCCTTTCCTTTTGATCGCGTTCTTTGTATGGTAATGCAATCAAGGCGCCGCTTTTCTTTCCTTTCTGTTCGTTGTATTCGTATGCAAAAAGATACGCTGGTTTCCTTCCAAAAAAACGCCCATTTCCTTTCCTCCACCTTCCTTTGGAAATTCGCCTGCCTTCCTTTCCTTTTGATCGCGTTCTTTGTATGGTAATGCAATCAAGGCGCCGCTTTCCTTTCCTTTCTATTCGTTGTATTATGCAAAAAGCTACGCTGGTTTCCTTCTAAAAAATCACCCCTTTCCTTTCCTCCACCTTCCTTTGTAAATTCGGCTGACTTCCTTTCCTTTTGATCGCGTTCTTTGTATGGTAATGCAATCAAGGCGCCGCTTTCCTTTCCTTTCTATTCGTTGTATTCGTATGCAAAAAGATATGCTGGTTTACTTCCAAAAAAACACCCCTTTTCTTTCCTCCACCTTCCTATGCAATCAGGTCGCCTACACCTTCCTTTTGAAATTCGCCTGCTTTCCTTTCTTTATATGGCCGTGTGCATCAAGGAATTTGAATTTCCTTCTTTCCTTTTGTAGATGGCTAGTGTGGGGGATATAGTACCCGGGTACCTCACGAGCAAGCCTGGCAGCCCACCAAAAGGGGGCGGCCCACCTCATCGTTCTGGACCTGAAGACGTGCGGGACAAGTCGGCGCACGGAGGAAGGATCTGGAAGGAGAAGTTCTAGTTGGAATAGGAATTATTGTAAGGAAGGAAAGGATTCTTAGAGATAGGATCGGCTACAAACCGACTTGTAACCCTGCCTCCCGATATATAAGGCGAGCAGGGACCCCCTCAAAAAGCATCTCATAACTAGGAACCACAACTCAAGCCAACTCGAATCACAATCTACATAATACAACACCCCAAAACAGGACGTAGGGTATTACGTCGAGTCGACGGCCCGAACCTGTATAAACCCTTGTGTCTGTCCATCCTAACCATCTTGCTTCCGATCTTTGCGATCTTCCCTACATTACAAATCACTTCCGTGGGCTACCCCGTGGAAGACTGCCGGAGATAATATCACCGACAGTGGCGCGCCAGGTAGGGGATATCGCCGAGATCAATCTGGTAAGCTCGATGGATCGCGTCAAGATCTTGGACAGCTGCAACCTCCCGGACGTCGACGAAGTCGAGATCCAGTTCGGGGACGTCATCACCACCACCGCCTTGGATACCCAGGCGGCGGATGCGACGGACGCCACGGAGGTTTCCTCTCTGGCGCCGACTTCGGCCATCACGGCCCAATCCGGTCCAATCGCCTCTGATCGTGCCGGATCTACCCCGCTGAGTCCTTCGCAGAACGCGAAGACAAACCAGTCGGGAACAGATCTACCATCACTCGGTTTCGATCCGACTCCTGAGAGTCGCGTCGCCGAATCATCGCAGAGCGTAAACGCTCAACCTACACGCGTCCATAGCCCTGAGGTCATTGCTGTTCAGACCCCCGGCTTTTGCGCGCTTGCTCGGAAGCAAAAGATGAAGGACATCGTCCAGTCGGATGATTACTTCTCTGGGAACGACTCCTGCGGGCTAGATCTGCTGGGACCCTCAATCCTAGACGATCTGCCGGAAGGATACACGGTGTCCGATGCCTCTACAGAGCCGGAACTACTAGGATCACTCGGAGAATTGACTCCGAGTAGTTTGGAGCGTTACACGCCCACATCCGACTTCTCCGAGTCCGAGGAAGACTACCTCGCGCAAGAAGGAGTCGGATCATATTGTTACATGGTGGCGCCAGCAACGCCAACCAATCCTGTCTCAGAAGATGAGGTCACTCCTGCTGAGGAGACGACCGAAGCCAGGAACCAGCGTCGAGGACGCAATGCCAGTCGGGCGACTCGCAGAGCCGCACGACCACACGGAGCCGCCGCGTCAGGATCTGGTACTGTTCGACTCCAGGAGCCTCGCTCTGAAGATCATCGTCGCCAACGGGATCAACACGAGCGGAGGAGCGCCCGGAACTTGATGCGCGACGGCACGTTCGAGTTCAACGGACACGAAGTCTACGAGACACCGGTCCAGAACCTCGTTACTATCAACGAGGAAATCAATCGGCTACCGCCTAACACTCCGGGCCTGGAAAAGGTAAGGGCTCTCGTGCAGGCCGCCTCCGTCCAGGTTCACCAGATGCAAGGCAGAACGACCACCGACGCTCCTGAACCCGGTTCATCTCGACACCGGGCCGGCGGCGGATCGGGTCGTGATGAAGACCTCCGCACCACGATCAACAGAGATCGAGATGCAAGGGACATCATCACCAATAGCACTGAAGAGCGCCATCGCGAAGAACTCCGACGGCGCCAAGAGTATGATCGGGATCACTGGAAATCCCCGTCGTAACCCCAACAGAAGCGGCTACTCGACAGAGTCAGACTACTCTGACCTCTCCGGAAGCCCAAGGCGCGGCAACAATGGTGGTCGACGACGAGTGCTTCCGCCACCCAGGCGCCCGACTCCGCCAAGAGATCGGACTCCACCGCGCAGCAGAACCTACCGACAGGACCGAACTCCACCCAGGACTCGGAACTATCGGAGGACCCGTTCCCCACCTAGGGACCGGGATCGCAGGAGGGACAGCACACCCCCAAGAGCGGTTGACGGATCGGGTCCGAGTGATTCCCGCCCTAGAGGTCGGATCGGCGGATTCCAGTCGTTCACCGAGCGCTTGAGAAGCGTGACGTGGCCCAGAGGCTTCAAGCTGTCGGACATCGACAAGTACGACGGGAAATCTGACCCATCTCAATGGCTTCAGATCTACTATACCGCCGTACAAGCAGCCGGCGGCGACGAGGACGTGATGGCAAACTATCTTCCCATCATGCTCACCAAGGACTGCCGCAATTGGCTGGCAGGACTCCCGCAGGACGCCATTGACAACTGGGAGCAGCTTACCGAACTCTTCATCGGTAACTATCTCGGTACCTGGGAAAGGCCCGGGAGCAAGCGGCTCCTCGGTCAGATCAGGCAGCGCAAGAACGAGACTCTGCACGACTTCGTCCGCAGGTTCTCGGAAAAGCGCAACTCCATCACGGACGTCACGGATCAGGAGGTGATGTCAGCTTTCCAGCGTGGCATCTCCGATGGAAGACTGATCCATAAGTGGACTCGGAAGCCACCCGCGACTGTCAATGACATGTTCCGGGTCGCTAGCACGTGGGCGGACGCCGAGATCGCGGAAAGAGAACAACTCAGCGAGATTAGAAGCCGCTGGGAAGAAGAGAATAAGACGACTCGCAAACGCGACCGCCGTGACGACGAAGAACGACACGACGATCATCGACGCAATGACAGCCAACCTCGCAAGAAGAAGAGCGAGGGAGACATGGTCGCCGCCCTGGACCGGTCCAGAGGCCGGGTAACTCCAGAGGACTTCCAGCGCATGCTCGATGAGCAATGCCCATACCACAAGCACAAGCACTCGGCGCGAGAGTGCTATGGGCTCAAGCGAGCCTTCACCGGGGGCAACAGAGGCCCCCCATACAGAAAGAGGAACGATGGTTCCCCACGAGACGACAGGCGAAACGACGAGCCTGATAATGACTTTCAAGAAGCCGACCGAGTGGTCCGCATGATTTACGGCGGACCAGAGTTCGAGTCAAAACGCCAGCAGAAGCTCACCCATCGCCAGGTCATGCACGCGAGGGAGCCACCGGTACCTGAGTACCTCAAGTGGTCGGAAGTTCCGATCACATTCACCCGGGAGGATCATCCAAACTTCATACCGAAGCCCGGGTCCCATGCCTTGGTAGTAGCCCCGACGATCCGCAACGTTCGGCTCACCAAGGTACTAGTCGACGGTGGCAGTGGCCTGAACATCCTCTTTGCTAACACATTGAAGGAGCTCGGCCTGACTACTCTCGATCTGAGTCCCCCCCAATCCGCATTCTATGGTTTGATACCGGGAGAGGGGGCAGAACCACTCGGGCACATCACGCTGCCCGTCACTTTCGGAGACCGGAATAATTACCGGACCGAGCATATGCAGTTCACGGTGGCGAACTTCGAAACTGCATACCACGCCATCCTTGGGAGGCCGGCGCTCGCCAAGTTCATGGCGATTCCTCACTACGTCTACCTGCAGGTCAAGATGCCAGGACCGAAAGGCGTAATCACCGTCTTGGGAGACGTCCGAGTCGCATACACGTGCGAGCAGGAAACTCTCAACGCGGCAGCCGCCCTGGACATGTCCAAGCGCATGGAACAAGTACTGGCTGCATCACAGGAGGTGGACAAGGACGCTCTAGAGATCCCCACCAAGAAGCCAGCGAGAGAAGCCATCGCGCCAAGCAAGGAGACGGAGCTGAAGAGAATCTCTCTGGACCTGGACGACCCAAAGAAGACGGCCGTCATCGGGGCAGAGTTGGACCCCAAATAGGAAGAAGTGCTCGTCAAATTCCTAAGGGAAAACGCCGACATATTCGCGTGGAAACCATCCGATATGCCAGGTGTCCCAAGGGAACTTGCCGAGCACTCCTTGAAGGTCAATCCGACTGCCAAACCGATCAAGCAAAGGCTTCGTCGATTCGCGCAGGACCGCAAGGAGGCAATTAGGGCAGAAATTACAAAGCTGTTAGCAGCCGGATTCATTCAGGAGGTGTTCCACCCCGACTGGTTAGCTAATCCAGTTCTTGTAAGAAAAAAGAATAATAATGATTGGAGAATGTGCGTTGATTATACAGATCTCAACAAAGCTTGCCCTAAAGACCCCTTCGTTCCCCCCCGCATCGATCAAGTTGTTGATTCCACGGCAGGTTCCGCCCTGCTCTGCTTTCTCGATTGCTACTCAGGATATCACCAGATAGGCCTGAAGCTGGAAGACCAGATAAAAACCGCGTTCATCACGCCGTTCGGTGCCTTTTGTTACAACACAATGGCCTTCGGTCTGAAGAACGCAGGTGCAACCTACCAGAGGACAATTCAAGCATGTCTGGATCAATTGATCCCAGACATAGTAGAAGCTTACATCGACGACATCGTGGTCAAGATCATGAACCCTGAGGACATGATAGGGAATCTGACAAAGGTCTTCGAACGCCTACGCGTATTCCGGTGGAAGCTCAACCCGGAAAAGTGTGTCTTCGGAGTACCCTCAGGTAAACTACTCGGCTTCATGGTCAGCAACCGCGGGATCGAGGCAAATCGCGAGAAGATCACGGCCATCACCAAAATGCTACCACCAACCTGTCAAAAGGATGTGCAGAAGCTTACTGGATGCATGGCAGCGCTCGGTCGTTTTATATCACGACTCGGCGTTCGTGGATTGCCGTTTTTCAAACTGCTCAAGAAGCAGGACAAGTTCGTGTGGGATGAAGAGGCGAAGCGATCTTTTCAGGAACTCAAAGATTACCTGCAGAATCCTCCCATCCTCGTCCCACCTCAACCAAGAGAACAGCTCTACCTCTACATCTCTGCTACTCCCCGAGTGGTCAGCACGGTACTAGTGGTCGAGCGTCCTGAAGAAGGACACGCATATGGAGTTCAGCGACCAGTCTACTTCATCAGCGAGGTTCTGACCATATCTAAGGTACGCTACCCCCATGTGCAGAAATTATTATATGGAGTTCTTATCTCAGCAAGAAAGCTGAAACACTACTTTGAGGCCCATCCAATCTCGGTGGTGAGCGAAAATCCGTTAGGGGAAATTCTCCATAACCGAGATGCCAGCGGCCGAATTGTCAAGTGGTCAATAGAATTGGCCGCTCATCACATAAACTTTGTTCCACGTACTGCTATCAAGTCTCAGGTCTTGGCCGACTTCGTAGCAGACTGGACAGAAAACCAAGCTCCGGCTGACGACGAGATAGTTGAGTACTGGGAGATGTACTTTGATGGCTCCCTCCAGATAAAAGGAGGCGGCGCAGGCGTGATCCTGATTTCCCCAAGTGGACAGGAACTAAAATACGTCCTTCAAATCATGTTTCCAGTATCCAACAACGCAGCTGAGTATGAAGCAGCCCTGCACGGTCTCCGCATCGCAGTATCTCTGGGTATCAAACGCCTGATGGTACGCGGGGACTCTGCCCTGGTCATAAACCAGGTAAACAAGGACTGGTCCAGGACCAACGAAAAGATGGACGCATACTGCGAGGAAATTAGGAAGCTGGAAGGGAAATTCTATGGCTTAGAGTTCCATCACGTGGTGCGCGACCATAACAAGGCAGCAGATGAGCTCGCTAAGATGGGGTCCACCCGTGAAGGCGTCCCACCCGGAGTTTTTATACAAGATCTTATCAAACCTTCTATCAAGATAAACCCGGATGGCACTGTCGCGGAGCAACAAGTCGGAGAATCCCCAGAGTCAGCCACATTAGTGGCAGATGAAGCGTTGGACTGGAGGACACAGATCATCGATTATCTGGACAGCGGCATACTACCCGCAGAGGTCGCAGAAGACAAAGATCTAAACTCGCTCCACGAACAAATCGTGCGGCGCAGCAAAAACTACGTCATCATCGGAGACAAGTTGTATCGTCGATCTGGAGCTTCCCAAATCCTACAAAAGTGCGTGAGTCGCACTGAGGGTATAGAACTCTTGACCGACATACACAAAGGAATTTGTGGAAATCACGCCGGAGCTAGAACCATTGTTGGTAAAGCTTTCCGGTCTGGTTTCTACTGGCCGACTGCTGTAGCAGACTCAGAAAACATCGTGCGGCATTGCAAAGGGTGTCAGTATTTTGCAAGGCAAATACATGCACCTGCACAACAGCTGCAAACCATACCAGCGTCCTGGCCCTTCGCTTGTTGGTGCTTGGATATGATCGGTCCATTTAAGAAGGCTCCTGGTGGTTTTGACCATGTCCTTGTAGCTATCGACAAGTTTACCAAGTGGATTGAGGTAAAACCAGTCAGAAAGCACACGGCAGCCAAGACCATCGAGTTCTTCACCGACATCACCCACCGCTTCGGAGTCCCAAATCGTATCATCACAGATAATGGTACGAACTTCGTAGCGCAGGAGTTTAAAGATTGGTGCAGCGATCGGAGCATCAAGCTATGTCCCGCTTCCGTCGCACACCCAAGGGCCAATGGCCAAGTCGAAAGAGCCAATGGCGAAATAATCAAAGCGCTCAGGGCCCGGATATTCAAGCAGCTGAAGCAACATGACGGACGATGGATCAAGGAGTTGCCGGCTGTAGTCTGGGGGCTGCGCACACAGCCGAGTCGTGCCACGAAGCAAACTCCGTTCTTTCTGGTTTACGGCTCGGAAGCTATCCTACCAACGGACCTCACATACGGCTCCCCCCGAGTGGAGTTCTATGATGAATACGACGCGCAAGTGGCGCGCATTGAAGACCTCGACAGCATCGAGGAGAAGAGATTGGCTGCCCAGATCCAAGCCGCGCGTTACGCTCAGGTTCTGCGACGCTATCACGATCGATCAGTTAAGCAGAGGTCCTTTGAAGCAGGCGACTTGGTTCTGAGAAGGAAGCAAGACACCAAGGGCGCGCACAAGCTTGCGTCCCCCTGGGAAGGTCCATATATTATCAAGTCAGTCAGTCGCCCAGGCTCATATCGACTCATGACCGAAGATGGAGTAGACATCCCAAATCCATGGAACATCGAGCACTTGCAACGCTTCTACGCCTGAATCAGTTATGTATTTGTCCTTTTTATTTTTTAGATGTATTTGCTCCGAGTGATTTTGGAGGGTAGTCACCCCCAGTTACGACTCGGCTTGTTTACAATGAGTTATCAATAAAGTTGATTTCATCTTTCATCTATTTCTACTACTCGCATTTCCTCTTTCGCGTCACGCACATAAAGTATGAGGGGAACAAACCTTAAATCGAGAGGGAAAGTACTCGCCAAGTCAAAGCTCTAAACGTACGACAAAGACTCTGCGGCATGAGACTGAGACCAACGAGGCTAATCTACTCCGTAACAGGTCAACCACTCAGAAATTAAGGCTAGCGCAGAAAGAAAGGGAGTTGTAGACCAACAAAAACTTATATACAAAAGTGATAATTCATACATTGTTTAAAAACAGTACTGGTTCGACCACATACTACAAATATTTTGTTTACTCTGCAGGGTCGCCAGCACCAGACGGGGCCGCTTCATCCGAGTCATCAACAACGTCCTTGGACAGGGCATTGGCGATGGGCTCGACTTCATGGAGCAGTCTGCCCACATCATCTTCAGAGGTACCGGCAGCATACCCGTGGCCGAGTGGCTCCAGGTCTGACGCCGGGAACAGCGACTTGAGCACTGCCAGGACATGGCCACAGCTAGCTTGGCTGATGGAGCAGAGCTGTCGCCGGAAGTAGCGTGGGAGCGCCCGAACGCGGTCGAGGATGGAAGCTGAAGACGATGACGCCTCCGGCTCGATCTCCTCCGCCACCACTCGGATAGCATCCTCCAGCGCTGTCTTCTCAGCGCGCAGCGCCTCAGCCTCGCCTTGCAGCCGGGCCACCTTGGCAGTGAGCTCTGCGAATTGGGACATCGTCCGATATCGATAATCTAAAGAAGGTTAGATCTGAATAAATTTTCATGTCTGACAGAAAAACAAATAAGGAAGAACATACCTCTGAGCTCGTGCACGGCCTGGGCTTCGTTGAGCTTAGCCTGCTCTACCTCCCCGCATAAATCGCGGGTGGTACGCTGGGCTTCCTCCAACTCAGCCTGTCGCTCGACTGCATCAGCCTCGAGCTCAGCCACTCGGGCCACCAAGGAGTCGGCCTTAGCAACTGCAGAAGTTAATTCTTGGATAACCAAGGCTTTAGCCTCAGCATCAGCAGCTAAGTCCTGCAAAAACAAGTCAGAAGACAATATGAATCAATATGCCAATGGTATTTGATATCAACAAGATAAGAAGTTCGGGAAGTACCTTGGCTATGTGGCCCATGCGACGATGAAGGGACAGAAACTCCTCCAGAGGAGTCAGGGGAGCACCACCACCCAGGACGCCGACCGCCGCAGAAGCTATCTCGACCGTCGCAGTCTGGGGCTCCTCCACTGCTGCAGTCGGTTCAACTGCAGGAGCATGCTGGGGGCTGCCTTGTGGGACTGGCGGAGGAGTCGGCGACGCTGGTACAGGACTCGGCGGTGGCGGGGTTGGCTCCCGCTGTGACTCGGGTAGCGGACCCACAGGCTGATCGCTGAGAAGATCAGCCGAGTGGATCGGCACCTCTGGAGTTTGGATTGTTGGGGCTGCGGTCTCAATCGCCGACTGAGGCGGAGGACCCGAGAAGGGGACCTCAGACGGCGTGCTACAACATAAAGCATTTATGGATCACTAACAAAGAGCATAAAGGAAATCAAGACAAGACAAGAATACTTACAGATTAGAAATGCGCATTCTCAGGCGCTTTCCTTTCCGAGTTGGGGAAGGGAGGTCCCTCGGACTTGCAGCGCTCAGAGGCATCACTGCAAGGGGAGACTGCTCCGAGCTCGTGATTGGCGGCTGGAGAGACGGCTCGGCGATGCCAGCTTCATCCTTCTCCGAGTCAGACGACTCAGATATAAGGAGCTGCCGGCGGCTGGGCGCATCCCTGAACACGATCCCTGTGGAGATCTTCCGCTTCTTCAGAGCAGGAGCAGCCTTCCCACCACTCGGAGATTGCACATCGGGGGAAGGAGAGGATGATAGAGTGATATCCGAGTCATGCAGATCACTCTCACTTTCCCCGACTGCTTCTTCAGATCCAACGGCCCTGCGCCGACGAGGCTGATCCACTCCCTTTGGCATCTCAGGCAAAGGAGGGATAGATACAAAGGCAACTCGATCCTGCAAATATTGGATTCAGTTTTGAGATTACACCCAATGGGTGGAATTGAAATAAAAACAACAACAAACTGACTAAATACCTCAGGGCGTGGATTTCCCAAGTTGAACGCCGGAGGACAGTCAGTAGTCCTCAGGGACGTTCCAGGTGCGAAGAACTTGCCAAGCCGAGCGGCGGCTTGGACTTTGTCGACGCGCTCGGGGGCTTCGCGCGTGTTGTCCCCCTCGGCGTAATATTCATACGCCGGGTGAGCTCGCTGCTTGAGCGGTTGAACCCGGCGCAGAACAAAATTGGCTGCCACACCGACGGCAGACAGCCCATTGTCCTTCAACTGGGAAATAAGACCCAGGAGCTCCCGAACCTGGTCCATTTCACTCTCCTTGGGAAGAGCGGTCCAGGATTGGGAGGGGACAGGACGAGAATCGATTTCTGGGGAGATGGCAGGCGAGTGGTTTCCTACGTAAAACCACTCGGACTGCCACCCCTTGTTGGAGGTAAGGAAAGGGATGTCAAAATACTCCCGAGTTCGACCCTCGCGGAGTTGGAGTCCGGCGCCCCCGACTACTAGTGGGCAGTCGGTTCGGGGATAAGGCTTAAGGAGAAAAAGATGAATGAAAAGATTGAAGTGAGGCTCTATCCCAAGATAGGCCTCACAGAGGTTGATGAAGATGGCGATGTGAAGGATAGAGTTGGGATTCAATGCGCAGAGGCAGATCCCATAGTAATGCAGCAGCCCGCGGAGGAAAGAATGCGCGGGCAAGCCAAGACCACGGAGAAAGAAAGATTCAAACACCACCAAATCAGAGGAGTTTGGGGTGGGGAAAGACTCACCGGCGGCGGCGCGCCACTCGGCGGTTTGCTGGTCGGGGAGGACGCCATCCATGACGTGCTGCTCGAGGCGCTTGGTGGAGGTGATGGACTCCCTCCACTCGGCGGCGCGATCCACGGCGACCTCGGCGACGGCCTTGCCCTTGGACGACCGGGCCCTTGCTGGTGACTTCTCCTTCCGCTTCGAGGCTTCCTTCCTCTTGGGCGCCATGGCAGCGATTGGTGCTGGAGAGCGAGGAAGAAGGGTGCGGGAGCAGATCTAGGGTTTTGTTCTGGCGCAAAGGGAACTGGAGCGTCGGGGAAGGCAAATGGCAAGTAAAGGAAGAAGAATGCGGCGGGGATGGCTTATAAAGGAAGGAACCGTTCCTCCCGCGCGCGGCGCGGCGCTTGTCTCGGGAACTCAACCGACGCAGGCACGTCCCGTCGCTTTGAATTCAAAGATGCGATAGGGAATCGCGATATCTCGCGATATCTCGCCTTCCGTAAGGCGACCGTTAGGGACGCAACGGACTTTTAGGAATAATGGGCCTAATGGGCTGAAATATAGCACGACCTTTCGGTTCTGTTACGATAATAAATCTGTGGGTTCCTGAGCTAGGGTTCAGGGGCAGAAACCACTCGGTCGTGAGGCTAAAATTAGTCGACGACCAGACTTGATTTTGCAATTAATATTGCGACCTCGCAACTGATTTTTTACGTAAGGCATGCGATACTATCGCTAAATTGACTCAGAAATTTGGGTCAAATGCTGACAAGTATAAGTCTTGTGAGAAGATGGCTTACCATATGGTCAAGCTGAGTCGTGGGACACGACTCGGAAGTCATGCCGAGTTCAAAGAACTTGAGGACAAAATCCTTATAAAGGGGAAATAAAAAAGCCCTTGAAGGAAAAGATTATCTAAAATCCATGTCCAGAGGCATGGGGGCTGAAAAATCAGTCGGAATTCATAGCTTTCAGAGTCTTGACACGATCATGCTGAGTCGTAACAAGACTCGGGGGCTACACCCAATGGGTGCACCTGGAGGTGCACACCATTGATGGATCAAGTTCAAAAAGAGATTCATAATATTTATTTTTGACCCTCGACCAGAATATTATATTCTGCTCAAGGCTCGGGGGCTACACCCAATGGGTGCACCTGGAGGTGCACACCATTGAAAATCAAGATACAGATGGATAAAAGTTGAAGACCTTTGGCCAAATTCATACTAAAATTGCCCAAAGCCCGGGGGCTAAGTGTATTCACTTCGCTGTCGCGTCGTGAAAAAGAGCACTCCTTCCCCTCACTTTGACTGAAATTGAAGAATTGTTTTCAGGAACGTCTGAGAAACCACTCGGATCTTCCTTGAAACCACTCGGATGAGATCTTAGACGACTTGGAGCATTCGAATCATGCAAGAAAAGATGGAACAATTACAGCCAACGATCGGCCAAGAAGTGCTCGGGGGCTACTGTGGGGGATATAGTACCCGGGTACCTCACGAGCAAGCCTGGCAGCCCACCAAAAGGGGGCGGCCCACCTCATCGTTCTGGACCTGAAGACGTGCGGGACAAGTCGGCGCACGGAGGAAGGATCTGGAAGGAGAAGTTCTAGTTGGAATAGGAATTATTGTAAGGAAGGAAAGGATTCTTAGAGATAGGATCGGATACAAACCGACTTGTAACCCTGCCCCCCGATATATAAGGCGAGCAGGGACCCCCTCAAAAAGCATCTCATAACTAGGAACCACAACTCAAGCCAACTCGAATCACAATCTACATAATACAACACCCCAAAACAGGACGTAGGGTATTACGTCGAGTCGACGGCCCGAACCTGTATAAACCCTTGTGTCTGTCCATCCTAACCATCTTGCTTCCGATCTTTGCGATCTTCCCTACATTACAAATCACTTCCGTGGGCTACCCCGTGGAAGACTGCCGGAGATAATATCACCGACAGCTAGCGTCCATATATGTGTTGTATACCAGTCAAGGTTTCCTTTCAAAAAAAGGAATGACATCTACGCAATCGGGTGTCTCCTTCCTTTTAAAACTTGATTACTTACCATAGTTGTAGGAGTCAGTCAGGGAATCTATCACTTACCATAGTCGTGGGCGTCCAGGTTCATCTCCTTAGCCCTCCTGCCCCCTATATAAGGTGCCCCTCCTTATTCTCAAAGCACACAATCTCTTCCTTCATTCTCATCATCTATTCAGAGTTCATATTTCTTTGCAAGGGCGTCGGCGTCGAGCGCGGCGCAAGGGTGGCCACGGTCCAAGCTCGCCAGGTAGAAGCGGAACGTGCTCCGCGTTGTGACGGTGTCCGGTGCCGTCGAGTGTGTGGCGTCGTTGCTCCACGACACCGGCGACGAGGAGAGCAACCTTCTCGGCCTTCCCATCATCAAAAAGCTGGCTGCGGTGCCGAGTTGCTCGTGGATACATGTATCGTGAATATTTTCTTTTATATATGTTGCTGATTGTTTAAGATTTAATTATAAAAAAATTTCCTTCTGTTTCCGCCGGAGGCCCAAGCTTTCGATGTATGAATACATAATTTTTAATATGAGATGCTATTGAATAATTTTAATAACCGATCTAACAAAATATGCATTACTTTACATACTTATTTTTTAAAAAATTAAGATTTTTTTACATTTATGTTATTTTTATAACACGTGCCTGTGGCACGTGCCAACCTACTAGTTTAGTAAATAGGTGCTAAGGACTTAGGCTAAACATGAAGGTTGTTGCTTAAGCGCGCGTTAAACCCTAAAAGACGCTCCTATTTAAGTCTCATGTCATTTTCTTTTCCTACACTTGTGGAGTATACTTCATTGTACTCGCCCTTCTTTGTCCCCCTGCTAGCCGAGACCTTAAGATGCATGACGTGAAGTTCGTTGAAAATGACGACTTTGACAAGATGTCCTGTTCTAGGCTGGTGTACCTCCGGTCGATTGCCTGTGGAGATGGAGCTCCTTTCCGCTGAAGACTCGATATACTTATGTATTTTTCTTTCAGACCTCGGGTCATTTGTAATGTTGTTTATCGTTATGTAATAACATTGCTCTGATTCACTCGTGTTATTGTCGCATGTATGATTAAACAGATCCTGACATATATGTGATGGCATTCGGTTTTATTTATATAAAATCGGGTGTGACATATTTCAATTAGTCCACTCTACCCCAAATTAGATTTCTCTTTTTTATTTTTTTATGTACAAGTCAAGTTTTAATTCTAAATTCTATTAGATGACTTATAACATGATGCCCTACATTAGAAAAATAAACCAAGAATTTTTCATGATTACTATTCATACATTTTTATGGATTTAATATCAATTTCATATTAAAATATCCTAAAATATGAAAATAACCATGGAAAAATTTTAGAATAAATCTTAACGTAAGGCATCATGTTATGCACCTTCTCACAAAATTTGAATTTAAAATTCAACTCATACATAAAGAAACAAAAACACATTAGATGATAGATTGGACCAATCAAAATAGTTTGAGGAGTAAATTGACCTAAATTTTTGCTTAGGGGTTAAGCGGACAATGTGAATAGGTGAGTGGAGTAAATTGACTTTTCCTTTTGATTAACACATAAACCTGAATTGAATTTTGGGATGTCATCAGTTAGTCTTGTGGATCCATGTTGACTCGGGAAGTCGATGATAACCATTGCAAACCCCCCGTGTCGGACTCGGCGGGAGCACACGCCCTCACCGTATTCGTGTCGGTCTTTAATTCCGCGTATAAAACAATAAGAAATATCCGCGAACGGATCGGAAGCCGTACATTCTGCGCGCCGCCTATAAGTAGCTAACCCGGTGGGCGCAAAACGTAACGCCAGAATCTCAACTCCTGAAGCAACGGCATCAAGTGCTCTAGATTTCTTCTTTCTCGCGCGTGATCACAATCATTGGCGAATAATGGCGGATCATGTGCATCGTGAGGACGATTCGTAAGTCTCTTTCCAAACATTTATCACCAGTGTTCTGTGAAACACAATCTTTCCATTTTTCCATTCGAAAGTAATTTCATTTGATTCCATTTGAAAACAATGCTATTATATTCCATTTGATTCGAAATGTGTAGTTTAGGACATTGCATGGTGTACTAGCTAGGCATATACTACTACCAAGATATATATGTTGCTTCAAATAATGGTAATTAAATATATAAATGTAATTTTTCTTAATGAATCTTTCAACATGTATCTTACAATTAGTTAATTGAAAGTTAAATTAAAAAATTAGCATGTCCAACAAGAATCTTAAAAGGAAATAATTCTTTTGCGATAAAAGGGACATATTTAATCCATATATAGGAAGTAGATAGAGTAAATTTGTTCTAAAAAATATATATATAGGAAGTAAATAGAGTAAATTATCCTATCCAAATAAACGTCACCGTTGCTCAATTTTCCATGTTTGTTGTTGGTTTAGTGGCTACGCAAATTAGTTTACCATAGCTTCTTCCCTCAACATTGGTCGCAAGATCATGCGTTTGTCTTTGGAAAAAAGTCTATATCACCCCCTCACCTATGGGGGGGTGGACTACATAACCCACCCAACCTATGAAACGGTCTATATCTCCCCCTGAACTTTCAAAAATCGGTCAAATTACCCCCTAAAGCAGCTTTGAAAAATCATAGTAAATCATAGAAAAATTATAAAATGGAAAATCCAATTGTGTTGGACTCCAAATGAGTAGATCTACACAGCGAACATATAATATGATATGCTTTAGTACTTTTTTGGTTGTAGCTTTGGATCCATGTTTTTTCTTCATAACTGTAAAAAATTGTACTACAACATACCATATTATACGTTCATTGTGTAGATCTGCTCATTTGGAGTCCAACACAATTGAATTTTCCATTTTATGATTTTTTCTGTGATTTACTATGATTTTTCAAAACTGTTTTAGGGGGTAATTTGACCGGTTTTCGAAAGTTCAGGGGGTGATATAGACCATTTTATTGGTGGGGGTTATGTAGTCCACCCCATAGGTGAGGGGGGATATAGACTTTTTCCTTTGTCTTTGTTTTTGTCTTATCATGACCTCCCTCCATTTAGGGAAATAATGTTTCGACCAATAATATCTTTGATACCTTGGGCATAGTCAAAAACTGATGGACATTGTTCACATTTTTCTCCTTTCACTTCAATTGTAACCACAAAATAATTGTGCACACTGTCCTCTTTTTGTTTCCATAAACAATGACATTCTCTTTTGATAGAATTATTTCATCTTGGCATATAATAAAAAAAAAATCTAACTCTACTTATCATCTCATCAATGCAAACAAGGTTCTCCTCATTAGTCTTACAATTTATTGCTGAGGCCAACAACGATAGCAAATAGTACTACAATTTATGAAAATCTATTTTTTTTGAAAATAACACTATTATAAAAATTTGGAGAGACTAGTCAGACAGGTATGGTAGTGAGGAAATGTTCCGTTTTTTGCCTTTTGGGATTTCAGACCTTGTACCAAATTTTATGGCTTTCAACAAAAGCAGAGTGAATCTCCTTTTCAAATACTAAAAAATTAAAAAAAATCAAACATTTTATTTGGGGGGTGGAGACGAAGAGAAAGGCCCAAGTGAGCAAACCGGCCATCATCGCCTTCCCCCGACCCGAACCAAAATTCCCCAAACCCTCCTCGGCTCTTCCTCCCCTCGCCGTCGGCGGCGCGGGGCGCCGCCATGTCCGCCTACGATTGCATAGTCCCTCTCCCCGCCCATCTCAGCGAGGGCGCCCCACTCCTGAAAGCCAGTGCGCGATGTGGCTCCCTCCCCTCCTTGTCCGAGCTCGATCTGTACGCCACCGCCGTCGCCGGCTTGGGCGCGGCGTCGGCGGCGGCGTGGTGGGAGGGCGCCGGCAAGGGAAACTACACGGTGGACGAGCTCCTGGACCTCATCCGCGCCGAGAGTGCAGCGGTCGGAGCTGAGTCCCTACCTTCTGGCGATCTCGTCTCGGGATGATCTTGGTCACCACCTCCGGCCGCAGATACAGTCTCGGGATGACTCTGGCCTCCTCCTCCGCCGGCCAATGTTGCTGTACGAAATTTCTCGCGATCGGCTCCTGTTTCTCTTAGCTTCTAGTGCAATTATGCTAAATCCTTTGTCATTTTGTGTTTGGTTTCGTCTGTGGACTAGAATGCCATGTCTGTGCTGAATAATCGTGTTGTTATGCTTATGCCTAAGCCTAACTCGCGGTCACGAGTAGCTGAAATGAAAATTTTTTCTTCCCAAGATTGCGCTTGCTTTGCTGAAATTATTACCATAGAACTAATAATTCTGCTCTCACTTTAGTGCAATCGAAATAATCTGTTGCGCCATTTCCTGTTTCAGGGAGAAGATTCATCGCCAGGGCGTTGCTGGAACCTTCTCTGCAATGTCGCTGGATAAATCCAAAGATGCTTTGACAAGGAAGCCAGAGCAGCACCAAACGTCTGAGATTGCAGCCTCGCGCACTGCTTCAAGGGGGAGATATGCAAGGTAAAGCTCACAGCCCTTTCTGGTTTAATCAATGTCTGCATCCACCTTGTGCATTTCCATTTAGGTCTCAAGTTATCATTTCTTCAAACAAACTATGTAAATGTATCCCATTGGTTTGCAGTTTTTGCACTTCCAATTACATAATCTTTACAAGCTCCATAATGTTAAAGTGAAATGCCATATGCAGCCTTCTAGTCATTCATGAATGCTGTGAGGATATGAGCTCATGTCTTAACCCTGTTCCCAACATAGCAACTAGCTATTGAGACGCCATCATCCAGGGATGCAAACTGTGGGGCATCTGTTTAGTCCAAAGTTTCAAGGTTGAATTTAGAGAAAACCTAGAATTTTTTCTAGAATCCATTGTAGGTGCCCTCATGACTTTGTAAGTGTTCGCTGATCATTTGTATTAATCAACACTGTCCATGTTTATTTTGTGTTGAAATAATTTATCAAACATCTGGTCGGTCATGTATCACATGAAAGAAACACAAATGACAAGTGAGCAATTCTTCTTTCTCAACCATGAACTTATGACCATAAGGAATTGATATCCATTTTGTTACGAAATAGGAGTAAAGCAGGCTAGGCTTCCAAGGAAAGGAGTACTCCTGAAGGTTACAACAGGGAGAAACATGCTTGGCAGTTTGAACCCCCATTCCCTGATGGGATGAGTGCAAGCAGTATAATGGATGCATATTTAGATGCGTTTGCAGCTCCTGATGTTGTCCGTCCACCAAAGAAAAAGAAGTCTCCAGAGGAAAGGAAAGCAATCCGAGAAGAGAGAATCATGCAGAGTGAAAGGGCCTCACTGCGCCATGTTGAGACAGCCTTGCGTAAATATAACAGAGCAAACAACACCACGGTAATGCCACTGTTTCTTCCGTCTATCGCTCTTTGGTAGTTACATGCTTCTTGTTGTTGAATTTAATTTCACTCTTTTCTGCTACTTTCAGTTTGTCCTGGATGAGATAACAGTGAAGTGCCTGTTTTATGAGTTTGGCGGGCCTTGCTATCATTACAACTTCACAGCTAAGCCTGAAAACCATCCCTCTGCTGGTGGCAGTGTTAAGCATTTCTTCGCTGAAATTAATGTTCCTCTTAAGAGTGAGAATGATGTATTGCTGTGCTGTATTGTTGGGGAGAAAGATGCAGGTATGGTTTATTCTCTAGCTTTATTAATGTTTTTTCTTAATCTTCATAACATTTTTGCTTTACTCTGCTCCAGTTAACGTTTCATATATTTACAATTTGTAATTGTTTTCCTATAACATTACAATAGCAACATTACTTTCATGTAGTTCATAATAAGAAACATTGGCATGCTTTATAATGGCTTCAAACCCTTTGGTATAAGACACTGTTTTTTGTCTTCCATAGATACCTTTCTTTTAATATAAAATCGATCTATACTGGGGGGATTTCCCAGCACAGTTGTTGGTAAAAAAAAAGGAATATAGGACAGTACTGATGTTAAATTGATTTGTTACTATGCATTTCCTACTACCAATTTGACAGTATAAATTTAATATTGTCACTTGTCATACTGCAACAACATGAACAAATAAGATGAAGCAATTAAGCAAATTTGTACTTTTGAGATGCTTGGTTCGTGTTGCAGTAACTTTTGAGAGTAATATAAAACACACTACTTGCACAGTTTTTCCCCCTTTCAATCTCAATGTTAGATTTGTTTATTCGGCACTAACTCTTACAATTTTAGGTCATTGCCATGCCTGCAAGGGTTATCGGCCTATGATGGTTCACCCGTCAAGTCGTGCATATGGTGGTGGTAATACTAGCTGTATCGACTACCCTGATGAGGACAGCTCAAGCTCAGATAGTGACTATTAGTGTCTCGTGAGAGCTTCAAGAAAAGTGGCTAGGCTGGATAGATTTGTTTATCTCTTGGTGAAAATGGTTTTGCATCACTTGGATATTTTCAGTGACTTGACATACGGGTTGTAATAAACATCCTGTTGAGATCACTGAGCTCCAAGGAGGTGAGGAAACCCTACCCCGGCCTACCTCTTGAGATCACTGAGCTCAATCTACTCGTCCTATTAGTCTCCGTGGTTATTTAGTGGCGCGCCGAGTCATGATCTGATCGGCTAAGCCAAGCCTGCTTCGTGATGTAGTGTGGAGTTTACCTTGTTGGTGGCTCTGATTGTTACAGTACTGATGTGTGTATGGTGTATTTTAGTTACTGATTTCTCTGTAGAGCCCATATGGTTTTAATTTTGTGACTACTAAGCGCCCTTGCCATTTAGTTTCCTCTGTTTCCAATGTTTTCCAACTGTATGCCCTATGGCACCTATTTTCTATGCTGTGACTTTACGAGAAATTTCAGAAACTGAGGTATAATTGAGCTGAAGCATTATTGAAATATAGCGTTTACCATATATGGCAGTATTTGTTTGTTTGCTGTGCCGTTGTTTGCTTGTAGGGTAGCAGGGATTTGCTTTAAGACCATTTTTGGCATTTTCCTATGAGCATCTCCAAGAGCTCTTGTATATGGACTTCCTTTGGCTAAACAAAGAAAAGGATTAAAAAAACCTCCATCCAATAGCGCTTCAATCTGCTTTGCTATAAATCGAGGATTGCTATCCTACCGTCCTCGCTTGCTATTTTTGCCCAACGCCGCCCGTTTGCTATAGAGGCCACGTTTTGGCATGTCTCTTGGATTAGGCCATTGAATTAGGAGGGATTTCTATTTTTACAAAGAAGGACAATTCTCATATTTAACAAACAAAATACAAGAGCTCTTGGAGATGCTCTAAACTGAAGGTTTGGCACACAATCAAAATTACTGCATACACAGTTAACTGATGTATGTGAAAATTACCAGTCCTTTCTCTTTGCTATTTTATTATTGATTTAGCCTGGCCGCCAATTTTGAACCTCTTACAAAATTCGTATGTAGGAAATCATGGTGGTACCGAAGGCAGTACAAATTCAGAAAATATTGATTGCTACAGTATGATTCCTTTCAATAATCATAGTACTTACTTCTATATGTTGCAAACCTAAATAGTGATGAAACTATCTTATTAGTTTGTTCAGAATATTTAACTGTACTGTTATGCTGTTATTTTTGTAGTTTATAAACAATTTCAGCTTCCAATTCCATTGTTGCAGACTTTGAAAACGTGGAGAAAAAGGCTCTTCCATGGCATAAACATCATACCCCAAGCTAGGAAGCAGGGTGAAGGTGTTGTTCCTGCTTCCTGTGTTAATTTGCAAGTCCATGCTTACTACATGACGTAACTGATGTATGAAATAATGGGTAAATCAGCCATTTTTGAGAGATATCTAGTGAACAATTTATTCGCTTAGTCGGGCACTGAAAGCACAGGAAGTAATGAAAACATGGTAATAATTTAGTTGTTTCCGCAGTTTCTTTTTTCCATGGACTGCAGTCTTCAGTCTTTGGGCTTGTGGAATCGTTTCACAATTGTGTTTTCTTGATATGTAGACAGAGACTGGGAATAATTGATCTTATTCTTGATTGCTTGATGAATAATTTCTTGCAGTTGTTTAACGATATTATTTTTCTTTTTACATACAATGTGCTTCTGTTTTGGTACATGTCAGGCGAATGCAGCTATTTTGCCACAACTGTAGCTATGGAATCTCACTTCAAAGCTGCTTATGCTGTCCGCCCGCTTGACCAAGACAGAATTCGATGTTCGTCTGTCAGCAGAACACTTGAAGGAATTGGTGGAACAACATTATGCCAGTAAGGAAGGGGCTTCATTGAAAGGTAGCCAGAGGCTTGAGATCTGCCTCATGATGGCAAAGTTATACGGTGTGATGAATGAAGAAGACTACAATGCTGGCAAAACAACTAGAGCCAAGGTAGTACTACATGAAAACTCTGTCCGTGTGTAGAGAGCTATATGTTTCTACATTGCACAGATGTTTTGTCTAGTTGTTCCTTCTATTGATCGTGGTATTTTTCTATTACAGGTGAAAAGATACAAGGTTAGGTCATATTGGTCATTTTCAGTAAAAGAAAAAAAGAAGCTGATGAAGGGTTATTTGGACAAGGGCGAGAGTTATTCTGAGCAGTTTTCGAGTATCATAAGAATACTTGAGTTTGTTGCCACATGAGATATACAGGTACGATCCTGAATCTGAAAGGAAGGACAGAGTTGTGCACCAATGCACGCCCACTGCATTGTCCTTACAGGTCATGGTGTTGTGGAAAAGGAGAAAGATGAACCGCAAGAGCTGGTGCAAGGGGTTGAGATTGTGGGCTACTACGAATATTTGAACAGCTACACGCACCGTTGGGGACTTGATGGGTTCGGCTTTGTATATGCCCATAGCCTACGGCAAAGCTACAGATTTCGGGTAGTAGAGTGCTAGTGACACGTCAGAAGTCAGGCCATACCGTTGCAAGAGCAAACATGAAAAGCAACTTCTTGGTGTTTTCACCAATTGCAAGTTACTGTTTGACCTTGTCCTGTGCCTATTATTACCTAGCGTTTGCATTTTCATCAGGCATAGCAATTAGGAAACTTTGAAGGCAACTAGGTTCGGGACATGTACTGTAAACTGTGCACTTTAGATAGCCTCAGTCAGGAGAACACGTGTAATTAGTAATCCATGTAAAACTATGCTCACATGAAGTGTTTTTGCTTGGATTTTTTTAAGTATGACAAGTGCCATATGGGGCCAAATCGGTAGCAAGAAAGCAATGATCGATAAGCACCAATTATACATAATGTCATATACCCATGCAATGGGCTTTGCATATTAATTTGTTTCAACAGAATGATTATCCTGAGGATAAGCTGTGAAATTATATGCAGAGAGAAAGACTTGGTGTTTGCTCTGATATATATTCCACTTATGCAAAGACAGTCTCAAAGTGAGGATCTTTGTCTTTGCAGTTCTTTTTCTTTCCCTTCGCATATGTAGGAAGATTAATATGTAAGTGGCATGCTGCTTTCGCTCATGCACTGGGATAAAAGGGGGATTCAGCCGCCAAGCATGTTCCTGCCTTTTCAGTAGTGCTCATTTTATTTCGTTGGATTGGAAGCCCAGCCTGCTCTACTTACAAATTTTTTTTTGAAACAAGGCTTAAATTCAGAGTGTGCCATAACAGAGGAATAATCAAGTTGCACGTATGAAGGCCTTAAGAAAAAAAAAATTCAAGTTGGAATTCCCTGCAGTCTTTTACTGTCCCTGGTCAGTTTTTTATGCATCTTTGACAGAGCCACTGACACATAATTAGACGAACATTGCATTTCCTAGGCTCTTTTACTGTACTTGGATTGGGAAAGTGCTGCTGTTTACGGGATCATCATCATCAGTTGGTAACAGGGCAAGCGGCTAACAGCGAATCCAATTTCCAAATTCCAACAGCGTGCACCATCAGTGAATCACAAATGTGTGCGACAACATATCCTTGATTTATGTTTCCTGTAACATAGGTGTCATTTAATTGTTTTGTTGGATATTATTCAAGAACAGCCGGTTCTCTTGTATCAGCATTTGATTTTGGTCGGCGACGCGTCGCACTGCCACATGTCGTTGTACAACTTGCCGCCCGTAGTGTACGTATATGTCGCCGCCACCGTGGTGCGTGTTGGGACTTGGGGAGGGAGGGGCCGGGGGTACGGTGGCGGTGGTGGCGCTTCCGATCGGGCAACTGCAAGTGATGAGCTGAGGCGGCGTGGGTGCTGGCCGGCCGATCAGTTTTGCGCATCACGTTGGCAGTTGGCACGGGAACAGATCCCGACTCGGACTCGGACTCGGACGGCCGGCCCGGATCGGACACCGTACATATCCCACGCGCGGCCTATATATACTGTATGTACATAAGCAGCAAATTAAACCGCAATCTCAAGTTTGCACGCGAGCGCACGGCTCGTTGCTCCCGCTCGGTCCCCGAGCCGCTTCACGTGCGTGGGCCCCGTCATTTACTCGTCCCCTGAATCCTCTGCCAGTCGATGCGCTGTTTCTCATCTCTCTCCCGTCCCGTCCTCCCAGCGAGTTCTGCTGGGGGGGGGGGGGGGGGCAGCGGTGCTGGGCGACGGCCTCCTCGACGACCGGGGGCGACGGTGCCGACCGGGGTGTGGGAGCGGCGACGCTGGAGCGGCAGCCTCCCCGGTGAAGCCGAGCACCGGCGCCAGCCGGGGCGCGGTGACGTTGCCTAGTCATCGGGGCGCTAGAGCGGCGGCCTCTCTGGCGAGCCGACGAGCGGCGCAACGGCGGCGGCGGAGGTGGCCACAAGGCGCGGCGGCCGGAGGTAAGTGACGTCTTTTCCCATTTTTTTCTAAAAATGATTTTGTGTTTTGTTTTTTTAAACTTTTTTTGCAAAACTTTTCTATAAAACTTTTTTGCAAACTTTTTTGAAAAACTTTTCTCTTGTTTTTTGAAAATCTTTTTGTCATTTTGCAAAACTTTTGTTTGCAAAACTTTTCTAAAAATATTTTTCTCCTTTTTAATGTTTCTGCTTTTTTTGTAAATTCCTTTGCAAAACTTTTCCAAAAATCTTTTGAAAAAACTTTTCTAAAAAATATTTTCGGAAAAACTTTCTTGAAAAACTTTTTTAGGGAGTGGGTCCCACCTGTGGTAGTCGGGGTCCACCTACGGTTGTTGGGTGCGTGCCGAGCTTGCGGGGCCCGCCGAGCGCACGGAGGCTTCCGTGCGGCCGGCCGCAAATTAGCAAGGCCGAAATTAAACCCCGGTGGATGCAAACGCCAAGAGTCTCAACCCTGAAGCAACGGCGTACATTTCTTTTCTAGCGTCGCGTGTGATTGTGAATTTGTGATCAGTCGTCATCGGCAAATATGGCGGATCAAGAGCACCGCGAGGACGATCCGTAAGTCTCCCTCTACCTTCGTCTGCGTATGCAGCCGTCGGTTCCCTCTTTCGATTTTACCTGCCGATGTTGTGAAAGCAATCTTTTCATTTTATTATGAGAAAAATAGGCGAGTTATGTGGATCAATTTCGTCCCCTTAAATTTCGTCATGTCTAATTTAGTCTTCCAACTTCAGCCAAATAGGCGCTCCACGTCACCAACATGGCCACATGCTTCACGTCACCCCGATATGACATGTCATGTATGCTCTCTCTTCTCGCTTAAGCCGTCACTGTCCGACCCCATGGCAGGACGAAGTTGATCCACGAACAAAAATTCAGAGACGAGCTTGTTTATTTTGCCTTTATTATGGATCTATCCAAAGCTTAATCTAATTTAGATTTTTTTGAGAATTATTTGTTTCAATTCAAACCCAACTTTAATACTACTATATTCGTATTTACTATTGACTTTGCTTCACAATGCGTGACCATTCATCTTATACAAAAGTTATTATAAATATACCAGTTATAAGTTATGCTTACAATAGATATCATAATTAAAGTAGGTTATAAACAAAATAAATGATGTTTACATAATTTTTAAATAAGATGAACGGTTAAACGCCGTCATAAAAAAAATTAAAGTGACAAATATTTTGATTCAGAGGTAGTGTTATTCCATTTGATTCAAATCTACGTCATGTAGGACATTGCACGGTCTAGGACGCAAATATTTGACCAATATTTTCTATAAAAATATAGATGTCCCAAACAATTGAAACTATAAATATAGTAAAAGTAATTTCTTGATGAATCTTGCAACTCATACCTTTCATTTCAATATTTTAAAAACATACATATTAACATTTTATTAAAACTAAAAAATATGACATGCATGAATCTTAAAACGACATACTTCTTTTGCGATAAAAGAAAACCCCATGGACATGTTTCACAATTTTCCCTCCTTTGTCACTTTAAATTGCAACGATATAATTATTATACATCATCTCCTTTATTTAATTTCGCAAATTACGATAAGTTAAATAGTTAGATAGCTAGTGATGGATGGTCAACGCTACCAAAGTGATTTACATTTCAAAAAGAGAAAATACATTCTCTTTGTATCCAACCCATCGCCTTCCTCTAACTGGAACCAAAATTCCCCAAACACTCTTCCTCTCCTCGCCGTCGGCGGCGCCCCCTCGCCGCCATGCCCGTCGACGACTGCATAGCCCCTCTCCGTACCCCTCTCCTGAAAGCCGGTGCGCGATGTGGCGCCCTCCCCTCCTTGTTCGAGCTCGATCTGTACGCCTCCGCCCAATGCAAGTCGGAGAGGAGTCTGGCCTGCACCTCCGGCCGCCGGCGCTGTACGAAATTTCTCGCGATTGGCTCCTGTTTCTCTTATCTGCTACTAGTGCATTGGCGCTACATCCTTTCTCGTTTCGTGTTTGGTCAGGTGTCGTCTGTGGCTGCACTGAATAATCGTGTTGTTATGCCTAAATCGCAGTCACGAGTACTAGGTGTGAACAAAATTTGTCTTCTCCCGAGATTGCGCTTGCTCTGCTGAAGTTACTAAACAACTAATAATTCAATTCTCGTTTTAGTACAATCGAAATAATCTGTTGTGCCCTTCCCTGTTTCAGCGCAAAGGAGAATCTTCCTGGCCAGGACGGTGCTGAAACCTTCTCTGCACTGTCGCTGCAGGAACCCAAAGATGTTCTGACAAGGAAGCCAGAGCGCAGCGCCAAACGTCCGAGGTATAGATGGCCATTTGACACGAGGCTCATGGGCTAGCCCAAAGCACGATTTTTTGGCCCGACACGAACACAGCCCAGCACGAAGGTCATTGGGCCCGTGCCGGCCCAGCCCACTTGTCGGGCCGTGCTGGGCGCAGATTTGAGCCCAGCGTGTCGGCCCAGCACGGCCCGAAAACAGTCGGCCCGACGCGGCACGATGGGCTGGCACGCGGCCCACCGGCCCATCTAGCCCAGTCGGCCCGTAGTTGACCTAAAAAACTCCCCTCCACTTCTCTCTCAGATACTCAATCCCCCACGCCCCACTCACCCACACCACCGATAATGTCGCCGCCCCCTCTCCCACCGATCTCTCCACCCGCCGCCCCTCACCTCCCCCATTCCAATCCCGCCGGCATCCCCGCTCCTCCCCAATCCCGACGGCGACGGCGAGTTGTGCCGCGGGTTGGCACGGGCACGACGGCACGCTGAGCTATTGTCGTGCCAACGGGCCGGCACGGCACGACAAAAAGGCCGGCATGCTGGGCTGGGCAGCCTGTCGGCACGCGGGCCGGCACGGCACGGCACGAAGTGCCCTTCGGGCCGCATTGGGCTGGGCTGCATCGTGCTGGGCCGCCGTCGTGCCGGGCCGTGCTGGGCTGGGCGGCCCATATAGCCATCTATAGTCCGAGGTATCAGTCTCGCGCGCTGCTTCGAGGGGGAGATACGCAAGGTAAAGCTCACAGCCTATTGTTTTGTGCTTTAATCTGTCTGTGCATCCGCCTTGTGCATTTCCATTTAGATTCCAAGTTCTCGTTGGCCGTTGCTTCCAAAGAAAGTATGTAAACGTGATTGTACACAGTTCCCCCCACCCCCTTCAAAGGACTGTCAACTACACTGACCAAATGGTTACAGTTTCTGCACTTTCAATTTAATGATCTACCTAATTTTACAAACCAGCATTGATGGTGGAAAAATACCATTATCTGAAGTGCAATAAAATATGCAGCCTTGTAATCGTCCATGTATTTCTGCTATGAGCTCGTGTCCTCACCCTATTCCTGACATGGCAAGCAGCTGTTGAGACCAAATATTAATGGATGAAAACTGATAACCCAAAGTTTCATAGCTGAATTTACAGAAAATCCAGTTTATTCTGAAGTCCATTGATCCGAGATGTCTAGTAACATGACTCTGCATATGGTTTCTAGTCATTTTATATAAACCAAATAATTGATCAAACATCTCTTGGGTCATTTATCGCATGAAAGAAGCACAAATCATAACTTTTTTGAAAGAAGCATAAATCACAAATGAGCTATCAATTTTTGTGTGAACCATTTTTTCTAATTAGGGATTTGATATGTGGGACTTAACACTCATTTTGTTACGACATAGGAGTAAAGCGGGTTGGGCTTCCAAGGAAAGGAGCACTCCTGAAGGTTACAACAGGGAGGAACATGCTTGGCGGTTTGAATACCCTTACCTCCCAGGAACAAGCCCAGCCGAATAAGAAAACTCCAGAGGAAAGGAAAGCAGCCAGAGAAAGAAAAAACATGCAGAATGAAAGGGCCTCACTGCACCATGTCCAGACAGCACTGCATAAATATAACAGAGCAAACAACACTACGGTATACTGCTATCTCTTCTGTTCGTCTCCCTTTGGACATTGTCATCTGAAGTTTGAAGATTCGATTTAATAATACTCTTTCGTTCTATGTTCAGTTTGAGCTGGATGAGATAACAGTGAAATGCCAGCTTTTTGAGTTTGGGCCATGTTTAGATGCCCTCCGAAAAAATTTTCGGAGGCATTAAATGCAAATAATCTTGTATGCATGAAGCACTAAATGAAGTTTATTTGTAAAACCTTTTCACAGATGGGTGTAACTTTGCGCGACGAATCTAATGAGCATAATTAATCTATGATTTGGTACAGTAACTCTACAGTAACCATCTTCTAATTGTGTGGTCAAAGACCTCATTAGATTCGTCTCAAGAATTTACCTAGGGTTGTGGAGATTGTTTTGTAAACTGCCTTTAATTAATACCCCTAATTATTAGTCAAAGGTGTATTTATTACCTAAAAAACTTTTCAATACCTATCTAAACACGGCCTTGGTGGGCCTTGCTATCATTACAACTTCACCGCAAAACCTGAACACCATGGGCGGAGCTAAGGGGGGCTAGGGCTCCAGCCCCTACCGGAACGAGATCGTCTGCAGTTGGGTTCTCAGCAGTAGAGGGACGTTCGGCTGCTCTGGAACGTAGATTCGACATCTGACGGCGTACACATAAAGCAAAGGAGACCATGACCATACAGCCCAATACATCGTTTCACTTGCTTGCACACGGTCTCAAAAAGAGAACACGCCATTTCTTCTTCCCGCAGAAAAAAAAGGAGCGCAGTCCGTCGCGCAGCCGCCGCGCCATCGGGTGCTGCAGCTCTCTCGTTGATGTCTAGCACCACCGGGTGCTGCGCCTCTCTCTTCGCCGTCCATCGAAGCCGAATGCTTGTTCCCATCACCTGGATCCTCGCGGAGTGGAGAAATTTGGAAATTTGACACTCAATTCGAGCGCCTCACCGTTCTTGACATCCAATTCGTCAACCTTTCAATATTTGACACCGTGCACGCGAATTCTTTCAAAACATGGGACTCTCCTACTTCGACACAGCCAAGACCACGTGAACTGACCGTTTTGCCCCTGGCCTTATCCTATAGCTGAGCAGATCATCTGGCTCTCGTGCATCTCTCCCGGAGAACAGAAAGAGCTGGCGCCGCTGCTAGGTTTTGGCAGCTCGATTTGGGGCGGCGGCTGCCGGGTCTGGAGCCGTGCGAAACAACTCCATGAACACCTTCGAGGTTCCTTCCGGGTGAGGCAAAAGGATGGCTAACAACAGGAGAAACAAATTGACACATGTCAATACAGCACGACAACAACTAATTCTAGGCGTCTTCCTAGCTCGTGTCTTCATGTGCCACCTGCTCCTCACCTCATGTAGTTCTAGTTTCACGTCCTCAATTGCTTGCAACATCTCAGGTACGGCTTGCTGGAAACATCCAACAAATCGATTAGTTTTGGACAAGCGGCTGCGTTGACATCACTGAGGAGCTCCTGCTGTTGGTGGCGCAAAAACATGGAGGCCGGCTGCTCCTGCGGGCGGCCGAGGAAGAAGATGTCTGCGACGTCACCGGCGGTAAGCTGGCAGCGAGAAGATCTCGGCGGCGAGCGGGAGCAATGGCGACGGCGGCGACAGCGAGCCAGCGAGACCAACTCGATTTCAACCGAGAGCCCATCGATTTGCTTAGCTATAGGATAAGGCCAAGGGCAAAACGGTCAATTCACGTGACCTTGGCTGTGTTAAAGTGGAAGAGTCCCTTGTTTTGAAAGAATTCGCGTGCACGGTGTCAAATATTGAAAGGTCGACGAGTTGAGTGTCGACAAGAACGGTGAGGCGCTTGAATTGAGTGTCAAATTTCCAAATTTCTCGCTCGCGGAGTGATTCTCATCGAACGCCGCCGCCGCCGTCAGGGGCCAGGCCACGCTTCGGATTGGGAAGGGGGTTTCTGCGCCAAGGGCAACACCACCACGGGGAGGGCCACCGGTGCTGCCGTGCCCGAACCACCACGAAAGAATGGCGGCCAGCCAGGCACCGCACAGGAAGGAAGGCACATGCAGAGGCAGCAAGCTGAGAACCCAGACTGCAAACTTCTGATAGAGGCACACATGTAAATTGAGATTGTAAATCAATATTGAATATGATTACTGATTGTGTTTAGTAATTTGAGCTTGGTTATTGTGTCAAATTGAGAGACTGATTACTTGTACTTGTGTCAATCCATTGCTATGAATTCAGATGGCAAATTGAGAATGCATTGGTGAACAATTACAGGTCTGAAATCTATTTCTCAGGTGGCACATCACTTCAGTGCTGTCAATTTGAGACAATAAGCATTCCTATTCAGTTCATGCTTTTAGGACAGACATGACAAAATACTCTAGAACTGAAGATTACAGAATGGCAAAAGTGGCAAAACATAGACCAAGGATTGGACAAAAGCAGAAGTATTTCACCAGCATCTAGTAAAAATCATCATCTGTGATTGATCCCTGTAAATTAAACAAAGAAGTAAGATTTTGTAAATTGCCATATCTAAATTTTTAAACTAACTATGTGAGCAGTATTACCATTAGCATTTGAGTGAAGCTAAGGTCACGCATGTAATATTCAGAAACAGTACCATCTGCAACTAGTTCTTGTACTGGTGCATCACATCTACCTGCATCTTCCCCACTCTCCTGTATTTGCAAATTGGAGGGTTTTAAGCAATGGACAAAATGGTAACACTAGAAACAAAATTGTTAGTTAGCAACATACCACTAAAATATTTGGCACATGTGCATGTGCAGCATCATTATTTGCCTCTTTCCCAAACTGTTCAACTTTGTTTCCTCTCTTTTTTCCACCCTTGTGCAGCTTATCGAGCCAAGTTTTTCTTCGTTTCGAAGTTTTTGTTTCAACTTCCTTTTTCTTTAGTTGTGCATTACTCAACACGTCATTTGGTGGAGTAGCATTTGTGGGAACTACAGATGGACTCCCAGAAGTGCTTGGACATGCAATGATCATCTCTTCAATTTGCTTACAAAGGACGTCAAGTGTGCTATTCACTAACATAGTGCATTGAGGAAACTTGGCTGCTCGATATGCCAAGTTAAGAAATTTGTTAGACATATATCTACAGCGAAGCAAAGCATCCATATTTGGATTTTCGATTATATTTCTTCCCTGATTCTCTTGTATAGTTCCACTTCGTGCTTCTCAGTGTCCATCGCTTTAACACGTATTGTGGTGGCAATAACTTAATACTCATCAGATCAAGAACTTTAAGAGCATGGCAACACAATATCCCAACTCTATCAAATTGCTGGCAGCTACACTCAACCGTTTGGTTCAAAGGATCGCCAATAACTTTGTACTCCTCTTCATAGGTAAAATGATTGAACCCGACAAAGACACCGAAAGGCCTGCTCTCCCTGTTGGTTCCAAAAGTAGTGTCAAAACTAACAACATCCCCAAAATGTGCATAGTCCATGATCATTTTAGCATCAGCCCAGAATATGTTTGCTATTTGTTCTTCAACATCCATTTGCAATGCATATTGGAATGATGGGTTTTCAGCAATTTTCTCTTGAAAATACTTAAGCATGCTACCAGCTTGGCCATATGCCATCTCTCGTTGTCTCTTGAACCGTAAATAGTTCTTGTGATCACGAAGGGTGTAGCTAAGATTGAGTGATCCACCAACTTGGCGACTAGCCAACTCATGTGCAGCTTTTGGTCCAATTCCCGCACCATCCGCCGTTTCAATTTCAAATGCTTGTAAATCTGAAATTTTGTGTTGTGAAACCATTAAGTGCAAGGTTTCTGGAAGGTGAAGTTGGTGATTGTGTTCCAAAACCAGTCCAGTCACTTTCAAAATTTCCTTCTTTCGATCCATTATCAGATTCATGTATACTTGACAATCAGTTCTAGTTTCAGCTCGAGGGCACTTTGTTAAATGATCTCTTTTGTCTTTCAATCGATGACCCTCATTTGTACAAACAAACTTACATGATGTGATCTTCCCATCAGATATTCTTTTATTTGTGTACTGTTTTCTGACCTCAAAGCCTTTCTGTCCACCGTAGCTAAGCCAAAATGCCCAAGCCTCATCCGAATTTCTAAATTCCATGCCAACTTTAGGTACAAAACTAGGCAACATATCTCTGCAGTGGAAAATATATGAGAAGGGACTCGTGCAATTACAGAGAACAAGCAAAGCAAGGAATAACAGTACTTGGGATCGGGACAACTAACATCAAGTTGTTGTCACATAAAGAGTAATAAAGTGGGCTTGTATTACTTACGAATTGAAAGCATGATGCTCTTTGTTAGCCTCTTCTTCCATATCAATGCTACGAGCTAGAATTGCAATCAACTGCTTCTTTCATCAGAAAAGGGATCGAGTTCAAGCAATCTGAACACCATGGAAATTCTATCAGTAGCTTTTCATGTTGACCATGTCAGGAGAGGCTGATTAAGACTTACATATAAGATTAAAGACCAAAGTAGCTCTTCCCTCTGGCAATCAGCTCCTTCCACCGCTTCTCTCCTCGTGCCTCCTCGCGCCCTTTGCCGTCGTCCTCGTGCGCTTTTCTGTCAGCCTCGCGCCCGTTTTTCCTCGTCCGGCTGGGCTGCATCGAGTTCATGGGCCGACTGGGCTGCATCGAGTTCCTGGGCCGACGTGAGCAACCAACGTCCCTCTGCCACTGAAGACCCAAACTGCAGACGATCTCGTTCCCCCCTACCGGCCTGCTGCCCATGGAGCCCCCCTAAGGCCCCCCTAATTTTTTTTGACATAATCAAAGAGAAGAAGAAGAAAAAAGAGAGAAGGAAGGAGGAAAAAGGAAGGAAAAGTAGCGGGGAAAGAGGGTCTCCTTGTCTGAGCCCCTGATATGTCCTGAAGTAATCTCCTCTGGTTCCATTTACATTAATGCAAACCTTACCCCCTTGTACTGTTTGCATAATCCATTTGATCCATTGTTCAGGGAATCCTTTCCCTTTCATGGTTTCCTCTAAGAAGTCCCACCTGACTTTATCGTAGGCTTTCTCAAAGTCAATTTTGAGAATTAGCCCTTTCTTATTTGATTTGGAAAGTTCATGGATGACCTCATGCAGAATTATCACTCCTTCCAGAATATTCCTGTTTTTCAAGAACCCAGTTTGATTTGTACCAATGACTTCTTCTGCAACCGGGGAGAATCTATTGGTGAGAACCTTAGTGATGCCCTTGTAATCCACATTGAGCAAGCAGATTTGTAGCTGATGTACTGAGTATGCTACTCGATAAAGCCAGCCAGAAAGGGCACATTACTGGAGCTTTGACACATTTATTACCCGAAGGGATCTCTCATATCCAATATGCTAATGATACTATCATCATGATAGATGGATCTGAAAAGTCATTCAGGAATTTGAAATTGATCTTATACAGCTTTGAATGGCTTTCAGGACTAAAGATCAACTTTCATAAAAGTGAGGTATACTGCTTTGGGATGAAGCAAGACAATAAAGAAGAATTAGCCAATATGCTGAACTGCAAGTTAGGAGATTGGCCAATAAAGTACCTAGGTATTCCAATTTCTCATAAGAGGCTGGGAATAACAGCTTTCCAACCAATCAAACAGAAGATGGTAAAAAGGCTAGACCCATGGAAGGGTAAGCACCTGTCATCAGGAGGAAGATTAACCTTAACTAACTCCTGCCTTTCCAGCCTTCCAATTTATACAATGGGGTTTTATTTATTTCCTAAAGGATCTCATAGAGAGATGGACACCGTTAGGGGGAACTTCTTTTGGCAGGGGGCCAATAAAGACGCTAAGTACCACATGGCAAAGTGGGAAAGCTTGAGTAGACCAAAGGATCAAGGAGGGATTGGAATTATTAATACTGAGATTATGAATCAATGTCTCCTAGTTAAGTGGATATGGAAAATAGCCAAGGGCTCTGATTCCACATGGTATAAACTGCTAGCAGCGAAGTATATGCCTGACAACAACTTCTTCTCATCCAAAACAAAAGGAACTTCCCAGTTCTGGCAAGGATTGCATAAAGTTAAGCATCTTTTTAAATGGGGGGCCATCTTTAAGGTTAATGATGGTTACAATACCCTTTTCTGGGAAGACACTTGGCTGGGATCTTCTCCTCTTAAGACCCAGTTCCCAAACCTTTTCAACATGTGTCAGAATACCAAAGCCTTAGTTATTGATTATTTTGAGGAAGGTTTTTGGGAGATCAGGTTTAGACGAAGTCTCACAGTTAATGAGCTGAATAACTATAATGATCTTATTGACAGGTTAGAGGACTATGATATGGATCATAGCATCTCTGACGAAGTAGAATGGGCCTTAAACCCATCCAAAACTTTCACAACCAAGTCTCTCTACAGATTTATCACTGATAGAGGAGTGACTATGAGCAACATGAATAATTACTGGAAATCCAAACTCCCTTTAAAGATTAAAGTTTTTCTATGGTAGATGTCTCATAGGAAATTACAAACTGCTGTAGCTTTAAAAAAGAGAGGATGGAAAGGATCCATCCACTGGTGCTTATGCGGCAAGGAGGAGGATGTTGACCACATCTTTTTCACTTGCTCGCTGGCCCGTTTTGCATGGTGCACTTTTAAAAACATGTTTAATTTTGAACACATACCAAATTCTTGGTCAGAGCTGCAAGGGGGGTGGCTCTCCAAGAACTTTAAGATTTCCAACTTACTAAGCTGGTTCATTTACGCTGCTTTTGCTTGGGTTCTCTGGTGTAATCATAATAAAATGGCCATTGAGCATAAGTTCCCTAATGCTCCAATCAATGTAATATACGCTGGCTTTTCTTTACTGCAGAAATGGGAGAAGTTGCTTAAGCCTAAAGACCAAGAGAAGCTCAAAAAGATCATGAAGGTGATGTTGGAGTGGCTAAATGAATATTCTCCTTTGGACGCTACGGTGTCGGATATTGCTGAACTCTAGTTGTATTCTAGCCTTTTGTTTCGTTTCGAATGTTCTCCTGTAAGCCCTTAAGGCCTGTGCGTCACTTTATTTCGTTCAAGTGTCTGTTTCAAACTCATTTGCTTTCAATATAAGCAGAGGTAATCTCTTTCAAAAAAAAAAGAAAAAGGAAGGAAAAGAAGAAAAGAGAGGAAGGATGAGGTGACCAGCCCCCCCCCCCCCCCCCCCTCCCAAAGTCTCCAGGCTGGCTTCGCCACTGCCTCTGCTAATGGCAGCATTAGTCGTTTCTTTGCTAAAATTAACATTCCTCTTCGGAGTGAGAATGATGTATTGCTGTGCTGCATTATTGGGGACAAAGATGCAGGTATGGTTCATCCTCAGGCTTTGTCAATATTATATTTGTCCAGTTAATGTTTCATGCCTTAACAATTGTTCCTTGAAATAACATTTTGACCTACTTTACAACAAGCAGAGCATTGGAGTGATTAATCAACTTTATGAAACCTCTAAGAAGGATATCAAATATTGGGCAATTATTAACTATGAAATGAATGTTGTCACTTTCCACATTGCATCAACCCAAACAAATAAAATCAATTAAAAAATCTTATAGAATTAATTTCTTCTTGGTCCTGAATGTGACAATCTTAAGTAATATATTCAACTTTACTTGGATTACCTAAGTATATGGTATGATTAATTAAGGCATTGTAGCACTCAATTTACATCTGTTGTAGTTTTTATTTATTCGTTAACATTTGGCTAACCCTCCTACCGATTTTAGGTCATTGCCACGCCTGCGAGGATTACCGGCCTACGTTGGTTCACCCATCAAGTCGTGCATACGGTGGCGGTTATACTACTGCTATTGATTATCCTGATGAGGACACCTCAAGCTCAGATAGTAACCATTAGTGTCTTGTAAGAGCACCCTCAGTACGTGCCTGTTGGCATCTTGTGACAGCTGCCTCACATATGATAGCTTCAACAACAGTGGTGTTCTTGCTTCTTCAGCAATGGAGCTCGTTTCTTGTTTCGTCTCTCATGCAATTGTCAAATATGTTTGTAACATGTTGCCATCTTTGGCTTGCTCTGTACAGTTTGTTACCTGCAGGGTGTTGTTGCTGTTGTACCCGCAGCGTGTCAGCTTACTCAAAGGGTCCGCCGTAGTTCTTGTAAAAAAAAAGGGAAAAGTTTGATTTTCAACCTCCAACTACAACAAAAGTCCGATTTAGAATCGACAACTACAAAACCAGATAGGAAGAGATATCCAACCGTCAAAATAGGGCAAATTTGACCCTTTGAGGTGGTTTTAAAGATGGTTTTGCATTTTCTAGAAATTTAAAAATTATACTTTAATACAAAAAGGCACAACTAATTATTTTCAAATCATAAAAATATGAAATTGGTATCATTTTTTTATTAAAATGCAAGTTATTTCTTGGTATTATATTTAGAGTCATTTACACATTTCATTTACTACTTTATTATTTTATTGTTTATAATAAAATATGAGCAATTGGAACAAATAAGATTCAAATAATGTCAGATAGAGCATGAATAGATACGTTACATTCTTAGAAATTTTTTGGTACCGGTTTCATATTTTTACAATTTGAAAGGAATAAGTTATAATTTATTTATTAAACTAAAATTATTAAATTTCTAGAAAATATAAAGTTACGCAATGAGCAATGTGATCCGGTTAGCATTCAAATATCATTTCGATTGGAACTACAACTACCACCAGCAACACCACACTGCTCTACTCAAATTAAACCTTATTATTGAAATCCTATCCAAATTATTTGGCATTCCTACCACTTATCTGAACCACATAGAGCAAGAGCATAATTTTTTTCTTGGCAAAAGTCCGATTTTCAATCTCCACCTATGACAAAAGTCCGATTTTCAACTGATACAACTACAAAACCGGGTAGGGAGGATCATCCAACTCTATATTTTCTCGAACACGCAGGAGAGCTGCGTATCTTAGATTAAGAGAGAATAAAAGGTCCAATTACAAATCACATCTCCCCACCTTGGACCAGGATGGGAGGTGCAAGTTTCCCTGATTACTCTTACATAAGAAAAACAACACTAAGACCTGACCGAGCTAAACTCTAAACCACTCTAAGTCACCACCCTTTCAAGGTTCAGAGAAGCAAGCCCCTTCCATTAATATGCAATCTTGTCCACGACTTCTTGTGAATGAAAAGCACCGAACGTCAACATAGGATTCTCGTAGTTTTTTAAGAGATATTCACTCACAGATGTATGATAGAACAATTGTTGTTGTCAATTACTCTTTTGCATATATTTGTAATCAGAGGAGGAACTATGATGTATGTATATACTTTTTAGTACCCCACTTATTATTATTTTTAATTCAACATTGGAGACGCGTTTTCTCAAAATGTCTCTATTGAGTGAGTTATTATTGGACACGTGTTTTTAGAAAACACGTCTCCAATGAGGGTCATTCGAGATGCACTTTGAGAAAAATACGTCTCCAATGACGAAAATTTGGTGATGCTATTCTTTTTTGTCTATGATGTGACTTGAGCCGCCTCTCTCATTAAGCTGCCTTGCATGGTGGTTGCTTTGTTGTTTATTGTTCCTTGCCAGCCAAATGACATTTAAAACCGTTAGTTTCGCATCATAGTACAAGTGCTGCGGTAAATATTTGTCCACAACCCCAAGTGGAACGTGGAACACATTGGTGTGTGTGTTTTGCGCCAGCCACTTGATCATTGCATGGATTTCCTTGGCAGCGTATACACTTACAGCTCCATATTGTATATTGTTGAGAATTGGATGAATCCGTGAATAGTGTGTAAGATCACGGATGATGAGTCATACTACATACGATGAACCAAAGACACAACCATAAAGAAAACTCAATTACTAGCTAGAAGACAAGGTAGCATGGTCCTAATAAACTATATATAGATCTGCACATTTGTTTGTCCTAAAGACCTAAACTACACAGATTCTGTAAATATTTGTATACAATCCCCAAGTGGAACGTGGAACACAAGTGCATTTGTTTTGTTGTTTATATTACTGTTGTTCTTAGCCAACCAAATGACATTTAAAACCGTTAGTTTGGTATCATACTAGCTACAAGTGCTTGATCATTGCATTGATTCAATCCCTTGGGAGCGTACACACTTGCAGCTCCATATTGTATATTGGTGATCAGAATTGGGTGAATCCGTGAATAGTGTGTAGGATTTTATAAAACAGACGGATGATGCGTCATACTACATACGATGAACCAAAGACGCAACCATAAAGAAAACTCAATTACTAGAATACAAGGTTATTAGCATGGTCCTAAACTATAGAGCTAGCTGCACATTTGTTTGTCCTAAACTACACAGATGCCCCCATTTGCGAGGTCCTAATCCATTTGGGAAGGGCATCATCCAATGAGAGCCATCCGGATCGAGTATAAGAGGGGAGACACTCCAGAGCCTCAAACGCATCCCACCTGTGATCTATATCAATCAAACTTACTAAGTAGCCTGTCCGAGAAGCAGCTCCGATCCTGTGCGGCTAGACACGTCTACGTGTAGCTGTCGGCACGAAGATCGGCTATGGCGCAAGCACTAGTGTGGATATTCTGCAAGGGCGACACCAACCTGAACGTCGCCATTCGGGACAACAAGATCGTTCTTGTCCGTGCCGACCCCAACGACGAGATGCAGGTAATATATATAACCTAAGGCCCGGCTAGGTCATCATGTACATTTGTAGGCCCGGCTAGGCCCATACCATGCATACAGCAATGGATCAAAGATTACGGCGTCGGGCGGAACGTGTTGAGCGATGACGAGGACCAAATGGCATTCGTGCTGGTGAACAAGGCAACGGGACATGTCATGGTGAACAAGGACGCACCACGTGCGGACGGTAACATAGAGGTAATAATATCGAGAAAGTCTCACTGGGATCACAAAGCCATCTCGATGGCTTCGATCTGTAAGGGGTTTACACGGAGTAGACAAAACCTGTAGGTGCAACTGGGTGTCTACGGGCTCGGTCCCGTGCGTGTCTCGATGTTCTGGATGGAGGAGATCAAAGATCACGGCGACGGCTATCGCAGGATCAGGGCGCTGAGGGACATCACCATGACCCTTGATGGGCTGTTTGGAAACGTCATGGAGGGAACGGTCGTGGGGATTTATCGTTCTAACGAGCCAGTGGGTGTTAACGGGCTCTGGAAGATGAAGAAAGTGGAAAACAACATTTGAAATATATATAAGCTTTCAAACGAAAGGTAATAAAACAAATGCTCAGTTGGAAAATCGCCACTTGATCGTGTCATTGAGTCTCTGATTTTTCAACCTTTGGCAGGTCGATATCGCGTGGTGGATCAGACTATGCATGCATGGACGTGCCTCTGCTTCCTTCTATGCCAGCTTCATGGCGACAGTCGTTCATAGCTTGTCTTCACTCATCAATAAAGCACGTTTCCGGATTATTGAAACACATGTGTATCTCTTTTTCTGTTGTTATTATAGTTCTTGTTGTGATAGAACCAAATTAAATAAAGAAACCAGGTACGCTGCTTCCCCGGCGTCCCGTTGTTTGATGTATGGATCAATATACTGGAGTACTGCTTCCGGTTTGTTTTTCGATGGGCTGTCTGGTTTCACCTCTAAGTTCCTCAATAAAGTGTGTCACGCGACACAAAGGTTGGCGAAACAAACGAACGCCACAAGAACTGAGGCTATGGGGAATTAGGATATTTGAGTCCATGGCTCTTGCATCTTATGAACCTGGTGATGCTCCACGCATTGCAGAGGGAATTTTGAATCGAATTTTAAGTTAAAATTTTAAAGTAGAAATACTAAGGTGATTGCATGGTAACATTCTTTTGCTATTGACATTATACATGATAACATATTCATAACGGCTCTTAAATAAATGATCCTACATGTATTTTTACTGTGCAAATTTTGTAGCGTGGTACCTGCAAAGACTAAAAAGTTGAATGCATGGATGCTATTAGTCATAAAAAATCAATGGAAGATATAAATAGACGATCCTGGCGCCTGATGTAATGGGTTTCTATATGACGTGGATTGCTTGTATTTTGAAAGAAATAGAGTTAATAACTCTTAGCGGGGGTGCATATAGATAGCCTACGGATACCCTACTGGCCCCTAGCCATGAGCTCTTTCTAAGGCCAGAAATGATAGATCTTGATATTGATGAAGTCAACATGGTTCTCGTTGTCAGCAACAACAATGTCACCTATCACTGGAAAAATAGTGCAGCCAAGGTTTAAGAATAGAACACACATTCTGAGTTTAGAATGAGAACAATCTGGTCTGTTCCCACTTGGAATCTTCGACGACGGTGCCCGTGACGAGCACGGAGTCGCCGTGCACTGCGATAACCGTGGTGTCTCTCGTCTCGGCGCCTCCGGGACGAGGATGGAGCTGGAGGCACATGCGCGACGATGCCAGGGGATCCGCTGGAGGATGGAGGCCTGGATCTGGTGGCCGGTGGTGGTGTGGGCAGTCGCCTGTGCATTGACGTCGCCCATGAAATAAGATGAGTCGCAGCCATAGCCATAACTCCTATTGTAGAGAAATTTCAATATTTGACACTGAATACACACACCTCACGCGATATAACCCTTAATTCGTAAGCCTTTCAAAATATAACCCTCTACACTCGAATTGTTTTGATTCGAGGGATTTTGATCATCTTTTTTGATTTCTCGAATTTCTATTTCCTTTTTCTTCTCCAAACTGACTGAATGGACATCTTTGCCCCTGCCGTTCGCCCCTTCCTTCAGAATCGATCGATTCAACTGAATCGAGTAAAGACCAACACCAGTTCGTCGTCCTCCTCCGTTGCCCCCCCTCTAGAATTCGTGAAGCTTGTGCTTGCAGTGGGGAAGACCGCGGAGAATGAAGGGATGCGTGAGAAAGGAGAAGCTGCAGCCGGATTGGACTTTTGGTGGAGCATCAAGACGTGGTAATGCGGCCATGCTCTAGCCGGCGGTGCCGTCCACCAGCATGTGGGGTTCAGCCGACGAGGCGTGGTTCAGCGCTAGTGGCTCGGGCAGCTCTGTATCGGACTACAACATGGACAACGCCCAGGACCTCTTCCTCCAGTCTCGCTTCGCCAAACAGTTACAACCCGGAAGCGGCGGCAAGGTGCCATAGCTAGCTATGTTACTAATGGCGGCGGAACACGACCATCAGTAGGACTGTAGGAGCAATCATAGTCTCTCATCCGTTTCGTGTTTTGTTTGGTTTTGGGACTATGCCTGTACGCAATATGGTGCTGCACTTAATTACGCCCAACTTTGGACCAATCAATGTATTGAAATGTAATCTCTTGTCTGCCCTGATCCTGTTTCAGCTCCAAGGAAGATTTTCATGGCCATGGCAGCCTCAGCGCTGAAGCCTCCTCTGCACTGTCGCTGCAGGAACACAAAGATGCGTTGCGAGGGAAGCAAGAGGAGTGTCATCCAGCTGGGGTTTGACAGCCTCGCGTGCTGCTCCAAGGGGTAGATATGCGAGGTCAAGTCCTAGCTTCTTGTTTTCGGTTTTGATTGATCTTTCGTACGTTGTCTGCACTTTCAATTTGAACAAAATCGACCTGATTTTACAAGGTCATTTGATAAGTGAAGTAAAACATGCAGCCTTCTACCCATTCATATTTTTTTGCTGCGAGGACGATGAGCGAGCCTATGTCGTTACCTCTGTTTCCTACTTAGCATTTATTAGCAAGCAGTTGTTGAGACCCCGCATCCACGGATGACAAAGTGTTTAGTTTCCCTATCAAAAAAAATTTCACCTATCACATCAAATAGAATCTTTCATGTATAGAGTACTAAATGTAGACGAAAAAATTAACGCATTACATGGATGGAGAGTATTTCACGAGACGAATCTAATGAGCCTACTTAATCCATGATTTCAACGGTAATGCTACAGTAACCGACCGTTGATTATTGATTAATTACCATCTAGTTATCCATCATTAGATTTGTCTTGCGATGAGCATGCTAGATCTATAATTAGTTTTATTAGTAGTATACGTTTACTACTCCTAAATGGTAAATTTCGCTTGATGTGACACTTACCTACTTTCATTAAAATTTTTCTCACCCCATCTAAACACCGCCTAATCCAATGTTTCAAATTTGAATCTAAAGAAAAACCATAATTTTCTATAAACTCCAATGCTCTGCATATCAGTGTCGCAATCTTTATGTTAACCAACGCTGCCCATGTCTCTCTCTTAGTAAAATGCTGTAGCAAAAACCTTGAAGTAACGTACAGCATAAAAGAAGTACAAATGACAGATGAGAAATTGATCTTTATCATGCATGTACCTTTGATCATTAGGGATTCATATATGAGACTTGATCATTAGGGATTCTAATTAATCTCCAACCCAGTGCCCTAATCTTTATGTGTTAACCAACTCTGGTCATGTCTCTCGTGTAGTGAAACAATGTAGCAAAACACCTTCTCAGTAACGGACCACATAAAAGAAGCACAAATGAGAAATGAGCATTTAATCTTTTCCACGCATGTACCTTTGATTAGGGATTGATGTATGAGACTTGTACTCGTTTTGTTGTGTGTGACATAGGAGTAAAGCGGGTTGGGCTTCCAAGGAAAGGAGTACTCCTGAAGGTTACAACAGGGAGAAACATGATTGGCAGTTTGAGCCCCCTTTTCCCGATGGGATGAGTGCGAGCAGTATAATGGATGCTTTTGCAGCTCCTGATGTTGTCCGTCCAACAAAGAAAAAGAAGTCCCCAGAGGAAAAAAAAAAGCAATCCGAGAAAACAAAATCTTGCAGAGTGAAAAGGACTCTCTGTGCCATGTTGAGATGGCATTGCGCAAATGTAACCGAGCAAACAACACCACGGTACGCAAAGACCTCTTTATCTGTCTTTCTTTGGCATATAGTTACATGCTTTTTTAACATCTGATTTAGTTGTACTATTTTCTGCTAATTTCAGCTCGAGCTGCATAAGATAACAGTGAAGTGTCTGTTCTATGAGTTTGGCGGGCCTGGCTATCATTATAACTTCACAGCTAAGCCTGAGAATCATCATTCTGCTGGTGGCAGCAATAAGCTTTTCTTCTCTGAAAATAAGTGCCCTCTTAAGAGTGAGGATGATGTATGTGCTGTATAGTTGGGGAGAATGATGCAGGTATATGGTTCATTATCTAGCTTACTTTTTTAAGAATTTTCATAGCTTTTGTGTTTGAGAGTCGAGAGTCTTGTCTTTTGGTAACGTTTCATGTAGAGATTTAGTTTTACTATATCATGATTATTTCATATCACTTCACCCAGCACATCTAAATAACGGCTCCAAATCTAATAGAATATAGGACAGCATGATGCAACATTGATGCCTTACCATGGATTTACTGTTACCAATTTGTCAGCACAAAGTAAAAAACAGTCACTTGTCGTAATGCAACAACATGAACAAACAAGATGAAGCAATTAATCAAATTGGTACATTTGGGATAAATGTTGCTTGGTTCAAGTTGTGAGTATATTATGAAACATATATAGCGTTACTTATTGGGTTACATAAATATCATCTAATTAGTGGAGGCAATCTAGTATAAAGTTTATTGACCCTTTCAATTTTGAGTGTATGTTCATTCAACGGTAATAACTCTGTTACAATTTCAGGTCATTGCCATGCCTGTAAGAACTATGGTCCTACGATGGTCCACCCATCAAGCCGTGCATATGGTGGTGGTAATACTACTATCATAGATTACCCGGATGAGGACAGCTCAAGCTCGGATAGTGACTATTAGTATGCAAGTGTGTACTGTGTATATTTATAAAAAAATAAAAGTGAGTACAGTAGGGATGGCGTGGATTTATTTGTAATCCAAAGTATTTATCTAGGTGCATAACAAAGATGATGAACCTAGAAAAGCCAAAACGACCTATAATTTGGAACGTATGTACTAATAAAGTAGCAACAATGTTGTTTAAAACAAGTTATCTTAATTAAAAGGGTTATGTTATCGGGGGAAAATGAAGAATTGCAGACAAATGAAAAGTGGTCAGGGTCGTGGCAAATAAGGCGAGGAAATGGTGGAAGAGTTGCAGAAAAATGAAAAGAGTTAGGGATGAGAACCAGAAAAGCAGAGCTGGAGACTGAACCAGACCTGATTTTAGTTTTAGTGACACAAGAATTGAAAAAACAAAAATCTCCATAGATCGACCAATCAATCCATGGAAGATTTGTACAGAACACAACTAACATATTATGGAAACAAAATAACGAAAAGAAGGGCAAACCACAGTGCTGATGCTGTGACGGATTACAAAATTTTTAAGGCGGGCGATGGGCTCCAGCGGCGACGATCAATATATTCGATCACTTCATGGTGTTGGGGTTGAGCCTTGCGGCGAACTCCTGCTCGTTGGTGATCTTGCAGAACTGCATGCACTGCCTGGTGCACCCGGCCTTGCCGTCCTTGTCGCCCTGGATCATGCACGACTCGTAGCACTGCAGGGGGCAGTCCTTGTTGGCGGCGGCCTTGGCCATTATCTTCTCCATCACCACGCACACCTCCTTGCAGGAGCGGGCGCAGTCTTTCTCCTCCTTCCTCTCCACGCACTCCTTGATGCAGGACTGGTTGCAGTCGAACACCGACGAGATCTGCTGCGCCGACACGGCCGCCGCCATTGCAGCAGCGACGGCGACGAGTAGCGCAGCTGCGACGACGGTCGTCCTGGTGCTTCGGGCCATGGTTGCTGCCTAGCTCCGATTATTTGGGTGGTTGATATGGTGAGTTTTCTTGTGTGGTGTGTATGTTGAGGTGCCGGTGCCATGAGTGTGTAATGCTTATATAGCGTACTGAGGGTACGTACATGGGGTGTGAGGCCACGAGAGTTTCGCGGGTTACCTATGGGCGTTTGTGTTGCATGTCGGAGGGAGGACGAGTGGAAACCCAGACTCTAGGGACTACAAGAGAATCCATACGGTCCGCAGTTTCAACGGCTTTGGGGAAACTACGTCATGCATGACCAGAAATCCAGAATTTGCTTAGGAGTGGACGAGTGGTCGTGCATGTAGGCTGTAGCCCTAGAGTTGGGTAGTAAATAGGCTATACATACATCACAAATCACAGTTCCTCCTCTGATCACAAATATGTGCAAAAGAGTAATTGACAACAGCAATTGTTCATACATTCATTCATACATGCATGTTCAACAGCAAAAGATTCTGACTGAATGAGACATTCTCAGTAATGTTCAGCCAAAATAAGCAGATCAGGGTGAAATCGTATCCAAAGTATTGGGCATTGCACCACCTACCAGCAAAACAAGAACAAGAACTTATCTGAAGCACAAAGAGCAAAAGTATCAGTCAGCCACATGTTTTGCAGATTGAATCAGCTTACATCATTCCAATTCCTCTCCATGTTATCTTCACCTTCTAGAAGATAATCATGTAGATTGTAGGTAAAAATTATGTTAGTTATCTTTTACCATGCCAGCACTATAAGACAGCTCTCTATACCACTGAAATGTTCCAAACTTGCATCTGTTTTACATCTGTATACAACTTGCAGTTTTACACTGTTTTACAATCCCACTTGCAGTTGAACGAGCATCAAAACACAAAGTTGGAGCATGGGTAAAAACTCTCTCTCTAGTGACCAAGACTCTATGGAAGCTATCTCTGTCCTAAATGTCATCAAGAGATGCTAGGAATTCAAATCACTAAAAAGACTACATAATCTTGACAAAAGGAGAGGCATAAACTTACTATCTAGTCTCTATAGTGTACATCATACTAACAGAAAAGAAGAGGTTAATTGTACCCTTCACCGTTTCATCGCTGTTGCGAGAACCACCTCATTTCCAACACCCTACAGAATCAGAGAAGAACCAACAATATACACATTAGAGTAGAGTGTTAAACTTTAGGATCGCTAGCAGTAGGGTTTAGTGGGGAAACTCATGAACAATAGGCTCATCTTGATCCAGAGACAGAGATAGGGAGAGATGGGATTAGAGGTATACCTTCTCCTCCCGTGGGAGGTGTAGCAGAGGTAGACATGGTCACGTTCGCTTGGGGAAGTCTGCTCTAGGGCAGCGACGCGCAGTGCAGTGGCGTCGCCGGCGTCGGGACGAAGTCTTGGCAGCGGCGGCGCTTCCCATCACTGGCTGCACACCCTGGATCGGGTTAGGGTTGTGTCGGTAGGGTGTGGCAGCTGGCGGTGAGCCTCGTACTGTGAGCCGCCGGCCCCCACCTCTCTTTATAGCGCAGTGTGACGGGGCCCGCCAACCATGTAGGGTTGGGCGCCCCCGATCAGGGCGCGGATCAAGGGCCCAATGGACCGTTGGGCCCATTGGTGAAGAGATCAATCTAACATTCTCCCCCTTGATCTCACCATATATTTTTAACTTCTTCTTTTCACTTTTATTGTCTCATCATAGATTAGTGTATAGAACTGTATCATCGTCACGGTCTCACGCCGATAGAATCAACAGCTACAACACACCTCTCTTTGTTGAAACAAAAAACTTTTCTCTTTTTGGGCCCTTTCAATCCAAGGATCTTAGGCTTTCCCTTAAACCCATGCCGGCTAAATGTTCACTGAACACACTGGGTGGGAGGCCTTTCGTTAGCGGATCAGCTAGCATATTCTTTGTTCTTATGTGCTCGAGACTTATAGTTTGATCCTGAATTTTATCTTTCACAACATAAAACTTTACCTCTATAGGTTTGGAAGCATTACTTGATCTGTTGTTGTGAGCATAGAATACCGCGGGCTCATTATCGCAGTACATTCTGAGTGACCTTTGAATACAATCTACCACTCTTAGACCGGGTACAAATTTCTTTAACCACATTGCCTGCACTGTAGCCTCATAACATGCTATAAACTCAGCATACATCGTAGATGATGCAGTGAGAGTTTGCGTTGAGCTTCTCCATGATATAGCTCCTTTTGCGAGAGTAAATATATATCCCGACGTCGACTTTCTATCATCTTGGCCCCCCGCAAAATCTGAATCTGAATACCCTTTCATCTCTAGGGAATCAGATCTTCTGTAAGTAAGCATGAGGCCTTTTGTGCCCTGTAGATAACGCATAGCTTTCTTTACCATATCCCAGTGATCTATTCCTGGATTCTTTTGATATCTGCCCAGAACCCCGGTTACGAAAGCTACGTCAGGGCGTGTACATGTTTGAGCATATTGCAAGCTTCCAATAGCGGAAGCATACGGTACCGATTTCATACGCTCCTTTTCATATTCAGTGCTGGGACACTGAAAATGCCCATGTCGATCACCTTTGACTATGGGAGCAGGCGATGGTCTGCACGCATGCATACTGAATCTTTTTAAAACCATTTCTAAGTATGCCTTCTGCGACAGTCCTAAAACCCCATTTCTTCTATCTCGGTGAATCTCAATGCCCAAGAGATACGACGCTTCACCAATATCTTTCATATCAAAGTTTGAGGACAAAAATTTCTTTGTCTCTAGTAGCAGACTAATATCATTGCTAGCAAGCAAGATATCATCCACATACAGGACTAGAAAAATATATTTTCCATTCTTAAACTTTGCATAAATGCAATTGTCCTCCACATTTGCTTTAAACCCAAATTTCTTTATGATACTATCAAACTTTAAATACCACTGTCTAGAGGCTTGCTTTAATCCATAAATGGATTTCTTTAGGCGACATCCCATACTTTCTTTTCCTTCCACGACAAAACATTTCGGTTGAGCCATGTAAACATTTTCCTCCAAATCACCATTAAGGAATGCCGTCTTTACATCCATCTGATGTAACTCTAAATCAAAATGTGCCACTAATGCCATTATAATTCTGAAGGAATCCTTACATGAGACTGTAGAAAATGCCTCATTGTAATCTATCCCTTCTCTTTGTGTAAACCCTTTTGCCACAAGTCGTGCCTTAAACCTTTCTATATTCCCTCTGGAGTCATACTTAATTTTGTAGACCCATTTGCAGCCTACTGTTTTGGCTCCTTTAGGAATTTCCTCTAAGTTACAAACACTATTGGAACTCATCGATCTCATCTCATCTTCCATGGCTTCCAGCCACTTTGATGAGTGAGCACTTCTCATGGCTTCTTCATATGAAGTGGGATCGCCCTCCATATGATACTTGTCTGTAACCACTTATGTATTATAAACTTTATAAATATCAGGAATGCCTGATTTTCTGGCTCTCCTAGGCCTGCCAGGGGCCTATATCTCTAGCACATTCTGTGCCTCATCTTCTGGCATATTCTGTGCCTCATCTTCTGACACATTTTCTATGTAGGGCGGTTGCTCTTCCTCCTGTGCTACAATGGGTTCAATCGGCTCCTGAAGGACAGGTGCTAGATCTTCACCCAATGTTGACACGGGCGGAGTGACAACAGGTGCTGGCATCGTAGCAACAGGAGCTGACGGCGCAGCAAGAACAGGCAGTGAGAAATATGGCTCCTCAATCATTGGAATGGGCACATACACCCGCTTCTCCTCAAGATCAACCTTTCTCACAACCATGCTCCCCCTCATCATTTCATCCTCTAGAAAAATAGCATGTCTCGTTTCCATAAACTTTCTATATCTATTTGAACAATAGAAACGAAAACCTTTTGACTTTTCTGGATAGCCAATGAAATGGCAGCTTACTGTTTTGGGATCTAGCTTCCCAATGCTTGGGTTAAACATTAGACCTGCAAGTGGTTTAAAGAGGGTACTTTTCCCGGCCATAATTCATACGGTGTTTTAGGCACCGATTTACTTAGTACTCTATTGAGAATATGGATAGCGGTTTTTAATGCCTCCATCCACAAACTCAATGGCAAAGTGGAGTAACTCATCATGCTGCGCACCATATCCATCAGTGTACGGTTACGCCTTTCTGCTACTCCATTTTGCTGAGGCTCGCCTGGCGTGGAGTACTGGCTACTACACCATTCTCTTGTAAAAACCTTGCAAAAGGTCCAGGAACCTGTCCATATGGGGTATGTCGACCGTAGTACTCCCCCCCCCCCACGGTCAGACCTTACTACTTTAATTCTTTTATCAAGCTAATTTTCAACTTCAGCTTTGAATATCTTAAATTTATCCAGCGCTTCCGATCTTTCTTTAATTGGATAAATATAACCATAGCGGGAGTAATCATCTGTGAATGTTATGAACAAGTCATAGCCATCCATGCTTTTCACAGGAAAAAGACCACATATATCTGTGTGGATTATCTCTAAAATTCCTGCGCTTCGGTTGGCTCCCTTTTTAATTTGCTTTACGTATTTTCCTTTAATACAATCTATGCACCGTTCTAAGTTAGAGAACTCTAATGGAGGAAGAATTTCATTCTTTACGAGGCTCTCTATTCTCCCCCTCGAAATATGGCCTAAACGACAGTGCCATAATTTCGCTGACATACCATGAGTTCTCTTTCTTTTCTTTGACGAGGATACAATCACATTCACATCACAGACAATATGAACTTTATCACAAAGTGACAACAAATATAACTCATTGTGAAGGAAAGCAACACCAACACAATTATTATCAAAATAAATCTCACATTTGCCACCACCAAAATGGCAATCATAACCGTCTGTGTCTAAGCGGGAAATGCTTATTAAGTTTCTGTTTAAAGAAGGAACATAAAGAACATCTCTAAGTACAAGCTCGAAGCCATCAACTTGTACTAAGCAGATGTCGCCCACAGCTTCTACTTCAGCTTGGACTCCGTTCGCGACTTCAACGTGTCTTTCTCTTCTTTGCGTAGTCCTCGTCGAAAGGAATCCCTGTAAAGAATTTGCAACATGAACCGTTGCAAGTAGATTTGGAATACTTTATATACAGGGATTCATTTACAAAAGATATAATGTTCTCACCATGCTTTGCCATGATCTTCTTTAGGTGCTGTGGACATTCTTTCTTGTAGTGTCCAAACTTCTTGCATTCAAGGCACTGATTCTCTTTCACTAGAAAGGGTTTCTGCTGATTCTGAGACTAGTTCTGCTGTGGATACATGGGAGCTTTGCCATTGTTCTTTGAGGAGGAGCCTATCTGGAAGTTCTTTTTCTTGTTGTCTCTCACATAGTTAAGAGAACCATTCTGTCTTTCTTTGATCTTGTCTGTTGGGGATTGGGCCTTTGAGGAATAAAGGCCCAGGCTCCCCTTTGTACAAAATAGGACCAAATAAGAAGTCTAGGGACTTAGTATTTAGCGTTTAAGGACCTCTTTGTAAATTATGAGGACCCCTTTGTAAATTTGGACCCCACCAATGGAATAAACATAAACCACCACTTCTCCCACCCTATAAATAGAGACCCAAAGGTGAGGAGGAGGGGGTTGGTTGGTTGGACTATTTGTCTCTTGTTCATTCTTTTAGGGTTTCCATAGTCTCTCCCTACCCCTTCTATGCTGGGATCCTAGATCCCAACATTGTCCTCTTCCTCAACACACATGGCAATCAACTTTTCTATGTCCCAGTTGTCTGGGATCAAACTGTAGTTGGTGGCAAAGTTATCAAACTCTTTAGGCAGTGAAGCAAAGACCATAGTCATCACGTGCTTTGGAGTAAACTCCAGATCATGTGGCTTCAGCTTTGAATTTAGACTGTACATCCTGAGGATGTGCTCTCTTATGCCACCACCTGTGTACTTCTGTGTAATCATCTGCCTCATCAGCTGAAGACCATAAGTCTTTGAAGAACTAGTAAACTGATTCTTTATCTTTTGAAGGTAGTCACCAGCGGACTCAACCTCCTCAATAGAGCCCAAAATAGCTGGCTCAATCACATTCTTTAGGACCAACATGCACTTTGTGTTAGCATTGGTCCATGTCTTGTTCTCTATGCTCCATGACATTACTGCCTGAGCATGATCTCTTTCCTTTTTCTCCCATGTTTGATTAGTGTCAGCAGCATCTCTTTCTATCTTTTCCAGCTCAACGGGCTTTGGTGCATTTAGCACCCATGTGACCTCTCCACAGGCAAAAGCCAAGTCAAGCTTCTGCCTCCACTCTGCGTAGCTGTCCTCCTTGAGCTTTGGAATCTCTTTGATGCAAGTCATCAAGTAGTGACCTCCTGAAAGTCACAAGTAAAGGTGAGAACAATAACAACAACAATTGCATATATTAACTCCAACGTTGGTCAAAAAATAACATATACAACTGTCTATGCAATTTAAATCTACATCACCGTTGGGCAGAAATAGAAATAAATGCACATATTCTTTAATCATGACAATAATATTAACAACGTTGGTCAGAAAATAATAAAATTGCCACAATTTATCACATAAATCAAACTCTTCTAAGCATGCTCAAAATTTAATTTTCCCGTTGGTTCCAATTAAATTAGAGAGCAATAAAATGATTTTTCGCAGCGGAAACTATAAAATTTATGCAAATTCGACGCAAAAAATATTGTAAAACTTTAACTTTTCACTAGACAAATTATCCCGTTGGTTCAAATTTGAATAGGCATTAAAACTATACAAAATTCATCAAGAAATAGCTTCTGAAAATGCAAAAACTTAGTTAAAAGACGAAACTATGCGAAATTTATCTTTCAGCCCATTTAAGAAAACAGCCCACAGGTAAAAGTCTGAATAACCTCCTTTAACTTTGCGTGCGGCCTGAAAAACACACCCCGCGCGCGCGACGTGTCGTCCCGTTATCAGCTCGCGACCACGCAGCCCACATCGGCCCAGCGGCCTATTTCACGTGCCTGCGCGCGTCCCAGCCCGCGCCGACCCCGGCCGCTCCCAGCCGTCGATGTGGATCGACGGCCATCCGTCATTCTCGGCGGGATAAAAAAACCCGCCCCTCCCCTCCTCCCCCGGCTGGAACCCTAGGGTTCCATTTCTGTCTCCCCCGCATTTCTCTCGCCCGATTCGGGCCGTGCGCCGCCGGCGGCTCCGCCACCGCGCCATGGCCGGCGGCTCTCTTCTTCCCCACATCCCAAATGCCAGATCCATTTCTTCCCCTCCTTTCTCTCACGACGAAGCCCGAAGGCGCTCGACGCGGTGGTCACCACGGCGACCGGAGGAGAGTGACGGCGCCGTCGTGAGGGCCCCTGCACTGCTTTGCAACTTCCATTGCTTGCTAAATCTGAAAGTTTGAACTCATACATATCACAATCTTTGCATGCCCATCCTCTTTATATCACAATTTGGACTCCAAATAATGGAAAATAAAGAGAAGTACCTCTATGGTGCCGTCGTCAGTGACGTCAAGCGGCAGCAGGGTGTATTCTGAAGACAGTAGCTGTTAACTGTATAAGAACAAGGTGTATTCAGTAGCAACCTAACTAGGAGACCCGTCATCACAAACGGTTTTTGGCAAAAACCGTTTGTGATGATGGCGTTTCTGATGCCACTTTCTGTAGTAGTGAGAAGTCACTAGGAGCAAAAGCACTAGTATAAGAACAAGGTGTATTCAGATATTCAACTTAGGGAGACAAGCACTAAGGAAGGAACAAGGTACCTATTAACTAAAACAACAGTTTGCTGCTTGCATGTGTTACTGACTGCTCGAGGTACATGCACTTGCTTCTTGCATATTTGTACAACAACTATATATGTGGAAAATCATGACTGTAAGTTCTGAAAAGACACAAGGAGAACATTGATGCCCTGTTCTTAAACAATTCATAGTAACAAGTAAGGAAAAGTAGCCAACTGGAAAGACAAATTGTTTCCCATGTTACTCCAAGTTGCTCTTACACCTTCATGACTCTAACACATAAAAATAAATTGACAGAATGATAAAATGGAGAGATAAGCTCCTCAAGATAAGTAAGCAGTGGGTGTCATCAGAGTATATACAAAAACAAGTAGCAGTGTAGGTGTACTTGCGGCGGAGCGAGCGCGTGCTCGAGGGTGGAGACGCGGTGGCCGAGGTCGTCGAGGAGGAAAGGGAGGTGAAGCCGAGTGGGCAGGAGGGGTGTTCGTCGAGGAGGAAGCGGTGGTGGGCGGAGGATGAGAAGGGCTAGGCGGAGGATGAGGAGGAGGTGGGGAAGGGAAAGGAGGAGAAGAAAGGGTTATCGTCGGCGTTGAGGTCGAGGAGGCGGCAGAAGTGATGGTGGCTCATGGTGGCGGCGGTGGACGCGGTGAGCCAAGAGCGAGGAGGAGTGGAGGACAAGGGCGGGCGGGTGAGAGTGGTGTGTGGGAGCGAGAGTGGACTGACTAGGGTTAGGGTTGGAGCAGGTTATATACCATGTCTACGCGATCAGAGCCGTCAGATCAGTGATGGACGACCGTAGATCGTTGGGTCGTTTGGGCCGAATGGGCTTTTTTAATTCTTTCCTGCTTTAGCGTTTTTATTTTTCCTTTTTCATTTATTGCACATTGTGAAGAAATTACAATTTGAATTATATGTGTATCAAAAATACTTTAAAAATTTGCGAAAATATTTTTTACTATATCAGTTCTATTATTTTTCGTATACTGAAAGTAGATGAAAATTTTACATTTTTGCTAACTAGAATTCAAACTTCTACAAGCAATTTATTACAAAATAATGATAATGATACCTAAAACTCTTCAAAATATACTATAAATTTGCATAGAATCGTTTTATGAATGTATAATCTTGACATAAAAAATTTAGAAGGTTTTGACAAAGTAAGACCATACATTGTTCACAAATAGTTACATCTCTTACATAGTTTCATATAACTCATAGTCAAACATTGAGATTTGAATACCTCATAACATGTTTCAACTCATATGCACCTCAAGTTTGGACACAACCTTATTTTGACCATAACATTGGTAAATATCAGGTTACATTAGCAACTCTTATGCAAAAACATATGTTTTCTATTTCGTACTTCGGTGGAAAAAGACAAGATATATAACAAATTCTATAAAACAGAAGTTTACATGCAAGTAAATGTCGTCATGTGATAGAGCGTGATTTTACAAAAAAAAAAAATCAGAAAAAGAACCACCGAATTTAGAGTTCTTACGAAGGAGATATACTAATTACAAAATTAAATTTAGGATTAAAAAGAAAATATGAACTATACCTGTGTTCTACACCTCCTCCTCGGAATGGCCACGTGGCGGATCATGGTTGATCCAATTCGGTGCGATCAGTGCCAATGTTTCCAAAATAGAACCCGAAAGTGTATGTATATAAAAGTTGAAACCTTGCCATATCTTAAAAGTAAGTGTAATTCAGTGGTAACACAGATGCGTACGGACCTCATGGTCGTTGGTTCGAGCCCTATGCGACGCATCTTTTTTTTGCCTTTCATTTTCCAAAATGATTCGAACTGTAGTCTGCTCGTCTAGAGCTAAACAAACCAACCATTGTGCCACACTACTAATTTTGTATAACTTTTTGCCTTTCATTTTCCAAAATGATTCGAACTGTAGTCTGCTCGTCTAGAGCTAAACAAACCAACCATTGTGCCACACTACTAATTTTGTATAACTTTCATCTATATATATATTTATCACTGTAAGAGGTGCATATATCAGAGACGCGTTTTCTCTAGCCGTGTCATCGATATCCGGCTAGATATCGGTGACGCGTTTTATCTGGCCGCGTCTGCTATATAACTACATCGAAGACGTGTTTTGTTCTTACCTGGTGGTGACATATATATTGGTGACGCGGACCGTTGAGATGCGTCACCAATCACATATCGGTGACCCGTTTCGTTTCCACGTCTCTGAATAAGGTGTCTTCTATGTGGGTTTCTTACATAGTGAATCGTCATGATTTTATATTGTGCTCAAACCAAAACGGTGACAAACAAAAATATGTTTGGGCAGTTGTACTCACTACTACAGAAAAGGTCATCACAGCCGGTTAGGGAGGGCTATCACAGCCGGTTTTGGGGGGCGGATGAGATAAAGCGGCTGTGATAGTCCTCCCTATCACAGCCGGTTTTCAAAAACCAGCTGTGATGACCCCATCACAACCGGTTTTCATCTAAACCGAAAATAAATCAAAATAAAATAGCAAAACATTTTATTTATTTGGGAGATGGACCCATCAGCAAGTCGCGCATTTTTCGCGGAAAAATCGCGCGCTACGCGGTCGGCGGGATTCGAACCCGCGACCTCACGTTCGTGCATAGCCTCCTCTACCACTGCACCACTAGTGTGTTTGTGTCTATATACCATTTTGATTCCCCTCATATTAATGTTTTCTGAGTGTAAATTGCTTATTTGAGGCTCTAAATGACTTCAAATAAAAAGTGGAACAATGTTTCATAACTTTTCAAGATCTACAACTTTCGTTTTGGTCAAAAGTTCATCCGAGGTCGTTTACAAAATTTGAATTTTCAAATTTGAAAAATTCAAACTTAGATTCGGTTGACAAGATGTCTTCAAATAAAAAAGTGGTGAACTACAATGTTTCATAACTTTTCAAGATCTACAACTTTCGTTTTGGTCAAAAGTTCATCCGAGGTCGTTTACAAAATTTAAATTTTCAAATTTGAAAAATTCAAACTTAGATTCGTTTGACAAGATGACTTCAAATAAAAAAGTGGTGAACTACAATGTTTCATAACTTTTCAAGATCTACAACTTTCGTTTTGGTCAAAAGTTCATCCGAGGTCGTTTACAAAATTTAAATTTTCAAATTTGTCCTCTAAAAATGTATTAGTAAAGAACCGGTTGTGATGCTCACCATCACAACCGGTTTTCGAAAACCGGTTGTGATAGTGAGCATCACAACCGGTTTGTAAGAAAAACCGGTTGTGATATGCCGGCCGACTATCACAACCGGTTTTTGAGAAAAACCAGCTGTGATAGGCGACATCACAAACCGGTTGTGATAGCTCGTTTGTGAAAGTGGTTTGTGTAGTAGTGACTGCAGCAATCATCTGAAATGGGACTTGGGCTTCGACTGCAGTTGTACCCTGAAATATGGGCTGGAACTAAAAAAATTGTTGGGGCGGAAGGGGGCCTTCATTACTCCGTATTACAGTGGGTTACGGATATCCACATGGATATCGCATAATTCTGCTATATATATTCAAATTTCCATTACTTGATACCGTGTGAGCATGAGCGTTGCCACTTCACCCACTTCGCGGATACCACGCGTTGGCATGTGGGAGGGCGTCGCCTGACACGCCAAATGCGGGATGCCTCCAATCGCCCCCAAATATTAATGTCTCCGGCCGATTCCATCGTGAAAGATCAGGAGGGCGTCCGTCATGACCCGTATTAAAAGATGAGCGACGATTCCACTTAATCAATCAAATGGATACAAACCAAACAATGTTGCCTATATGGAATTATACTTATATTTAAAAAAATTATTCTCAATATAAGAATTGCATATCATGTCCTATATAGAGGCGTATCCAAGCCTCACTTGCATTAGTTTCACATAAATTAGTGGGGGTGGTTCCCTTCCTATATATACTTCCTATATATATATACAGGAGAACCACATGCCCTGGAGTTCTACATAGAAAATCAGCCGTCGCTAGCTACTAGCAGGCTAACCAAGATGCGGCCCGCGAAAGGAGAGATTCTCCTCTTGCTGTTGTGTTCGATAGTACTTGTCCACCATGGGGCCGCTGCACGAGATCACCAAGAGCGGCTCATTCTTCACCAGGAGCAAGGGCATCAACAGCCAACAGCTCGACCCAGAATATGCTCAGTGACGCAGAAGCAGTGCGTCCCAAACATGAACATGGAATGCATCTACAAGTTACTTGATCGTCAAGAGATGATCGATTACAGTAAGACAAGGATCGTGAGCCTCAGAAAGCACTGCTCCGTGTAACCTTCTCATCACTGCTCTATTATTCAGCGTTATATATATATTAAAGTAAGAAATGTATTATATATTAATTATTCTAACACTTTCCTTTCATTTTTTTCTATCCAGTCCATTTAAGGGGCCGCCGCGCTTGCCACCTCCGGAGTGCTCACCGCACTAAGAAGTTTGAAAGAAGATACATTTGCTAGTTTGTAATGAAATCCATCAAAAATATGATTATGACATATATCTTCTTCTATCGAGGAAAAATATATATTTGATAAATGTATGTCTTGATCAAGATTCCATAGATACAACACGTGGAGCCAAAGGGTGGTAATGGGCCTAACTTTTTAGCCTAGCAAATTTATGAATCGAACTCTAAACAGATTGAGCCAAAATTCTATACAAATTTGACCTACAAATGATTAGGGTCAAGTTGGATCATGAAGAGAACATAAGGGCCATGGCCCACTACCACCCCTGTCCGTAGGGGGGCACGCATCTATCTATCTAGGAAAAATCTATACGGCGACCGGGTGCGCTGGAATGCGAAAGCGCGACTTTCATGGCCCATTGCGCGCACGTGGGCTGGCCCAAGAGGAGGCTGCGGGAGAGCAAAGTCATCGTATGATTGGCTAGCCTGCTATCACGAGAGTCCAGTTTGTCGCTTTGTGACAGGTTAATTCGTGCACAATACCAATTGGTCTTCCTTCGTTAAAATGTGATAACTTTGTCATGCGACATTCGTTTTTATTTCTATTTGCACCATTGTGTTTCTTACTATAAAATTTAAAATAAGGCCCATGATGCATGTATTTTGAAATAGTTCTATGCATTGGCAACTTACGTTTAAGGGGTACTAGCTACTTGTATATTAAGAGTGTAGCAACTTATATTGATGTTACAACTGCACATATGTTGAAAAATTATTGCACATAGTTGATAGATAGCATCTATATAACTTGATACATAAACTCCACTACGGGAGGCAGCTTGTTTGCCGTGTGCCAGGGGCACATGGCAAAGCCATAAAAGCACACGGCAAAGGCTTTGCCGTGTGCTTTCGGCTTTGTCATGTGCAAAACGGCACACGACAAACTCTACGACGGCAAAGAAAACTTTGCCGTGTGCCGTACCACGGGCACACGGCAAAGATCTTTGTCATGTGCCAAGCTGGTTTGCCGTGTGCCATGGGTCCTGCACGGCAAAAAAAAGGTAACTGACGGCGGCCGGCCAGGAGCAGCTGTTTGTTGTGTGCCATGTGGGAGGCACACGGCAAACAACCATAGTTTGTCGTGTGCCACGTGGGAGGGCACACGGCAAACACGTGGCAAACTATGGGTGTTTGCCGTGTGCCACGTGAAATGCGCACTATGGGTGTTTGCCGTGTGCAAAGTTCAGGCACACGGCAAAGACCCATAGTTTGTCGTGTGCCAGGACTTTGCACACGGCAAACAGCCTTCCCCCGTCCAAATTTTGGTTGTTTTTGCTTTTAAATGTCCCCCAAACAGCAAATCAACCACAAACAGTTCATATGCATCACAATTAACATCGCAGGCAGTTTATATGCATCACAGACATTCATATATCACTTCACCAGCTCACAAACACCATAAGCCATACATGGCCACAGAAATTTATACAAAGTCTATAAACAAGTTCATATACAGTCCATACGAGTCAATATGAGTCCAAAGTCCATAAACAAGTTCATACGGAGTCCATACGAGTCCATAGTCTAGAACCAAGTTCATACAAAGTCAATACATAGAAACCATGATACATACCACTCACTCGTCCTGCCGGCAGTGGCGGCGGGGGCGGATGCATCTGCTGCGTAGCCCAAGCCCAGGGCGGCATCTGTGATGACGACGGCGGAAGCTGAGACGGCAACGACTGAGGCGGCGCCCCTTGCCACGGCTGAGTCGGAAGCCCCTGCCACGAGCGAGCCTGCATCCCCTGCGGAGACGGCCACTGACTCCACGGAGGCAACAAATCTGATTGATTGGCCCTTCAATGGATGCCGCCGATTGATTCTGTCCAAAGTTGAAGATATTGAATGTGTTAAGCTAAGTGATTTTACTAAGTCAATTGTAGTTTGTATACTAAGTCTTTGTACTTTCTATCCTAAGTATGGAAAGTGCTAAGTCACTATAACAAATGGAAGTACACGGCTATGAAGTCACTCACAGGAGTCGGAGTACCGACACGGGCTCCAGGTGGTGGACCGAACGGTGACAGCGGTGGTTGCGGAAAGCCTAAGGACTGCATGTACTGAGTATAGGCCTCCCATCTCCTTGCATTCTCCTGCTCAATCCTTTCTGTCTGGGCCCGCAACTGCTCCTGGACCGTCGCCTGGACCTGCGCCTGGAACGATGCCTCCATCTGGGCCTACAAAACATGATGCATGGGTTAGAATACAAAGCTAACGTGTCATTGCGCTGTCAGCAATAACGTACCGCCCATGTTTCTTGCCTCCTCCCATCCTCATGACGACTTCTCCATCAAGGGGCTCCATGTGTGGATCGAAATCCGGCCCCCTCACCGTCTTTGCCATCTCGGCGTAGTCACTCAGGCGGCTGTGGACAGAGGAGTTGTTGTATGCGGGGGGGGGGGGGGGGAGGAGGGGTCATCCTGGTTGTAGCAAGCATAGGCCCCGAGGATGTTGATGTCTTGGCCATGTGCCTCCGACCATGGAAAAAGCCTTGGTGGTGTGATGATCTTGGCATCATCCCTCACCGCACTCGACCACCCTCACTCTTCTCCGTAAAACCCTCCGTGAACTACTTGTCCACCACCATAGCCCAGCACCGATCATTGTTAGCTAGCCACCACGGAGGCACCTGCACGCCATCAAGTACGACATATAAAATAAAATTGTGTGTAATTAATCAAAAGAATTAAATGTTGAACATTTACCTGTAGAAATTATTCCTTTGTCAGCATCATTCTTCTCGCCTCCACTTTCGGCACGCTCCGCCTCTCGTGTCTAGGCGCAAAGTTAGCCCACCACTGTATGATGGCACACAGTTTCGTCTCGTACCACATATCGGCCACCAGCTTGCGGCAGGCCGTGTCAGCCACCTGGATCACCTGGTCGCCTGGTTCATCGTTCCATCCAACGGCCTGTAGAATTCCTGTACAAATCACATGATGTATTAGTAATTTCAAAAATGATTGATGTGGGGGATATAGTACCCGGGTACCTCACGAGCAAGCCTGGCAGCCCACCGAAAGGGGGCGGCCCAGCCCACCGTTCTGGACCTGAAGACGTGCGGGACAAGTCGGCGCACGGAGGAAGGATCTGGAAGGAGAAGTCCTAGTTGGAATAGGAATTATTGTAAAGAAGGAAAGGATTCTTAGAGATAGGATTGGATACAAACCGACTTGTAACCCTGCCCCCCGATATATAAGGCGGGCAGGGACCCCCTCAAAAACATCAGACAACAACTCAACCCATCGAAACTCACAATCCACGCAATACAACACCCCAAAACAGGACGTAGGGTATTACGTCGAGTCGACGGCCCGAACCTGTATAAACCCCTGTGTCTGTCCATCCTAACCATCCTGCTTCCGATCTTTGCGATCTTCCCTGCATTACAAATCACTTCCGTGGGCTACCCCGTGGAAGACTGCCGGAGATAATATCACCGACAGTGGCGCGCCAGGTAGGGGATATCGCCGAGATCAATCTAGTAAGCTCGATGGATCGCGTCAAGATCTTGGACAGCTGCAACCTCCCGGACGTCGACGAAGTCGAGATCCAGTTCGGGGATGTCATCACCGCCGCCTTGGATTCCCAAGCGGCAGGAGCTACGGTCGCCACGGAGGTCTCCTCTCCGGCGCCAACTTCGGCCATCACGGCCCAGTCCGGTCCGATCGCATCTGATCGTGCCGACTCTACCCCGCTGAATCCCTCGCAAAACGCAAGGCAAGACCAGCCGGGAACAGATCTACAATCACTCGGTTCCGATCCGGCTTCTGAGAGTCGCGTCGCCGAGTCATCGCAGAGCGTAAACGCTCAACCAACACGCGTCCAGAGCCCTGAGGTCATTACTGTCCAGACCCCTGGCTTTTGCGCGCTTGCCCAGAAGCAGAAGATGAAGGACATCGTCCAGACGGATGATTACTTCTCTGGGAGCTACTCCTACGAGTTAGATCTACAGGGACCCTCAATCCTGGACGATCTGCCGGAAGGATACACAGTGTCCGGAACTACTAGGACCACTCGGAGAATTGACTCCGAGTAGTTTGGAGCGTTATACGCCCGCGTCCGACTTCTCCGAGTCCGAGGAAGATTACCTCGCGCAAGAAGGAGTCGGGTCATATTGCTACATGGTGGCGCCAGCAACGCCAACCAATCCTGTCTCAGAAGATGAGGTCACTCCAGCTGAGGAGACGACTGAAGCCAGGAATCAGCATCGAGGACGCAACGCCAGTCGGGCGACTCGCAGAGCCGCACGACCGCACGGAGCCACCGCGTCAAGATCTGGCACTGCTCGACTCCAGGAGCCTCACTCTGAAGATCATCGTCGCCAACGGGATCAGCACGACCGGAGGAGCACCCGGAACTTGATGCGCGACGGCATGTTCGAGTTCAACGGATACGACGTCTACGAGACGCCGGTCCAGAACCTCGTTACTATCAACGAGGAAATCAATCGGCTGCCACCTAGCACTCCGGGCCTGGAAAAGGTAAGGGCTCTCGTGCAGGCCGCCTCCGTCCAGGTTCACCAGATGCAGGGCAGAGCGACCACGGACGCTCCTGAGCCCGGTCCATCTCGACACCGGGCCAGCGGCGGATCGGATCGTGATGAAGACCTCCGCACCACGATCAACAGAGATCGAGATGCGAGGAATGTCATCCGCAACAGCACCGATGAACGCCATCGTGAGGAAATCCGACGGCGCGAAGAGTACGATCGGGATCATGGAAATCCCCGTCGTAACTCCAACAGGAGCGGCTACTCGACGGAGTCAGACTACTCTGACCCCTCCGGTAGCCCAAGGCGCGGCAACAACGGCGGTCGCACTCCGCCACGAGGACGAGCGCTTCCACCACCCAGGCGACCGACTCCGCCAAGGGAGCGAACTCCACCGCGCAGCAGGATCTACCGACGGAACTGAACTTCACCCAGGACTCGGAACTATCGGAGGACCCGTTCCCCGCCCAGGGACCGGGACCGCAGGAGGGACAGCACTCCCCCAAGAACAACAGACGGATCGGGTCCGAGCGATTCCCGCCCTAGAGGTCGGATCGGCGGATTCCAGTCGTTCACCGTGCGCTTGAGAAGCGTGACGTGGCCCAGAGGCTTCAAGCTGTCGGACATCGACAAGTACGACGGAAAATCTGATCCTCCAATGTTTATACACTTTTCTTGGTGCCTTTTCTACTTTCATCCAACTAAGCCAGGTTAATCTGAACTCAAAAGGCAATAAAATAATTGCTGATCAATAGGTCCTTCCGAGAAAAAGCACACCAGCTTGCACGACATTCTATAATTTAAGCTGGGACAATGCAACCATGCATGAAATGCCAATGTAAATAATCATGTACATATATCAATGTCATTTATCAACATGACACAATAAAATAAGTTCAAAATTATCAACACATTATGATTTTTGTAAGAAAAAATAACTAATAATTATCCTTTATGTGGCCAAATATTTGGGATACAATAATGTTAGGGACTATCATATTAAGACATTTTATTTGTAGGTTAAAATGGTGTAAATCCAATAAAGTTTTTTTTTAGAAAAAAGGTTTAGTAAAGTGGAAAGTATTATCATGGAACAGTGAACAAAAGGAAGTCCTATAGCCTCAGCCGGCCACTAGCTCCTCTCTCTTAGTTCTACGGCCTACCGCTTTTTATGCCCTTCAGGTGTCCTCTAGCCCCTTGCAATGTCACTTCCACAGCATGCTGTCCTACCAAATGAAGCCTTTTTTTACTTAGCCTCACAAATAATTCACCTTTGCTATCGATCAAATGCTGGTGAAACTACGCTGCACCCTCCAAGTTTTCAACTTTTCAGCCTGCATTATTCAACCTTTCGGGGTGCATGCATGTTTTCGATCATCACTCTTAGATGACATGTCTAATTAACCATGCATATATATATATATATGTGTGTGTGTGTGTGTGTGTGTGTGTGTGTGTGTGTGTGTGTGTGTGTGTGTGTGTGTTGTGTGTGTGTATACACTATACTATACATATCAACGGCTTAATAATACTGCCAGCTGCATGCGTGCTTAGCATTGCACTCGCCACTAGCGTCCGGCCGGGGATCGGAGTTAGTTGTCACTGGTGGCCGCTCGCTGGCTGCACTAGCTAGAGTACTAGTGCACAGGCACAAGCACAAGCACAGCAGAAGGCTCTTCTCGATGGGTGGTGGTGGTGGCCATGTCGTTGGAGCTTTCAAAGAATGGACGTGAGACCTAACCTAACACACGCGGGCACACCTCCCCATCAGCGCTGATGGGACGCGATCGGTCGCGCCCCGGCCCGTTCCACTTGTGTGCATGGCTTGGCTACGTGACCTCGCACCACGTACAAACGGCTGCTATGCCTGATTGCTCAGCTTCAATTCGCTCACAATGCAAGGCGACGACAGTACAACGCCCACTCCCCCACTCCCTCAATAATTCGATCGCGTTCCGTCCGACGTCCCCGTCCATGCATGCGTGCTAGCTGGGGCGACTGATAGCTAGATCGATCGATCCAGCATGCGTGCATGGATGGATCGAACGATCGGTCACGGAGATTATTGTCATCGTGCATGCATGGAATAATTGGGGGCATGCATCCTTTTTCAACCCCGGCCGGTCGATGACCCTGGCAAACGGCAAAGGAGGGGAATCCGGTAGTGTTGAATTGCACATATATGATAAAAAAATATAACAACAATAATAAACATCTATATATGCATGGATAAAAAATAAAATTAGGTTGTTGTAGATGAATGAATTCGTGGAGGTCCACGTGTGCGCGCGGTTGTCGCTTTATTTAGTCAAGATGAATACGTGGATTTATTTTGTTTCCAAGAATTGCGCTCTTGATGTGCTGTAAAGGGTGCGAGAGCCTCAATTATGTTTAGACACGTGTGTGGTAGGACTTAGGAGCGCCCACGCGGGTACGTATGCATAGGTTCCATGACGTGACGTGTAAGCATGCATGCACCATCAATTCGAAGCTTGGTAATAAGGTCCTGTTCGGAGTAGAGCGAATGTAATATCATTGTCGCTACGAAATGGGCTCTTTTAATTACGAGATTTAAGGAAAAAATAGCGTGACGTTAGGCACCACGTTCTTCCATTGGGTAGGATTCAAAGTGCTAGGCATTCCATTGCGGTGTTTTCCCTAGCTAATAATATTTTTGTGGTTTGACAATCTTGCATTTAAAGGCACCCTAACTGAGGCATATACCTGCTATAGGTTGGGGATAGCTAGCCACAACGGTCGGTCGCACAAGACAAGGTCCGAAGTGCCTTTAATGAGTGACCAGGCCAGACAATATCTCAACAATATTCCCAATGTTAATGCCTAGAGCAATAGCTTTGTTAATTAGATCCAGGCACCAATCTATGCAAAATCCCTGCAATTATATGCTGTATGCCTTGCAAATGGATTCTGAAATTAAGAGAACAAATGTGTTTGGTTTTGTCTTCCTTTATGGAAGGAAAATGGAAATATTGCAGCAACTAAATCATCACTTATGCTCATAATTAGGTCGACAACAAACTCTTAAGTAATCCAAAATTGATGATCTCGGTTGTATAATTAATCTGATCCCAGAGTCTCCATCGACCTGATGACAATCATACACTAGCTAGCTAGGATTGTCGACACACCAATCGGAGAGCATGCATTGTACCGAGACCTGACGAGAGATCACGATCTCTGGTACTCTCTTATATGTTTGGTGATGATTAGACGATCGATAAACAGTTCCATCGCGTCCGTCGCGATCCACGCGTAATCACGTCCAGGATACCCGGTTGTTGCGCTTGTGTATTCCGATAGAGGATGGATCCCCACCGACACAACCAATCATCGTTTTCTTGCCGACTGTACATGGGACTATGGGCTCTGACCGACCGACAAGCATTACATGACTGTCACGTCGTGAATATTATTTTGATCAATGTTTTCTTTTGGAGTAGCACTAAGTATTTATATGTATTTATTTCTACACATTTGCAAAATCCACTGCATAAATATACAGTTCCATCGTGTACATACCTTAAATAGTGGTACAGCACAAGGTTGCCAATCAGTGTACGTTTCAAGTGGTACTTCCTTGCACAGCTGCTCGATCTTCATTTTTTTTCCAAGTCCACTGAGTGTTAAAAGAGAAGTAGTTAGGACTATGCATGCATTTTCCTCAAACACAGCTTGAAAAACATGCTTAGTGTCCACTGAGATATTGCATAATGCAACTCTGGTGTATACCCTGCAGCTTCATATACAGGCAGACGTACACTTTGGTCCACCACTAGGCACATACATGATGCTTTCTGTATTCTACTAACCCAACATACCAGTCTAGTTTAGCGCAGCATTACCTGACAGGATATCTATCATTGCCTCCACCTTCCGTGGTGCTCGACTTCATAAACAGGCCATCACTTTTGTTTACTCAATGGGAACATTTTTTCAGAAAGCAAAAGTTTACAAATACGCACTGCTGCAGCTGCAGCCAATATGATACACCCAAAAACTCCATTTCTTGCTTTTCTTTATAATAAAACTTCTAGTGTTTATAAAAATTAAGGTTTAATTTAAGCATTGTTGATTTTAACATAAAGAATTCTAGGTTATTACCTTTCGTTAGGTCAATGAAATGATTACCTGTATCCTTTTGTGTCCGTTTCATTAGGCCTAAAAGAAAGTATAAAACTACGTAAATACATTCACAAGAAAAAATAACCATTTGTAAAGAAGATTTAAGAAATATCAAACATAAAAGACTACTTCTGTCTTACCATACCTGCTTTAGTTCCATGCAGGATTCACAAATCCAATGAAGTATATATCTTACATAATGTAGACATAAAATTCCTTAGTCACTTAAAGAGGGTGTTTTCTATATATTTCAGCACTTCTGTTGTTGGGTGTACATAAACCTAAGATTATAGGACAACCTGGAAATGTCATATATGATTAAAGCAAATTCATTCAGTTTAGAGGAAAATTTAATACACTTACAGTACTAGTCCTAGAATGCGTGCAATCAATCTTTTGAAGTTTTACCGCCAAATGTATCTGGTTTTAAACAAGATACTTTTCTTACACAGCATCCACTAGTAATCATCATAGACACTGTTTTAGCAGCATCATTATAATACTGCAGTTAAGCATGCATGTGACATTGACTTCACTGCTACAGTGGCACTTGTGAGCAGTAACATGCATGTATCTAGACCTTCCAACAGAGGCCAACCAGGCAACAACCGCAAGGTAGTTAAGGTCTAGTTGTAGCCTAGCATTCACCCCACCACTGATGCTGTGGTGATCCACATAAAAAAATACGTGAAAAATATGCTTTACATCCTAACCACTAGGCATGTAGTGTCTTTCTCCTTTGTCTGTTTCCTCAAGAACAGTGGCCCATAACACCCGCGTCAGTCCGATCTAGGCATGCTAGCTCACAACCAGCTGATGCTTGGCAGTTAGCTGCTGATCGCTGAGCTAAAGCGCCACATGTCTTGGTGTCAATGTGTCATGACTCTGAATCTGCGATATACTTTTATAGTGGCAACAAGAAAAAAGAAATTGAGAATACTAATATGTTTCTGAATGTTCCAACTCAAGTATTAATTTAAGCCTTCGCAAGTAACACGTGAAAACTCGACAGAAATGCAAGAACGATTAGCATGATAAACGATAATAAACATAGCCAAGCGGTGGATGCATGTGTTTCACTAAAGAAAATCCAACAGTAGTTTCCTCGACCTTTTGCACATTGTATATTAATTTGCTCTCTTTTTTGTGCCATTCTGTCCCTCAACAAACGGAAAAAGGGGTGGGGCAAAAATTAGGCAGCATCTGGAGAATCACGATTGAAAGGACCCATCTGCATCAGCAATAAGAAAGTATCTTTCTGCTGGGGCCCTTTTCTAATGATTGTCCTCCAGCCATTTTCTCTGTGAAACCAGGCCATCACCGTCAGACTGCTGCAGAGGCCTCGTAGTGCATTGCAGCTGCTAGATCAATCTCTATGGCTGCTTGCTTTTACACCACCTCGGGTGTGACTAGCGAGCTGGTCGCTTCATTGTGTGGCATCAAGGGTTGGCTATTGGAATGTTACTGTTAGTATCTATGGCATATTGGTATAACACCACATCAGGAACACGAAGCTGGACCTAATCCTGATTTGGTGTGACTTCATGTAGTGTCCACCTCCCCTCCTGCTTCTGCTATTTTGGCAGAGGGGATTGGGAGTATATCTATACCTGGAGAAATCCATTAGCTGAAATACCAACTAAAAACTTCATTCCAAGGATACCTAGAGAAAACGACCAATAACAATTTTCAAATTCTCTTGAAAGTCCCTTTGACCTCACAGGCAGCTGGGGAGGGATGTCCAATACCCTGTCTGCAGCAGTGTTATAGGGAGGGGGTTGATGTTATGGTAATGAGTGGGGACGTGTGTTGCAGTTCAATGACAATCCAGAAGTACGTTATGCAGTTTTATGAAAATCACCACACTTTGATAAAAGCACAAGCAGAGCTTCATTGAATAGCAACAGACTAGTCACCGTAGAGGTGTAGACTATACTTATTCAAATATGGAAACCTGATCATTTTCCCTTGTGACAGAATAAGCTCTGAAAAATGGGGTTAAACTTGTACTACTTCAAAAAATACTTGTACTAAAACGGTCCTAAATTTCATATTTATTGCATTATTAGATGGATGGAAGAATCGATTCAGTAATTAGACTTCAGATCTTGCTGTGGATGACATGTCAACCACTCCAACCCTTAAAGGAATATAAAGAACCCAGGCAATGGCAAGTGATAAATTATATGTCCAGATTCAGAATACATAAAACAGTAAATGCCACTAGGACAAAAAAGGCAGTGTATTTTAGTATTTCTTTCATGCATAAATGATAATTTATTGTGTCGTCATAATCTTTGCTTCAACAATCATAATGATAGCAAGAATGCTTGCCAGTAAAAGCTCTTTAACATGTATATGTTTATTAATGCAGTTAGAGATTACCTGTCGAGGGCAGCGCCTTCTGCCGACGATGACCCTGCAACAGGTCCGCGACACCATTTGGCGCCCTGTGCCGGCTGAGGCCGCGGCGGTTTTGCCGGCCCCCGGCTCACCAAGCACAAACCAGATCATGACACTGCATTACGGCAGAAGCTAGTACCTGGAGAATGGAGCATCAACAGACACAGACAACTTTTCACACTGTAATTAGTTTTCACTGCCCACAGGCACTGATCCCCTTTTTTCCCCTCCCCTAACATCTAATCCTCACCACAGAATTCACTGAGAAAGAATAGTAGAACACCAAGGATAGTAGATTATAGGTAACACCCAAATGTAACTGTACTTCAAAACCCTGAGAAATAATTCTTTCATATTTATTTAGTTCAAAGATTTATTTTGTTCCAACTTCCAATTGCTTTGCCTTCTATGTTGCCATGCTAAAACCAAGCATTTGGAAGTGTTTCATCAATATTCAATGTTCCTACTAAAATTTTGACATATTTTTAACCTAGAGAAACTAATCATGGGAAGAACAAATGTTCATGACTTAAGAAACATACCAACAGCACACCAAGAAAATACAGATGAAAAAGGGCATATGGTGACCAAATGATGCTGCAATGTAGCACAATGGAAGCACCACGAAGCAGCATCCCGTAGTGTTCAGGTAGAATGTCAAGATCAATGAAAGAGAGTACATACAAGAAGTCGAGGAAGTAGGAAGTCACATCAAGGACAAGGAAATGCAAACAATTGCTCACAAGTCAAGATACAAAAGAGAGGAATACAAGCAAGCATAACCAAGCATACGTTAGTGTATCTATGACAGCCACCCAGGGTGAGAAAGAAAACGAAAACAAAAATAGCAATGCAAAACAGGAAACCCTGAAAATGAAATGAATAGACAGAAAACTAGCAGACTTAAAGTACATTTGATACACACTGTACTCTGGAGCGTGAATATAATAATAATGTTAAATCTGATCACCAAAGGTCTCACCGACAGATGATATACTTAAAATATGGGGCTAACTGATGGTAGAAAACATGGTTAAGAATCTACAGTGTAGCATGCCAGGAATGAACAAGACAAATTTGAGGCAGGTGTGCAGTAGGTCCCGTCAACACAAGACAAGGCACCAATACCAGCAGTATCAACTGCCACAGTGCACACCGACACTTGATGAAAAGAAAAGGATCACACAACTGATCAAAGGGCCAACATTAAATCGACTGGCTACTTGCTAAAAGTTGCTTGTCTGTACCGGCAAGACACTTAAAAGTAGCCATCGACACAAGCATAGAAAATTACATAATACATCAAGAACATCATAGGAAGCAACAAAGGCAGATTGACTTGACAGCATATCTGCATGGTTTGTACCAAATAGGAAAAATAAAACAAAAGTATTGTTAAAACATTTACCATGCCACAAGTGCATAATGTTGGCAGTGATTACGAACAAAATCAAATAATTAGCATAAAAATGTCTTCATTATTTAATGACACATATCAGCGATTATGTTAATAAATTTGAAGACAAACTTTCCTGAAATAGTGAGATAAAAAAACAAAGATTTGCACAAGCACATATCCCAGCATATGATCATATCTTAAGAGCAGATGATTATTCATCCTTTTAGAGAAAACAATACAATCATACAAGCAGTAGTGATAATATCAAATTCTTAACAGGTAACAAACATAATGGAACCTTTCACACCCCACCACCTGAGGACACTGACAATAGTACAAAACACTTCAATAAAAATATGTCATGATAAATTTATACTTAACAACTTACATAATTACTGATACAGTACAATACGACATCCTGATTGACTTAATGTTTTTTTGGCTCACAAGGTTAACTATCATACTATTTATAACCTTTTCTTTGCATATAAAACTGAACTAACGCATAGGTTCAAGAAGTTAGTTGAGTTAAAGATAGTATAGTAAATTGTATAGCTCATACTAGTGCCATACTGCCATGTGGTGATATCTCTAGAAAAATTTAATACTAAGATGATTCCCTCTTTACACATGTTAGGACAAAGCCCAACATGCAGGTTCCCTGTATCATATCAGGAGCTGGCCCAATATAATTCATGCCACTTGTCATATATCAAATAACGCCTTTTCTTAACACAACTATTTTGTTCCTCAAATCCTTTCAAGTTCCCATGCCATATATGCTCTAAACTGGGCCTAAACCTGACATAAAAATATGGAACAAGGAGATCTGCAATTGGAACTAGACTCAGGCATGTCAAATCTGCACTCCCAACATCGGACCCAAAAATCTATTATTCTTAGGCCAGGAACGAATAAATAACAGTTGAGGGCTTATATTTAGTAGCTCTCAATCAAATACAACAAATATACCCTCTAGCAAAATTTGCTAAAAAAAACCATCATTATTGGTCCTTTTTTCCATAAAAAAATATTTTAAAAGGACTTACTGAAATGATCCACATCTTACTTCTTCGTAAAAAGGCACACTAAGGAGTGCATCTCTCACTTCATTACATAGGATCCTATGATACCAACTGCAACCCACCAGAAACTTACACTTGCCTTACCATAAATCTCAACTTATTTTTTGCCTTGACCCAAAACCTAGTTCCATTCATTGTAGATTTGCATCACACAACACTTGTATCCTGGACCCCGTTCTACCACTTCGTTAGGCCCATGGACACATTTTCCTGAATAAACCCCACATATAATTCAAAAACACATGTAATTGCATCATATCTGATCCCATTGAATAAAAATAACTAGAACCCCAAAGAAGGTCAACAACTCTTTCATTGGTATAGACTAGGAACGAGCTAGCAGAAGCATGTCATCTTACATATATCTTGCATTTAAATTTGAAGGGAAAGCTCCAAGCCCATTTATGTACTCCTTTCCATCCCTTATTTATTTCTTTCCGGCCATTCTCTGGCATAAGCGCACATTGTTTCATGTTCATCTTGAAATGACTGGTCATTTTTCACTTAGGTTCTTAAACTTGCTGAAAAAGCATTCAGTCATGTCCACCTGGACAAAAAGTTATTACTGCCAGAAAACATTGAAAAAGGATATTAAGCTATTAATAACTGAGGATTGGAACGTTTCAGAATGGGGAAATACAACGAGAAGGTCTGTGATTCTATAAAACATACATGAACAGGAACAGCAACTAATCAATCACTCAACTAGGATCAAGGAAAATGGGATAAATTCAGAAAAAATAAAAAAAAATGAACTAAATGGTCACTTATTGAAAACCTCCCGTTGTCATTTGAACATTATCAAAGTCAATTCATGTTCTGTTGGGGCATAGCTATGTCAATTTCACAAAATTTCAAAACACTCCTCATTTAAAAGCATATGTAAACATCAACCTAACAAAATAATTAGTTCTCCAGAAGCTCAATCTCAAAGCCCTGAAAATATTTGGCGGAATAGCCATTTTAGTCCTCAAACTTTCAGTCGAGGCTAGTAGTTTTTGAAAGCTAGAATGGCTCGGGAATAGTAGATTGATTATGAGGGGTGCATAGCACTTACATATATAGGCAAGGAACCCTAGGTTGGTTTATGGAAACAGCACCACCAGGGGATCCTTGCCTAATAGTCATCCATCTACCCTAATCCCATGCGGCGGCGGCACAAGGCCAACATGGCCTGTGCGGCAGCACATTAAGAGGCCCAGAGGGCCGGCCCAAAGACCCCAAAAGACAACTGTCTAACACCCCCCCCCCCCCCCCACAGTCTGATCGGTGACACCGTGGACGTTCAGACTGGACCTGAACTCCGTGAACACAGAAGAAGGAAGCCCTTTGGTGAAGATGTCGGCGTACTGAGATCCCGTAGGAACATGCATGACACGGACTTCACCAATGGAGACTCGCTCACGAACGAAGCGGAGATCGATCTCTATGTGCTTGGTGCGCTGATGCTGAACGGGGTTGGAGCTCATGTAGACGGCACTGATGTTGTCACAGTAGATCAACGAGGCGCGCCGAAGTGGAGCATGGAGCTCAAGGAGCAGCTGTCGCAGCCAGGTGGCCTCGGCCACACCATTGGCCACAGCTCGGTACTCAGCCTCTACACTGGAACGTGAGACAGTGTTCTGACGCTTCGATGACCAGGAGACAAGATTGTCCCCTAGGAAGACCGCATAACCAGAGGTGGAGCGGCGAGTGTCTGGGCAGCCAGCCCAGTCAGCATCAGTGTAAACTGTCAACTCAGCCGAAGAGGAAGACTGAAGCTGGAGACCCAAGTGAAGGGTGCCCCTGATGTAACGCAGAATGCGTTTCAGGGCGGCCAAGTGGGGTTCCCGGGGATCGTGCATGTACAAGCAGACTTGCTGAACGGCATAGGCGATGTCCGGTCTGGTGAAAGTCAACCACTGTAAAGCACCGGCGAGGCTCCGGAAGTCTGTGGGGTCCTGAACAGGAGGACCATCAACTGAGAGCTTGGGGTCAGTGTTGACAGGAGTAGAGCAAGGCTTGCAGTCAGCCATACCAGCACGGTCTAGAATCTCCAACATATATTGCCGCTGAGAGAGCAAAAGACTAGAGCCATTGCGCTGCACGCGCATCCCCAAAAAATGGTGAAGCTCACCAAGATCCTTCATCGAGAACTGCTGCTGGAGCGCCTGAATGGTGCGACGAAGGAGTGCTGGAGAGGAGGCTGTGAGGACAATGTCATCAACATAGAGCAACAAATACATCATATCCGATCCACGGTGAAAGATGAACAGCGACGTATCAGCTTTGGCTTTGACAAATCCGAGAGAGATCAAGTGAGCGGCGAACCGACTGTACCACGCACGAGGAGCCTGCTTCAAGCTGTAGAGCGACTTATTAAGATGACAGACAAAGTCAGGATGAGCAGGATCTTCAAAACCAGAGGGCTGAGCGCAGTAAACTGTCTCGGACAGAGTGCCGTGAAGAAAGGCGTTCTTCACATCAAGCTGATGAATAGGCCAGCTCCGTGAAAGGGCCAAAGAGAGCACCGTGCGTACCGTAGCAGGCTTAACCATCGGGCTGAAAGTCTCAGCAAAATCAATACCTGGCCGCTGGGTGAATCCCCGAAGAACCCAGTGCGCCTTGTAGCGCTCAAGGGTGCCGTCAGACTGGAACTTGTGCTTGAAGACCCACTTGCCGGAGACGACATTAGCACGCAGTGGACGCGGTACTGAATCCCATGTGTGGTTCTGTAGAAGCGCAGCGTGTCCTCCTCCATAGCCGCCCGCCAATTAGGGTCGGCAAGGGCGCTACGGAAGGTCTTCGGGATCGGAGACAATGGAGCGGCGTGGTAGAGAGCCGGGAAGCGAATGTCGCGCTTGGCCCGTGTAGTCATGCCATGCTGATTAGCCACAGGTGGAATAGGCACAGCACCACGGGGCAAGGGAGCGACGGGCGGTGGAGCAGGAGCTGTAGTCACAGCAAGCCGGCGCGTGTAGTAGTAGCGGAATGGCGTCACCAAGTGTGTCGGGCCCGAGGCGACCAGACGTGCCGCTGGTGACATCCCTGCCAGAGACCGTGGGGCGGCCACGACCGGCTGGAAGCCGGGCGGGACGACTGGAGGAGGCAGATGGCCAGCAGAATGCGACTGACGTCCGGCCGAGAGCGGCTGCGGGCTGGCGGCCGGAGTGGCCGCTGCCGGCTGCGGGCTGGCTGAAGACTGCAGACGGCCGGCCGGGGTGGCCGCAGCCGGCTGTGAACCGGCTGAAGGCGGCTGGCGGCCGATCGGAGTGGCCGCGGCCGGCTGGAAGCTGGCTGAGGACGGCTGGCGGCCAGCCGAGGCGGCTGTGGCCGGCTGGAGGCCGGCTGAGGACGACTGGCGGTCGGCCGAGGCGGCTGCGGTCGGCTGGAGCCCCGTGGAGACGATCGGAGCGGGCTGATGACTGGTGGAGAGCGGCTGGAATCCCGGCGGGACGGCTGGAGCCGTCCGGAGAGTGGCCGCGCGTGGCAGCGAGTCGACCGGAGTAGAAGTCGAGCCGGCTGTACGAGGTGCGGTGGCAGCTGCCGCATGTGGCAGTGCGGGAAGGGGCGCCGCTGCTCCAGGAAAACCTGCAGGGGACAAAACATGAGTCGGTCCAATGGGGGCCGGCACATGGTCAGTGAGATCATCCAAAAAATCAAGGTTTGCAGAGCCTGTGTCGCGCTCAAGCAAAGGGAAACGAGGTCTCGTCGAAGACGACATGACGGGAGATGATGACTCGATTGGAGTCAAGGTCAAGGCAGCGGTATCCCTTATGATGAGCAGAGTAGCCAAGAAAGAGACAGAGCGGAGCGCGGAGCAAGCTTGTGTGCAGCGGTCGCCGAGAGGTTTGGGTAACACGTGCAACCGAAGACGCGAAGGTGATCATAAGACGGAGGAACGCCATGAAGAGCAGAATGCGGCGAGGCAAACTGGAGCGTCTTGGTCGGCAAGATGTTAAGGAGATAGGTAGCGGCGGCGAGTGCTTCAGCCCAGTAAGATGGTGGCATGTGTGCCTGGAACAAGAGAGAGCGAACGACATTATTAACAGTGCGTATAATGCGCTCGGCTTTACCGTTCTGGGCAGACGTGTAGGGGCAGGACATGCGAAGATGAACCCCATGAGCAAGGAGGAACGTGCGGGCACTGAGTTGTCAAACTCACGGCCATTGTCGCACTGGACTGCCTTGATCGTGGCACCAAACTGAGTGGTCACATGAACAAAGAAGTTAGCAAGAGTCGAAAACGTGTCGGATTTCAATCGTAGCGGGAACGTCCACAAATGATGTGAGAAATCATCTAGAATGACCAAATAGTACTTATGACCAGACACACTAGGCACTGGAGAAGTCCACAAATCACAATGTATGAGATCAAACTTGTTCATCGCACGAGAAGAAGATGAATGAAAAGGCAACCGGATGCGGCGGCCTAATTGACACGCATGACATAGAGAGCTGCTACTATCTTATTACATGATGGGATGGCTGGGGCAAGCTTAGCAAGAGCTTCGCGACCGGGATGCCCAAGGCGGCGATGCCACAGTGTAGCGTCGGCAGTGGCGACAAGGGACGTGGCGGGCAGCTGCAGCGGGTAGAGGGGACCGGAACTATTGCACCTGGCGATCACTCTCCTGGACCGAAGATCCTTCACAGAACAACCAACGGGATCAAACTCAATGGAACAATTGTAGTCAGAAGTAAACTGGCGAACAGATATAAGATTCTTAATAAGGTTTGGCGAAACAAGAATATTATTAAGAGTGAAGGGCCCCGGAAGGCGTGTTGTGCCAGTAGCGGTGACAGGTAGGAGCGACCCATTACCGACAACAATGGACGAAGGAGAGGGATACCGCGGGGAAGACAAAACTGAAAGAGAGTGAGGATCGGAGGTCATATGGGAGGAAGCACCTGAGTCGAAATACCAGTCGTTTTGAGGAGGAGGGTTCAACGTGACGGTGCTGAAGGTGGATGCCAGGGACTGCTGATCCCAGCCCGAAGCCGGAGTGGTGTAGCCTGGCGCGGTCCAGACGGGTGCTGGAGATGGCGCCTGCTGCTGCTGAAGCTGAGCCTGTTGCGCCGCCTGGAGTTGGGCCTGCTGGTAGGCCTGAGCCTGGAGGAACGCCTGCGCCTGGAGCTGTGCTTGTTGGGCCTGCATCGCCTGGACTTGCGCCTGTTGAGCCAGCAGGGCTTGCTGGGGCTGCAGAGGGCGCGCCGGGAGCCCCTGCTGGCCGGGCCACATGTAGATGGACCCGGTCCAGGGGTTGAGCAGAGACGGCCAACCGCTGGCCTGCGGCTGTGTGGCGGTTGTGGGTGCCCGTGCCTGGGAACCAGAACTGCCAGAGTTGCCGCCGCCAGAGGCGGTGGTGTTGCTGCCGCCGGAGCCACCCTTGCTGTGCTGCTTGTCGCGTCGCTGCTTGTCACACCCCTTGCTGGAAGAACCGGAGCCGCTGCGAGAGCCACCGCTGGACTTGGGCGGCTGCGCAGACGGCGCGGAGGGGTGCGGAGCAGACTGCGTCGGGGTAACGAGGGCTGTGGACGAAGTGGCGCCGGGAGGGATGTTGGCGTAGTTGAGCTCCTCCAGGAGCAAGTCGTTCCGGACGTCCAAGAAGGACGGGAACGGCTTGCCGCAACGAAGATGGACGCCGAAGTCGCGGTAGCGCTCGTTGAGGCCGCGAAGGACGTTCATCACCAAGGTGCGGTCGGTGACGACCTCACCGAGAGCACAAAGCTGACCTGCCATCTTCTTGAAAGTCTTGCACTATTCAGTGATGGAGAGGTCACCTTGAGCGAAGTTCCGAAACTTGGTGTCGAGGATGAGCGCACGTGTCTCACGATTCCCAAGGAATTGGGTCTCGATCGCCAACCAGGAGGCGCGTGTGGTGCTTTTTGGCTCGAGGACGGCGTCGGCGAGATCGTTGGAGATAGTACCAACCATCCAGGACCGGACAACGCAGTCCATGCGTGCCCAGTCAGGAACATCGGGGAGACCGTCGTCGGAGAAGATGTGGTCCTGCAGGGAGTACTTCCCTACGGCGAGGACGAACTGCTCACGCCAGCGAGCATAGCAGGTGGAGTTGACCTCGAGCACGGTGTGGACGACGCTCAGGATGTTGACGGCGACGGCCTGGGCGTGGAGGTTCAGCAGGGCTGCAGCCTCCTGCTGCAGCAGGGCGTTGACGGCGACGGTCCGATCAAGATCAGAGATCTTGGAGGGGGCGCCATCTTCACCGTCGGGTTCGGCATCCGTATCAGAAACGGCGGCGGCGGCGCGCTTGCGGGCGGCGGCTGCACGGGCGTGCGCAGCGCGCACACGCTGAGCAGCGGCGTCCTGCTCGGCGCTGGCGGCAGCGGCCTCCTTCTCGGCGTCCTGGAGAGCGGCGTCGCGGGTCAGCACAGCGGCGTTGCGCGCCTCTTCCTCCTGTGCGGCGGCGGCGCCGGAGTCTTCCGGCTTCTTGCCGTCGGCGGCACCAGGAGGGGTGCGTGACCCGGCCATCTAGGCAGGGGCAGCGGAAGATGAATCGGGGTGGATTACCCGGACTCGTGATACCATGAAAGCTAGAATGGCTCCGTAATAGTAGATTGATTATGAGGGGTGCATAGCACTTACATATATAGGCAAGGAACCCTAGGTTGGTTTATGGAAACAGCACCACCAGGGGATCCTTGCTTAATAGTCATCCATCTACCCTAATCCCATGTGGCGGCGGCACAAAGCTAACATGGCCTGTGCGGCAGCACATTAAGAGGCCCAGAGGGCCGGCCCAAAGACCCCAAAAGACAACTGTCTAACAGTTTTATTGCAAAGAGGTAGAATAGGCAAAGAATCATCAACATTGAAACTTTGCCCTTTTTTCAGCAGAAGATCAGCTAAAACAAATCCACAAGATAATTCAAGTTCCATTTGAACTATAGGCTAGATGTTCCACAATGGCAAGTATGTTAATACACACTATGGACAATACCAATACTGAGACAAAGAAGTTTGTGAAAGAGAAATGCAGCATGGATAAACTCCACACTTGGAATGTTCTAAGCAATTCTCATCTACAAGCAGAACTGAAATAGATAACACAACGCATGGTCGTGGCATTGTTTCACCATTCCAATAGGATCGAAGCATGTCGAGGTTCCATAATCGGATCCATTTGCATCAAGAAAAACATTGGGTGATCATGAGACGTGTCGAATCATGAGGCCAGCAACCCAGCATTACCATTTCATCTTTCCATATTTACAGCCTACGACACAGCATCCTAGCATTTCGATGAAAACTCTAGACAACATCAAAAGCATTAGAGTTACCATTCTACTATTTCACCTTACCCAAATTTACACACTAAGCTACCATTCCACCTGCTAAGCACAAGATGGAACCCTGTCATTTCTACACTTTGTACACCTCCTACAGTCCTACGACCCACGCTTCCCAAGTCCACCAGCAAGTTGAGACCCCCGGACTAGCGAACTAGTACTCCCACAGCAGGAAGAGGGGGCAGACAGAACGTTTTCACCTCCGTGGCGGCTGCGGAGGCGGGGTGAGCCTCTGGATGGCGCAGAAGAGCTTGCGGCGCGCCCCGACGGCGCCGATTCCCATGTCCCGGAGGTCCTCCATGGTGAGGCAGGGGAGCACCGCGGCGTCCACCTCGTGCGCCTCGAACGCCGCCGCGTAGCGTCCCATCCCCATCTGCCAGAGCCACCCCGCCACATCGGCCACCTCCTCCTCCCCCGCCTCTTCCTCGTACTCCTCCGTCTCCGTCTCCGCGTCCGTCTCCTCCGCCCGTCCGTTTGCCTTCCCCGCCGCCTCCGGAACCCTCGGCACCCTGGGCTTGCGGGGGAAGGCGGCAGCGAGGACGAGATCGTCGCCGCTGTCGGCGGAGGAGGGCTTTGGGAGGGTTTGGGGCGGGTCCGCGGAGGGGGAGTGGTGGTTGTTGTTGCTTTGCTGGGGCTGGAGGCGCAGGGGGATGCGGGACCTGGAGGCGGGGACGATTGGGATGCGGCGCGGGTGCGGGAGGTGGGAGGGGAGCGGTACGGAATCCGCGAGGCGGACGTTGGGGAGGCGCCGCCGCTTCCCGGCGGCGTCCGATGACGGCGGCGGCGAGGAGCGGTGGTGGTGGGGCCCGCCGGCGTGGTCGTCCATGGGTGTGGAATGTCGGGGGTCGGGGAGTCAAACGGGAGCGGATAGGGACAGGGACAGGTGGAGGCCTCGTGCGCCTTGTCTTCTTCTTCTCTTGCCTTTCAGACACTAGAGACGTCTAGCAGAAGTCTAGCGCTTACTATTTGTGTTTTTTTTCCTTATCTTTTATTTTATTTTCCAGAGGGTGGCTACAGTAAGCATATTTGCCATTTTGCTAATTTAACCCCCACCAACTTTCCTAAATTTACTAGGAACACTCAATATTAGAGCAGCTTTGAGGAATTCAAACGATCGTGGCTTTGTGAATTTACTTCTCGTGTTTCTTCCCTTCAAGGCCTCAACGGAGTATGTTGATTCCTTGTTCCTATGCATGAAATCCACCGCATGGATAGCACAAAATAACTATATCCATTCTTAAATATACGATACTTAGAACAAATAAATTAGGCTACTTTCAACTAATTAAGTTCCCTATGTGTTAAGGCCAATCTCAGTTACCAACATTCAAAGCTAAAGCTAGGTAACCAACTGTCTCATGTGATGAAACTCCTTCTCAGCCTTGTTAACGATATTACCAGGTCAATATATTTGATGATGCGGCATAAATTTAATGCCCATAAAATTCTTTTGAAATTCCATCGAGAGTTCAAGACTAGCCTGGATAAGGCCTGTTTGGATCCATCCCAAGTAAAGTTTATCTGGCTAAAATATAATTGCTTATTTTACCTTTAACCACCTAAACTTTAGCTGGAATGTTTGGATCCCCTAGCTTAATGCTAGTTTATTGACTATAATACCCTCCCGTTGCGAGAGGAGATAGAGATTGTGGTGATGGTAGGTGTAATTTCATCAAATCATCGAGGACATTTCGGTCTCTAAACAGTTTTAACTGGGTTTAGTTGCTCCCAACTAGCTAAAAACATGGCATTTTCCATTAGCTAGGAGAAGTTTAGCTGGCTTTTTAGCTAGCGTGTTTGGATCCATCTCACCTAATTTTAACTACCTAAAGTTTAGTTGGTGGATCCAAACGAGGTCTAAGAGTAGTAATTGTTACAGATAAACTTTTTAACACAAATCAGATCGGTATCATGCGAATGTCGCAAATTGCCAAAATCCTAATATGTCCTTCCATAACATATTCACACTACAACGAGTGTAAAATATCACCTGATTCAGATAGTACAGTGGAATCTACAGTAGTTGTGTACGGTGAGGCGTGGCGCCGGGCATGGCCGTCGTCATTGCACATCCTTTCAACTGTGCAGAGTGGCTCAGTGTGGCGGAACCGTCCAATTTAAACTGGCTCAAGTGCGCCAATTACCGTCGCAACAGTAATTATCCCAACGCACTTCAAACAGTTTAAACCCGGTAATCCGTCGAGTGCCCCAGGACAACCCGAAACCTCCACTTACAACTTTAACCTTAGCCATATATCAGGATCACTTTCGAGAAGGGAAAGTATTAACAAGCATTACATTTTTACATAAATAGCTCAAGGTACGAATTATTACAAACAGTAGTTTGAAACAAACTTAAGTCCATGCCAAGCCATACTAGGAAAATTTAAACAAACAAACCAGGGCAGTCAAGTACTAATATAACTGTACAGCTAGGTTAACACCAGAACATCAGAGACCCACGGATGTTCTAGTTCTTCGGGACTTCTTCCTCGTTTTCCTGCTGCGATGCCTCTGAAAACAACAACACGGAAACGCTTGAGTATAAAAGGTACTCAGCAAGACTAACCCGACTAACAGAAATTAAAAGACTGAAAGACAAGGAGTATGCTAGTCTTCTCGTGGACTGGCTGACTTTACCCTTTTGCAAAAATTGCTTACTAAGGTAGATCCTTACATTTTTATTTTAATATAACTCAAAATTAGTTTCTATTTAAGCTTCTAGGTTATAAAGTGTTTTCACCCAAGTGGTAATTAGATCAATCAGCATATTGAATTCATAAAAACTTTCTATTCCACTTATTTTAGCAACGATGCTTAACTGTGATCAAGCACATTCATGACCAAGAATAGTGGCGATCCGGACCGATTTACATCCTGCAGGAGAGACCTAGTTCCCAGCCACGTACAGCCTCTGTTCGCCTAAACGGTCGTTTAGTCCGTTTAAACACCGTTTAAACGGTAAACAGAGGTCGAATGTGTCGTTTAGCCCTAAACGGTGGATTAAACGGTTGGACCGTTTAAACCCGTTTAAACCGTTTAAAATCATCTAAACCGTCTAAACACACTCGAGTTAATCATGATTACATAAGTTAAATAACCATTAAATTCATAATTTAGTCAATAGGATGATTACAACTACCATAATGAACTTCGAAGTAATTAAAATCGTAAGTATACAAAGTGTTGTAGGATATAGATTTCTCCCAAAAATATTATTTGGTAGAATACTTACTTTTTAGATGTGCAAATATATAGAATTTCTAGCAAGTTTGACTTTTATGTACACAAATATGTATGTTTTAGTATTACTATGCAAAACCGTTTAGTCCGTTTGACTCCGTTTAAACACCGTTTAAACGGACTAAACGCTAAACAAAGGGTGACCGACTGTTTACCGTTTAGCGTTTAGGATAACATTACGTACAGCTAATTAGGCTGTACGCAACAATCCTTTCGATTGGTTATACTAAAAAATTGGAAATATAATTACCCGAACCCGAGAACGCACCCCCACAAGAGGCCCCACGTCTGGCCTGACCATCAGGTGAGTTTCAGGCTACGCCCCCGCCTTTCTCCGACTCATCAAGCACATGTACAAATATTTCCACTCTCAGAGTTAACCAACCTACCGGGCTTGCTGGTTCCCCATCCCAGTAAGTTACCAGGTAAAAATTACTTGATCAGCGGTTAAAACAACGGACGGGCCTTAATCATCTTAAGCAGGCAAACAAAACTATGGAATCAATTTCTCTCGATTCCTTCCAATCTTCTGCTCGCATTCCAAACCAGTTTTTATTTCTTTCAGGTTTCTCAATTAATTGATCTTGATTACCTTAAGTGGTCGAGTAACAAAAGTTACCCGAGAGAATGGTAACTACTGAGCATGACTAAGCATGGGACATTACTAAATATTTTGAACAGATGGCAAAGATGTCCTTAATATCAAGGAGGAGTTGTGCATAAAAGTAGGTTTCAATCAACTCCTAGACTTAATGCATCACATATATCAAGATTTGGACACGGTGATGAACAATTCGAAATAAATAGGTTTAAATGCAGCGGAGCTTGCCTGAAGTCACAAAAAAGTTAGATTCTTCAACAGGTTCGTCGGCTTCAGGGGCAATCACTATTACTTCTTCTGATGGCTGCTGTTCCTCAGAAAATTCCACGTATTCGACTTCCGGAGCTTCAATTGCTAAGGTAAACAAAACAGAGGTTAGTTTATGCAAAATTTTGAGAAACAAGACATACAACTTCTCTTCATGATAAAGTTGCAAGCCAACTCTAACTACCCCTTTTAAAAGATTAACTCACATTTTTCTCCTAATTAAACTAGTCCTTAAGCACCTTTTAAATTTATTATAAAAGGATTACTAATTAATTTCTAATTCTAAAAAGAATAAATAACTAAATAAAAGTCTATTTATTATGAATTTCTAATTATAAATCATTATCCAGTATTATTAAACATTTTAGAAATATTAAGTATTTATTTAATAACCTAAAAGAGGCTTAAATAAACAAATACCAAATTTATTTTATAATTTGACCTACGGTTTAAGAATTTTAATGCATAAAGGAAAATAAAACAAACTTAACAAAATTGGTTTCACTATTTTTGGACATTTCTACAAATTTCTATGAATTTTAGAGTGAAAACTGAAATTAATCTAAATCTAAATCTAAATGGCACTTTTATGGAAAACCCCCTGGACTTCTCAATCTTCTCCCCCGCAGTCCCTGGCGCCCTCAGACAAGGCCGAACGGCCTTGACCGACGCCGGCCGGCTTTGACCGGCGGCCGACCCGCCGGTGGTGGCTCTCCGGCCACGACACGGCTCGGAATCGATCCCCCTACGCGAGGCGCATACGCTGAAGGTGTTGGCTTGGACGGCGGAGCAGTAGAGCGGCGATGCAACCCAGCGGCGGCCAAGTTAGGGTTAAACGGCGGCGCGGAGCTACACCGGCTCAACAGCGGCGAAAATGCTCAGCTAGAACATGACCCACAGACTCGCCTTCACCCTAGAACATCTAGTGCTTCCCTCAGTTTAACTTCTCAGCGCCCAGAACCAAGAATCCATGGCGGCGGCCATGAACTTGGTGATGCTCGCGGCGGCGCAGTTGTGCCCGCCGAACTAGAGCCTCTCAAACCCAACCAACAACTTCTGAACCATCTACGGCTCGTACTCAACCCATTCATGCCCTCAAACCTAGACCAAAGCTACGACAACCAAGACTTCCATGGGAGGGTACTCACCAAGAACAAAGAACTCACTGAGTCGCGAATTTCTGGCTCGTGGGAGCTCGGTGATGAGCAACTTCGAACGGGATCTAAGTGCAGGTGATAAAGGACGATGAGACGGAAGTTTGAGCGGGGTGGTTTGGGCTAAGGCGGTCGGACGGCGACGAATTTCTCCGGCTGACCGAGAAGAAGGCGAAGACGGGCGAAACGGCGGGAAGAGGATAAACTTGACGACGGTGGGGTATTTATTCAAATTTTCACCGCCACTTCACCGTGCCACCTCATGCTCGAGCTCAACACGCTGTCCGCAAGCGATGCCGACGCGTGGCTTGGCCGGACCGCCTCTGCTCGCCGGCGGCAAGCAGGCAGGACAGCTCCCATCCGCCCTGTCTGTCCTCTTCTTCCTTCTTTCTATCCAATTTACCTGTTTTGATTCCAAAAATTCACAAACTTTGAAATACAAACTTCCTTCCAACTTTGAACCAAACTAGGAGAGTAACTATAGAGCTTCAACTTTGGTATAAATTGTTTGGCCAAAATTTCTCTCAATCACTTGGATTAGATCTCTGAACATTGGGGAAAAATCGAGTTCAAGTCTCTGTTCAGTTCATTCCAAGTTTCAGAGATTGCAATGTAATCCATTCAAAAATCGAGGCTCCAAATAAATAGCAAACCACTTCTATTTCAAACAAGATTTGACATGTGATAGCTCAAGTATCCAACATCCCATTTTTCATGAAGTTGGCGAATACTCCATATACAAAAATGAAAGAATTCTTCCTTCAAAAACTGCCAAAATTTCGACCTTAACTGTCCATCAGACAGTGTTCAGTTTCATTGATTTGCCTGAAACTTTTCGATTTAACCAACTCTGAGCCCCAACTTAAATAGGTAAACACCACTTCTTCACAAGGAAAAGAGCTCTCATCAATCCTCTATATATCCAAGTTCACTTTAGGCATGAAGATTACCAAAGTTCATACACAAAAACCTCTCAAAATCGCGCCCAAAGTTAAAGGTTTTTCAGCTGTTCCAGACTTAGAAACTTTCTCAGGCTGACAGCAGAAACATAATTTTTACCTGAGATGGCTAGCTCAAAATAAATCCTTAATAGCCAAATAAGTTGTGAAATAAATTTCACAATGAGTACAAACTATCAGCTTCCACTTTTACTTTGGGTCACAGGGTAGTGTATAAGAAAAATCAAAAGTTTCAAGCTGAAGAACTTGTCAACTTCTCACTGATTTCAGACTTAAACATTTTCCCTAGTTTTCGGATGGGGAATAGTAACTTTAATCTTTTTCTTTCTTCATTTAATTGAGGACACTTATGAAGTGAATTTTGTCACAAACTCCATTCCATTGAGTTCCACTAACTTGGAATTGCTAGTCCAAAATTTTGTTTGAAATTTTTCAAACCATCTCTTCTCTTTTTGACTTTTGGTCAAATTTGACCAAGTTTTGACTTTACCCCAAAAGTCTCAATTCATCCAAATTTTCTCCATCACTAATTCACATTAACTTAGGACTTAACATCAGGGATGTTACACTCAGCATCCTTGGTTCCAGTAGACGGTGTGGCGGTCCCTGTGGATGACGCATGCAGCCCGTTCTCCTACTTTGAGGGTTCGCGCCGTCCATCGTCGTCCTTAGTTACAAGTCGTACGTCTCTTCGAGGGCTTCCCATACCTGCTCATGGGCCTTCCATGCCGGAGTAGGCAGGCACAGGAGAGCGCCATAGTATCGGCTTGTCCACACAGTGCCGCGCACGCCCGTATAGTTCCAGGAGTGGCCACACAGTGACAGGAGTTGGCAGATATGACCGAGGATGGCGAGAGATTTGCTTTTGACTTTCGTGTCCTACTACAGTGTCGGGGCATTAAATGCCTTTGTCCGCGGGGCAGCTGGGCATGATTCGCGGGCCTTGTGGCCGAGGGGTAGCCTCAAGTGAGGCGGAGATGTCCCGTCGAGGGGTTCCCCTAGCCTCGACCGGGGAGGCCTCAATCGAGGCGAAGTTTCTGTTCCCTCGAGGGGAGGCCGTCACCCTCGAGCGAGGCGGAGACGGTACCAGAACTCCAGCGCGTCTGACGTTTGACCTTTGGTGTAGTTATTCGTGCGGGTTACAGGGCGATTACCCCACGGCATTAAGGACCCCTTTATGGTTGACACCAACAGTAGCCCCCGAGCCTATACAGAGATGCGTATCAGACCTGCATAGGCATGTTCCTTGATTGGTGCATGGTTGCAGGTGTTATATCTGTACGGTGTGAAGATTTCCTGTGGGGGCGCGTTAGCGCACCCGCGGGTGTAGCCCCCGAGGCCTTGGAGGAGCGAATGTGCTCATCCAAGGTCTTAATAACATCCGTGTTCACGGTTGACCGAGTGACACATTGGCTCAGCGTTTGTTTCAACCGGTTCGGCATCGTTTCATCCGGCATCGGTAATCTACGCTGATGAATTGTGGCCAGGCTCGTCTTGACCATGATTTGTTGTTTCGCTTAAGCGTTCGAGGGAATTGACCCGCCAATGGATTTAGTAACCCGTCGCTCGTAGGGCCCGTTCCCAAGGGTACGTAACCTGGCCGTGGTGCGAGGAGTTCCCCCAAGCCCGGGCCCGAGCGGGATCGATCAAGGGAGAACCTCGACTTTGTACTACAACCCTCGTCTCCTTTCCACAAGGAGGAGGGGTGACGTGATTCCGTGCTGCCCATGAACGGGCTGCGAGCCACGGACGCCTCGGTGAGCTGGTAACGGGTAGTTCAAGTGGACGTCCGTGCTTCGTTCGATAAGAGCCTGGCTCATGGTCCGGAGACACGTCACATGGGAGCTCTCGCAAAGGCTTGCTAGGCAGGGCTTAGCCCCGTTCGCTGGGGCCGAGGGCTCGCTGCTCTCCCTCGTTGGGATCCCTCGATCTAGTTACCTTTGGCTGGCCTTGAACACGACACGGAGCGTCCTCGAACTCCGCGTTCGAGGGTAAGCCTGACTAGGCACGCCCCACTCGCCACTGACTTCGTTAATCTGGGGAGCCTATCGAACCCTCATTTGGGCTAGGCTTCGAACCCCTGATAAGTAAGTCCTCGAGAGATGGTGTCTTACCTACGAAGGCACCTCTGGAAAGAATATTCCGTTCTGCTCCTGACGGGGCAGAGTCGTGGCGTTTGGTCGTGCGGTCGTGGCTGACGTGGCAAGGACCAGGCAAGGCGGCGCACCTTTTTAGGCGAACGCGGCGCAGGCGGCGGACAGTTGAAAGGGACATGTTATACTGACATTAAGACGCCTCAGGCGGTCGTGGCTATTGCTGCGCACGGCGCGCCCGGTTCCCGACGCAGTGGAGCCTAGCCGTCAGTGACGATGGTGCCTACCGCAGTTAATGCGTCCCAGGCGGCCACGCCCGCTCCGCCCGTGCCTTTTGCTTATAAAATAAGGAGAGGAGGGAGGTCATTTCCCTTACCTTCGCCATTTGCCATTGCTGCTTTGCCATTCTGCTTCCCCGCACCCTCGAGCCACTATCACAAGAAAGGGGAAAGAAAAAATCTGCTTCAGGCAGTCCTTCCTTCGCCCTTCCCCGATCGCCATAGTTGTGCTGAAGGACGCGGCGTCGTGGTGCGCATCCACCGCTGATGTGCACTACTTGGAATCGCTCGTGGGAACAGGGGTGCTGCCGAAGATCTCGAACAAGGACAAGCCAGAGTGGATCGCTCCGCCGACATCGCACAGGGAGCCGAACCCCCTCCAGGCTATGTCGTTAGCCTGGCGCGCCTGCATGAGCGGGGATTCGGTCCCCCCTATTGAAGTTCATCCGTGCGTTGTGCTTCCACTATGGGGTGGAGCTTCACAACTTCGCTCCCAACGCCATCTCACAGGCGGCGACCTTCGTGGGCCTGTGCGAGGGATTCCTGGGGATCCCGGCGCACTGGGAACTCTGGCTCCACCTCTTTCGAGGTGAGCTCCACACCGTCGCTGAGTCGAAGGGGGTGCGCAAACTCGTCCACGCCGGCGGCCTTATGCTCTAGATACGCGAGGGGAAGAGGGATCTCTACATCCCTACCACCACTGACGTCCAACAATCAAGATTGGGACAAGGGGTGGTTCTACTTGCAGAACGACGACGACTTCCTCCCGGCATACACCAGCAAGATCTTGCGGGAGAAACCGGATTCTTGGTACTACGACGTGACGCCCGCGGAGCGCCAATAGAAGCTCCTCGTCTTCACGAATGCGTTGTAGTCCTTGGTGAAGCGGGGGCTGACCACCAAGGCCGTCATCGCGAGCTTCCACCGCCAGCGAGTGCTTCCTCTCATGGAGAGGAAGCTTCCCACCTACGAGCTGGAGCCGAATGCGCCCTTCGAGGGCTCAAGAATGGTGGGAGAGTTGCTTCCCTACGAGCAGGTGGCTCAGAGGGCGAGGCGTGCGGTGGAGTGTTCCAAGATGGACTGCTCCGACATAGCCTTATGGAGCATCAAGATGCGCCCCGAAGCGGGCTACATCCAACTCGTGAGTTCTCCCCCTTCTCCATTGTTGGTACTCGATGGTTTGACCCGGCCGGTTGTCTAATCTTTTGATTCCTCAATCTTCCTCGTGCTGTCAGGGGCTGTCCCGCAATGGGATACCGATCGTCCCCCCCCCTCTCCCTGAGGTCCGCGCGGCTAATCGTTGATTCGCCGAACAACAAAAGGCGCGGAAAGACGCAGATAAGGAGAGGAGATTGAGGAAGCGGCGGCAGAAGGATAAGCACGAGAAGGAGAACTGGAGGCGGTCGAGGGAAGGCCTTCCCCTGCTGCCTACCCCGGAGAGCACACCTGAGCCTGAGGACGGCGATTCCTGGGGCCATGAGGAGCTCCTGGAGCCGTCGACGACGGTAGGAAGCGCCTCCGCCGATCGTGGTGGAGGCGCAGGAGGAGCCCACGGTGGCGGCGGGCAACCCGATCCTCAATGTGGCTGCCCGAGCGTCCCCACCGCCCACCTCCTCGACGGGCGCGGGGTCCCTGGGCGAATTGGCTTCATCGAGGGGTCCATCGGGCTCGAGGGGAGCGCAGCCCCCGAGCGGCTCCAGGAAGCGCAAGCTGAAGGGCATCACACGGTAAGATTTGTTTTAATCCTCTTGGATTTGATCTCTATCATCTTTCGTTAACTCCTCCCCCTCTTCTTTCCTCCGTCATCTGTCAGCCGGACAGCTTCGCTCGCCGTGCCAGAGCTTGCCCCCGTCAAGGCTCGCAGGTCGAAGTGCACGGGCCTCGCCCCATACGGCGGCGCAACCTTCGCGTGCAGCGGTAGAGACGACAGATGAGATCTCCGCCTGCTACAAAGCGGCGGTGGTGTAGGGGGTCGAACAAGCGAGGTGGGAGCTTGGCACGGGCGGTGCTGCCGTCCAGCCAGATCTAGATCGCATCGAGACCACGGAGCGCGTGACACTGGAAGCGGACGCCGACCCAGACGCCGAGGAGGGTGCGGCGCCAGGGTTTGAGGCCTCGCGTGGTGTGCCCCTGCCCCGTACTGAAGATGTTGACCGGTCCCTCGAGGGTGATGACGTCGCCCTGAGGGGTGCCTCGGCGTCGACGGACGTCGCGGCGGCGGTTACTGCCAACATCCCTCCTGCTGACGCGACCGACGCGCAGGGGCAAGCTGATGCGGGGATGACCGAGGGACGTAGCGCGCTGACTGACATCATCAAGACCGGCCCCGGCGGGGGCGGCGGTATGCAGAGTAGGCTGGGGCTCGACCGGCCCGGGGTCCCTTCAGACTTCGTGAGGACCGTGGAGGAGGAGAACAGCCTGTGGTTGGAGCACCATCGTGTCGGCTCCTACATACAGAACTGCTCTCCACTCCGTCCTCGAGCTCCACAGAACCCATGGGCTCCAGCTCCACGAGGTAAAATTTCATCCTCTGCCTAGGTGTTTTTAGCTCCAGTGTGTTTCTTATCCTGATCCCGAGCTTTCTGTGCTGCCAGCGGCTGAAGGAGATGGCGAGGAGTAAGATCTCCTACATAACCGACCAGCACGCCTACATCCATCAGCTGGAGCAGGACAATGCTCGGTTGCGCTATGACGCAGAGCAAGTCCGTGCCGCTCTGAATGACATGGGGGTCGACAGCCGCGAGCGCGGGGATGCCCTGACTCACGCGGAGGAGGAGCGTGACGCGCAGAAGGCGGTGGCGGCGAAGAAGGCCTAGGAGGCCGAACGGCTGAGCGCCCTGCTCCAAGAGAAGGATGCGGCGCTTGTGGCGGCGCATGCCCAACTTCTCTGAGACGTGGGACTTGCTCCCCCAGAAGGAAGAGGCCATGACCGCAATTCAGACCCAGCTTCAGCGGGGGGTGGAGTCGGTCGGGCGTTTGACGGAGGTCCTGACCGAGCGCAGCGTGGCTCTTGAGACGCTGAAGTCCTCTGTTGAGGAAAAGGAGGCCTCGATATCGGCCCTTCAGCAAGACGCTGACGCCGCGCACGGGCTGCTGGCCGAGGAGAAGGAGCAAACTGAAGGTAAATCGTGGCCCCCTGTGTTCATTCCTTTCGCATCCGGTTTTTTGTCTGAGATTTTGAGTCGACGCCCGTTCGTCGTTTGTCCCAGGGCTGCGGAAGGCCGCGGCGTACGCGTCGGCACGGGTGGACATCCTCGAGGTTGCGTATTCGGCGTCGCAGCAAGAGCTCGAGGATTTGAAGGATGCTGCCACCACGTTGTGCCGGGAATTCGAGGAGGAGGGTGCTCAATCCGGCACCTCTTTGGCCAGCCGCTTGAGGTCCTTGGGCGTCCGTATCATCGAGCGCCTGAAGAGCACCTTCCACTTTGGGATCCAGATGGCTTTGGGCGTGGTGTCGATGCACTACATCGTCCGGCTCGAGGCGCTGGCTACCGGCTACGTTGTCACCGAGGGCCTTGATGATGAAGCCGCGCTGGCCGTCGCCGAGGAAGCTGATGCCAACGCTGGGAGCACCGCCACAGCGCTTGCCGCTTTGTTTGAAGATGAACTCTTTCCGGGAGCCAGCGAGGGTGGAGATGCGGCCGCCGCGAGCCCTCGCGCTGAGGGGGAGGCCCCCTGAAAGGCTTGGGCAAAGAAGCCCGTAGTCGTATGTAAGATTAGGGCCAAACTGGTATTTTGTTTGTAAGAAACGGATTTCTGGACATATGCCTATCTTGTTTAAAATCTTGCCGTGTTTTTTACCGCATTAGTCGTGTGGCTTGAAGGGATTTTGATGGGGGAGGTCATTTTCGTAATCAACTTGAAGCTTAAGAAAGCGAGCGGGATGTCGTATCCCGGAGGCGTAGGCGGTCCCACGACGCAGACATCCTTAGCTTTAGTTGTTTACGCCCCGTCTCTACCCTTTTTTACGCGCACAAAACGGAAATGCGATAAAAATTGTGACAAAAAATAGGAAAGGGGCACTTTTTAGGTGGCTGCCCTTGTGTTAGCCCCCGAGGGAGGCTTGGCTTTTGCGTGAGGCAAAGCCAAGTCTCCCTGCTCTGCCTTAAAAGGCTGTGCGGTCGAAATGGTGAAGAGGGTCTTAACGTTTTTGCTCGGTGCAGTCTTAGACGATGTGACTCGTGCTTGCCTTAGCCGTGTGCTGTCCTGAGCCGTTCCCATCGTGGGCCCGTAAGGTACCAGGCGAGGCATGCATGCCGCACCTTTTGAGGCGCCTTTTTCTTCTTTCAAGGTCGTCTGTCCTCTGTTCTTTGACAAAAACAGCAAGGCTCATGACCGTGGTCTGCGCGCATTTATGTCACCTTTCCACGGCGACCGTCGGTGGTCGTGCATGTCCCTGCCGTGCTACCACGTGTCGCTCCTCCGTCAAGGTGGCCCCCCTGGGGGCCGACCCGTGACTAAGGCGCCTGGGAGGGCGTGGTGCACGTCGCAGAGTTGCCGTGGCGAGACGATCTCGGAGGCTCTATAAATAGACACAGGCAACAATGGTGAGAGGCACAAGTTTGACAGTTCGCCGTGTGGGGACTGGATCTCAATGGTGAGAGGCACAAGTTTGACAGTTCAATGGTGAGAGGCACAAGTTTGACAGTTCGCCGTGTGGGGACTGGATCTCTCCACTCCGCCCGCGAGCGTGGGGCTTAGAGCGCATCATTTCGAGCATGGTTCGCACCCTTCGCACCTGCTGGCGTTCTTCCTCGAGGCTGGCCTCCAACTCTCGCACTTGAGCCAGCTGCGCATGCCGGAGAGCATTGTCGCCTGACGGCTTCCCCACTTGTGAAGCCGTCGGGTCACGTGGATGATCTGTCGCGCCGCCTGCTCCCCCGCCGTCGGGATCTTGCTTTTCTACTCCGAGTACGACGAAGCATTCCCTCGCGGGGTCGTAGTCTCCGGTGCTGGAGTCGTCAGAGTAGCCGAAGAAGTAGTCCGCCGCGGCTTGGAACGATAGGAGAGCCTCGCAGTTGCGGAGCCCAGAGTAGTTCCACTCCGGGGCCTCGCAAGAGGAGGCGTATCCTTCGCTGTCGGAGCAAGGGTACGAGTCACCTGGGGAAGACGCGATGAGGTTGCGGATCGAGATCAAGAGGTGTCCTGGCAGATCCTCGTATGCGTCCATGGCCGTGCTGACCGACGAGGCGTACGTCATGCTGGCGTTGCGCATCCTGCCAGGGAATGGTGACGGGTCGGCCGTGCCTTTTCCAACGGGGAGGGTCGTTGGGACCACTGGTGGGGGCGCGGCTCCTTCCGCTGCCACAGCGGGCGGCGCCTCGTCAGCCTCGTGCCGCTCAAGGGAGAGAGCACGGGCTGCCCTTCGGCGCTCCGCACGTGCCCGCCGTGCGCGTTGCCCCGAGCGCCACCTGCGCTGGGGTGACGACAGCAGGGGTGCGGATTCCTCCGCATCTGGTGCCGGCTCCTCCGTGCCAGCATCCCGTGAGACTAGTCGCATGAGGTAACCGTTCCCTGTGGCATCGAACTCCATGCTCCCAAACCGGATGGTGTATCCGGCTAGAAACGGGTCGGACAAGCCACATGAGAAGCGGTCCCTGGTGAGCTCCGTGTGGATCGCCATCGAGAGAACTGGTGGGTCGAGAGAATGATCATAGCGCGACCCCCCTACCTGGCGCGCCACTGTCGGTGCTCGAACCCTCGAGGGGGCCGAACTCCAGCAGAAATGCGCTGTGTCCCGTCTCTCGATGGTTGGTGCAAGAGATAACACAATGACACGATGATTTATCCTGGTTCCGGCATGGGGCCGTACGTCCAGCAGAGTGTGCGTGAGCACTGTATTAACTTGCACCGGGGTGCTCGTAGTAGGGGGCTACAAGCAAGGCGGGAGAGGAGATGAGGCCTCCAAGTCCCTGGATGTCGATCGATGAATGTGGCTAAGGATGCTGATGAAGTGTGTAAGCGAGTGTGTTAGTGAGTATGAGCGTCCCCCCCATCCCGGGGGCTGCCTCCTCCTTTTATAGGCCAAAGAGGGCCAGTGACAAAGGACGATGTACAGTGGAATCTACAGTAGTTGTGTACGGTGAGGCGTGGCGCCGGGCATGGCCGTCGTCATTGCACATCCTTTCAACTGTGCGGAGTGGCTTAGCATCCTTGGTTCCAGTAGACGGCGTGGCGGTCCCTGTGGATGACGCATGCAGCCCGTTCTCCTACTTCGAGGGTTCATGCCGTCGATCGTCGTCCTTCGTTACAGGTTGTACGCCTCTTCGAGGGCTTCCCATACCTGCTCGTGGGCCTTCCATGCCAGAGTAGGCGGCACAGGAGAGCGCCATAGTACCGGCTTGTCCGCACAGTGCTGCGCACGCCCGTATATTGTCAGGAGTGGCCACATAGTGACAGGAGTTGGCAGATATGACCGGGGATGGCGAGAGATTTGCTTTTGACTTCCGTGTCCTACTACAGTGCCGGGGCATTAAATGCCTTTGTCCGCGGGGCAGCTGGGCATGATTCGCGGGCCTCATGGCCGAGGGGTAGCCTCGAGCGAGGCGGAGATGTCTCGTCGAGGGGTTCCCCTGGCCTCGATCGAGGCGGAGTTTCAATTCCCTCGAGGGGAGGCCGTCACCCTTGAGCGAGGCGGAGACGGATCCAGAACTCCAGCGCTTCTGACGTTTGACCTTTGGTGTAGTTATTCGCGCGGGTTACAGGGCGATTACCCCACGGTATTAAGGACCCCTTTATGGTTGACACCAACACAACTCAATTTCATTTAAACCAGACAACATATGCTTCTGGTATCTGAACCTCAACAAAAAGGGAAATCAATAAATTGGATCATTTTCATGACCATACGTATGAGCTGCTCCTTTAACTTGCAAAACACAGTATTTGACAAAGTGTGTCTACTTCAGCTTGGAAAGTACTTGGAATATCAGGAAGATGTGTTCTACCTGATAGCCAACACTACTGCAGAAACTACTATCCTAAGCGGCGGCAGTGTCGCTTCCCTTTTAGCAATGCCAATAAAGGGTCATCCTAAGCAGTTATTTACCCGCTTCCAATGACTGATTAAACGTGTCGGCGTGCTTCGCACCGCTTAGAATAACTCATTATTCGAACCGGTTTTCTTAGCGCTGCTGCGTTTGACTTTGTATACTAATCGGGTTATAATTCAGCCGCATCATTTGTTAACCTATTGTTATCGGTCTAATTAACGCCGGTTAGGATGATGGAACACGCGTTTAAAAAAAATGCGTTCCTCCATTCATTAATATTAGTCATTTGATCTCGAACAAATACTAGCTATATTGGGATTGTTATGAACGAATTGCACACACATCATATTCACATTTAATTGAATGTGTGCATGCTAGACGTTCACAACAACACACAAGATATAGCTCTGTTCGCCTAAACGGTCGTTTAGTCCGTTTAAACACCGTTTAAACGGTAAACAGAGGTCGACTGTGTCGTTTAGCCCTAAACGGTGGATTAAACGGTTGGACCGTTTAAACCCGTTTAAAATCATCTAAACCGTCTAAACACACTTGAGTTAATCATCATTACATAAGTTAAATAAACATTAAATTCATAATTTAGTCAATAGGATGATTACAACTACCATAATGAACTTCGAAGTAATTAAAATCGTAAGTATACGAAGTGTTGTAGGATATAGATTTCTCCCAAAAATATTATTTGGTAGAATACTTACTTTTTAGATGTGCAAATATATAGAACTTCTAGCAAGTTTGACTTTTATGTACACAAATATGTATGTTTTAGTGTTACTATGCAAAACCGTTTAGGCCGTTTGACTCCGTTTAAACACCGTTTAAACGGACTAAACGCTAAACAAAGGGTGACCGACTGTTTACCGTTTAGCGTTTAGGATAACATTTTATAGCTAGTACCATTCAAGATCATATATGAGAGTTGTAGATAAATTTAACTTAGAAGAAACTCAACGTCACTTCAACGCAGTTCATCACTAACCTTAGTTCACTTAACATCACAGGAACAGATAATTAAACATCACTTCACTAAACTTAGAAAAAATTAAACGACTACCTAGTTGTAGCTACAGGAACGACAGTGCTAACTCTAAATGGATCAAAATGCATCAATTCGTTCATAACAAAAGTATAACAAAAGTATGTAATCCCACGGCGCTTGCACATGCACATATTGTCTTATAGCTACCACATCTTTCTCCTAGTATGAACCCTGCGTCCGGGTCAATAATTCATTGTTGTGGCCAAGAAGGTATAAGACACGTTTGGTACTTGCCCAACGCTCATCGTGCCAAGACGTGGGCGAACGATTCTTTTGCTTGCAGTACACATGGTGAAAAAAATGGTAAAGTGCTAGATTGGGTGCAAGACTTGTGCACGTCAATGCTCTAGCTTCAAACCCAACAGCAACCAAAATTCATTAGAACGCACCTACATTAGTAGGGCTGGAGCATTTTCTCCTTTGTGCTAATTTCTCCCTCCTCACCGTCTCTATCCCTCCCTCCCGCTCTCCCTCAACCTGTCCCTCTTCTCCTCCTCTCTCTCACTACATGTCGAGGCTCTAAAAAATTTCTATACTTTCGAGAAGGGAGTGAGGTATGTGCATGATTTGAATGGTGTCTAAATTTATTTCTTTGGTTTGTCTTTTGACTTAAAGGAAGATAATATTAGCATATGATAATAGGCAAGCACATCGAAATTGTCTGTTGTCACCATGCATGTATGTTGTGAGCCGTTTGATGCTTTACGGATGGGACATCGTTGTTATCTTGCTTCTTGCCCCTTATCACGTTGCCATTCTCAATCATTTACCAATTCATTTTTTTTTGCCCTCTCGGTTAATCTGATGACTCCTTTTTGCTTCTGCTTTATTAAAATAATAGATATATTTGAGGTATTAAATGTCGAAAAAAAATAACTCATTATATGAATGAAATGTATTTCGTGAGACGAATCTAATGAGCCTACTTAATCCATGATTTGCAACAGTGATGCTACAGTAACCATCCGCTACTTATGAATTAATTACTCTTTAATTAGCCGCCATTACATTCATCTCACGATTTTCAAGCTAAATTTATTTTGGTAGTAATCTTCGTTTACTACAGTAAACTCATAAATGGTAAATTTTCTTTCGTGTGACATTTATCAAAAATTTTCCATTCCGTCTAAACAGGGCCAAAGCTTCGCAAATTCGGAGCAGCACATATCCCGTTTGGCGAGGGAGACTGTATGTTCGACAGCTAAATCGGATCTTGTAATCCCGTTAATAGTCGTTAGAAATAAACTTACACTCTGACGCGTTGTCTCCAGTCTCCACGGCTAAGTGAAAGCCTCCCGTGTCCACGCGTACGCCCAGCCGCGTCCGCGTGTGCCGCGCCTCGAAGCTTCTTGCTCCCGAAGCACAGCGTCGTCTGGAACAAACCCGCTGCCCGCCCTTCCGTGCTGGAATTCTCTGCTCCCTCGCCGACACGCCAACCGCCCAAACCGATCCTACTCGCCTGAGTACTAGTATAAAAACTAGCCTCCCTCGCCGCCATCATCAACCGATCCAATCCGGTAGTCGTGTTCTTCTGGAGCTTCCCATCCCAAGTTCCCAACGAGCTCTATCCACGCACCATTCGACCACCTACTCTAGCTGCTCCCGCTCCGCCATCGTCGACCATGGAGGGCAAGGACGGCAAGCACGACGCGGCGGCGGCCGCTGCGCCACCGGCCGGCGCACCGCAGCCCGCGGCGCCTTCGGCAGCGGGGCAGCCGCAGCCGCAGCCGCAGCCACCGGAGGCGGCGCGGTGGGGGACGCGGCAGATGGGCCCGCCGGCGGCGCCCGGGGCGCACCCGGAGAACCAGGAGGCGGCGCGGTGGACGGCGGCGCGCGGGGACCAGGAGCTGCCGCCCTACGTCATCATGGGGGAACCCGTGGCGGCGCCCCCGCAGCAGCAGAGGGGGAAAGGGGATAGCCCCATGGAGCACATCCTCGACTTCTTCAACACATGGAGCCGCAAGGCCGAGGAGCTCGCATCCAACATCTGGTTCAACCGTAAGGACCCCGCCTCCCGATCCTGCTCTGCTCTGCAGTGCTGTCCCTGTTCTGTTATTCAGCTCTAGTTTGTCTTCGCCTGATCCGTCTGCTGGAGCAAGCAGAGGATCCTCTGCTTTCCCTTGTGATCCTGAGCAGAGTAGGTGCTCTGCTTTTGGAGGCAGAGGGTGCTCTACTTTTACTGATTGCTATGCTTCTAACTGTTCCTACCAAAAACAAGACACTCATGGATCCATTTCGGAACTTAACAATTGAAATTACTAGTGCAAGTATAGAGTTCGATCCAAGTACAAAAAACCGCCTTTAGATTCCTACTGCTGTAACCTTGGAGATAATTTTACAATGCCAAACTAATCCTACCTAGAATGAAACCTGTCCAACTAGCGATTTTCTGTAGTTAGTAGGCTTTGGCAAGACTAGAATGTTCAGATAATCCTAGGTAGTAAGTTTAACTTGAATCCAAACACCGGTGACCTTGCATAGAACTAGTAGGCTTTGGCAAGCCGACCTGAAAGGAACAAATGATTCTGGGACATTTTTTTTCCTTGATAAACTGTCATTTGCTTAGTTGATCGTGGCAGTTGTCATGGGAGTTGATTGTATGTAGTTTTCTTTTTTATTACGGACAATGAATTCAGTTGTGATGAGCTCATTGTTGACTCAACCAAGCTGATGCTTATCATGTAATTTATTCTCCTTAAACATTGCATAGAACTAGTAGACTTCGGAAAGCAGACCTTAAATTAATAATTATGGGGCATTTTCCTGGTAAAACTGTTAGCTTACTTGATCATGACAGGGGGTCATTGGGGATTGTTCGAATTTATTTTTTAAATCCGAACCCTAGGAATTCAATTGTTTGAATTTATTTTTTAAAAATCTGAACCCTAGGAATTCAATTGTGATGAGCTCAGTGTTGAGTCACTCAACCAAGTTGATATCTCATATGTGTTTGACTAACCATTTCGAGCTCCAACTTGACAACTGAAACTGGACTAGTTCTCTTCTCTCACACCTTCTCTTTTGTGAGAGAACTACTCCTGTTAAGCTATCGTATGATTAGAAAAAGTTATCCAACCAACTAACCAAGCTTCAGGCTTTCAAACTTGTCTCAGAAAATGGGCCCAGCTCCCAGATCATTGGTGGAATAGTTCTTCAGTAGTCTGAAACTGGTAGCTGCTAATGGCTAGCTTTAGAATCAAACTAAATCAACAGTTCTGTCCTCTGTAATTTAATGTTTCCTTACTACAAGGTCACTGGATCATCTTCTCCTGATTTTTTTTGTGTGCGAATCCTCTTGTTCAAAATTCTGATCATACTATGTAATTTTCTTATTATATCAGAAAAAATCATGTAATTTTGACACCTATCTCTTTATGCGTCCTCCAGTGAAGACCGCGCCGTCGATGTCTGACGCGGCGATGGGCAAGCTGAGCCTGGGCGCAAAGGCCCTATCGGAGGGCGGTTTCGACAAGCTGTACAAGCAGACCTTCTCCTCGCCCGCCGACGAGCACCTGAACAAGACCTTCGCGTGCTACCTCTCCACGGCCACGGGCCCCGTCGCCGGCACGCTGTACCTGACCAACATGAACGTGGCCTTCTGCAGCGACCGCCCGCTCTCCTTCGCCGCGCCGTCGGGCCAGACCGCGTGGAGCTACTACAAGGTCATGATCCCCCTGGCCAAGGTCGCCGCCGTGGAGCCCGTCACCATGAAGCAGAACCCGCCGGAGCAGTACGTGCACGTCGTGACCGTGGATTCGCATGACTTCTGGTTCATGGGGTTCGTCAGCTACGACAAGGCCGTGCACCACCTCACCGAGGCGGTGTCACACCGCTCCCAGCCGTCCCAGCACGGCGTCGCCGGCGCGGACACCGCCGCTGCCGGTACCGAGTGATGAGGGTACGTTGGGCCGGCGGAGACTGTGTATAGAGTATACTGTTGGTGCTCAGTACTTCAGTAGTATATGTTGCTTGCTGTCCTGATCATCACGATCAGGACGTAGGGTAACCAGACGCTGTGTGTGTGTGGATATTTTTGTAATTTTGACTGTTGCTTGTGAAATGTTTTTGATGTTATCCACTTGTAAATCGTAAATGTTTTCACCGATTGATTCTTTATGTGTCGTGCAGTGGAAGGACTCGTCCGTACCCTCTAGCTAGCTAGCTACCCGGGTTCATGGGCCGATTTTCTCTAGTGCTGGATGGCTTCGCCAATCCTTTATGGTTTCTGTGATGTGTCATCTGTTCTTTGAGCAATACGTTTTTTTTTCTTCTTTTTGATACTTTCTTTGAGCAATACGTTGGGTTGGTTTCCATATGGATGGGTTGATTTAGCTGGAGATCTATATAACTTCCGGTACCTGGCCTTCTGTGGTGTTGGATATTCGCGGAAATGCTGTCTATTTTCTATAACTTTTTCTTACTCAACATACATATGGATTTGTGAACGAGGGGTTAAGAGGGATAAGCTAAACAATATTGTCACTTGGACAAATAACACAGATTGAGATAAGCCACTGCGCTCATAGCTGATGATCTTCTGGGGCATAAGGCATCAATCATCATGAAGGGTGCTGTACCAGTCCCCAACATGGCTACTACCGCTCAGCATATTTCAAATGAAATGGTCTTTTACCCAGATTGGATTTTAGTGGCGTTCCTGATTCAAACTTGGGTGCGTGTTCTTCGGTCTCAACTCACAATCAAGCCCGCTTTCATCGTCCGTCTGCCCCCGAAACGGCAAGGGTTAAAAGCCATACTCATGGCACCGTAAAGGCAGAGCATTTTCAGCGGGTTCCAAATTCAAATGGCCTGGGCCTAAACCGTGTTCTATCAAGCCCAAATCGTATCCCCCTGGGTGTCAAGAAGACTGACCGGGCCGTTAACTGGGCCGGATCCACGCGTCATTGCAGCCAGTGTTTCTCTGGCAAACATAAATGGGCCGATTGCCATCTCAAAGTTCGCTGCTCCGCCTGTTTTCGCTTGGGCCATATTGCGGCAAGTTGCCTTTTCCCGTCTCGATTTCCGGGACTGTCAGTGGGAAATAATCTCTTCTCTTCCCAATTGGCATCTCACTGATTAACAGATCGGTGACTGCACGTTGGTTTCGTTGCTCAACCTCGCTGAGCAGTGGACCTTCCAGCGCTAGGCCCCCAATCTTCAGGTCTCTGGGTCCTTTTGGTGAGTGTCACTTGGGTATACCTTAGGACGCCCCGTCGGCTTCAATTCCTTGGTGGCTACTGGAACCTTCCCCTCTGCAAACCTTTCCCCCTTGGCCGTCTCCTCCCTCGCCGTCTCCGACGGCGCATGAGTCGGCATTGGCAGTTCCTCTTGACCTTGAGCTCACTCTTGGTGCTCCAGAGCCCAACTCTCGCAACCTCTCGCCATCCGCCGTGACACCCAGCTCAAATCGTGCCCCCCCTCCCGCAGTCAGGGTCGACCAAGAGAAAACCCCACAAGGTGCTACACTAACCCAGGTGATCCAAGAGCAACATGTGCTCTCACCTCCAATGGCTTACCGCTTTGTAGATCCCACGCCTTTCATTCCTCAAGGCTTCAATCGGATCATGATCCCTAGGCACAGACCCATGACCAGAGTGTTTCTTGGCAACCCAGTTCGCCGAAACTTTGAGATGGCGATTGCAATGATTGACCCCCTGCCAGATTACCAGGTATCTTTCCAAGGTATCAAGAATGTCTTAGATGAGTTCATTAGAGTTGATCAGCAGATTGCCTATCGTGCTATTAGACCTTGCCCGCATGGTCAAGCTTTTGTCAAGTTCAATCGTTTTCATGACCGAGATAGGCTGATACATGGCAGTCCCCATGCTTTTGGTAACTACCACATTTCCTTCGTTGCACATGACAAAGGTTGGAACCACAGAGCAGTCACTCTTAATTATGAAGTTTGGTTAGTGCTTTTGGGGGTAAATATTGATTACTGGTCGGAATCACATGTCAATAGAATTCTGGGGCACATGTCAATAGAATTCTAGGGCATTATGGTCAGCTCATTGCGTGGGAAGAAGACTAACAATCCTGCTATTGTTATGCTCAAAGCCAGAGTAGTTTCTCTGGAAGAAATTCCTTGGTTTGTGGCTGGGACAGAGGGATTTGCCTTTGAGGGTGAATCTTGGACCATTCAAGTTGAAATTGTCCAGACAACCATGCTTGGTGGACAGGCAGCAGATGAAGACATTCCGCCTGGTCCTGATGACATTCAACCTCAACTCTTTGATTTCTTTGGCTATGGGTAGCTAGGACAAGGTCCTCCACCACAGCAAAATGATCAACCTGATCTGGGTAATGCAGCAGAATGGGGTCTATGGCCTCAGGTGAAGTAGCACCTAATCAGCCTGAGAATGTGGTTGCTCCACAAGCAGCTCAAGCACAACCTGGAGAGGCTTTCCTAGAGCTCAATGACCTTTTACAACCCATGGAAATTGTGGAGGGCTTTGACCTTAACCTACCAGCAGGTGCAGATGATGATGACTTGGGTGGAATTGAGGACCTGGTTCAGGCAACAAACTCTGCAGGTTCTAACAATGAGAATAATTTACAAGTCATTGAAAATTAATCAGAAGAATCAATGGTAAACCAAGAAGCCATCCCTGTAGTTGCTCTTGATCTCAATGCAGTAGTGGAAGCATTCATTCCTATGGAAGATGGGGCCCCTCTGCAGATAATGCCTGGCGAGATACTTGAGGAAGAATTCTTGGGAGTGCAGCAGCCTCAGGAGCAAGCACCTACTCCAGAAAAAGCCACCTGAGCAGGGTGAACATGAAAATTTCTCTGCTAATATGCAGATAGGCTTTGTTAGTATCACTCAACCTGAAGTCGATCCAATGCTAGATTCTAAATTTCCTGACCTCATGGATGGGTTTGCTCTGGAGCAGCATCCAGATGCTGTTAGAATCTAGGCCCAAAAGCTTGCTCCAGGTTGTGGGGCACCCATTGTACAAGTTCCTCATGCTTGGGCTGATTTTTTCACTCTGATGCTACACCAGCCAGGATGTTTCACTTGGGCCAAAGACCTGCTTAACTCACCAGCCTGGGCTCATTTTGAAAAGGGGACTGCTCCAATCCCTTTCTCCATACCTGAAAAGTTTGCTCAGCCATCATTTGGTCTTTGCTCACTGAAGACTCCCTCTGTGCTAGAAACCATCCCTGAAGAAACAACTCTTGACCTGACAGAGGAAATAGAAGCTCAGACATCTCTTGAGCTAGTAACCCCAGAGGCAGCACCGAACACTTCTCCACCAGTGACCTCATTACACCAAAAAGGCCCTAGAACCTCATCCATCAACTGGACCATGGTCCACAGCTCGGCTTGAGAAAGCTGCTAGAGATAAGGGTAAGCAAGCATTCCTGGAAGAGGAACTCACAGAAGCAGATGCTAGAAGAAGCTTAAGACAGAAAAATATGAAGAAAGGTTTCAGAACATCTCCTTGTGGTCACAAAAATTGCCTTGGTTGTTCCATGGATCCACCAATCATCTCCCCTACTGTGATAAAAAATCTAGGGGCTACTTTCTATGGCATAGAACCAGGTAAACTGACAGAGGAAGTGTTGAGTAAAAAGAAGATGCCCCCACTGGAGGGACAAAGCCTTTGAAGAAGAAGCCTGATAACAAAGATGATAAGCAAGCAAAGAAGAAGCCCAAGAAGTAGAACAGTAAGATGATTAAACTGCAGGCTCCTAGTAGTTGTTCATGCCCTCAGGCTTTTGGACCAAGAACCTGTTTCATCCCTCTACGAGGGGCCTTTTCATCTCTTCTCCTATTTCTTTATTTCCCTTTCTGAACAATCTCAAACTCTCTGGGTCATTTATCAGATGGAATGTTTTAAGGTAGCAACCTGGTTATGCTTTGGTTGTATGACTCTTTTGCTCTTAATGTGTTTCAATGGATATGAACCATAGTACCAGGAAATGGAATATCTTGTGTTGGAATGTTAGAGGCATAAATTCTGATAGAAAGTGGGACTCCATTAGAAACAAAATCACAGATAGCCTCTGTGATATTATTTGCCTCCAAGAAACAAAAAAGGAATACTTTGACCTGCTTTTCCTAAAAAACATCTGCCCACCAGTGTATGACAAATTCGAGTTCCTCCCATAAGTAGGGGCATCAGGGGGCATCATAACTATATGGAAGTCCTCGCTCTTCGAAGGCACGCTAATATTCTCCAACGAATTTTTTGTCTCGGTTCATTTTCGATCCATGCATGACAATGCAGACTGGATCCTGACCAATGTTTATGGACCTTGCACTAGTGATAGAAAAAGAGCATTCACCTCCTGGTTAAAAAACGTCCAAATGCCAAAAACTTTGACTGGCTAGTTGTTGGAGATTTTAATCTCATGCGCCATCTTGATAATCGAAACAGGCCAGGTGGAGATGTTCAGGAAATGTTTCTTTTCAATGAGGCCATTAGTTTTCAAGGTTTGGTGGAATTGCCTCTATAGGGTAAAAAATATACATGGACCAATAAACAAGATTACCTCTTTTGGAAAGATTAGATTGGTTTTTCACATCTAGCTCTTGGACTTTGAGCTACCCAAGCACTTTAGTTAAAGCTTTAGTCATGGAAACTTCAGACCACACACCATGTGTTATTTCAGTGAGCACTAATATTCCCCGAAGCAAAATTTTCAGGTTTGGGAATTACTGGATGGAACATGAGCACTTTCTGCAAATAGTACAACATGGTTGGTCTCTACCGACTGAAACCTCAGATAGTGCCAAGATGATTACAACAAAGTTTAAGAATCTCAGAAGAGTACTCAAAGCATGGCAAAAGAATATCTCCAGCCTCAAAGTAAACATTGCAAATGTCAAGTTAATCCTCACTTTCCTTGAAACACTAGAAGAATTCAGGGACTTGTCTCTGATGGAATGGAATTTCAGAGTTATCCTTCAGGAAAAACTGTCATCACTCCTACACCAGCAGAAAAATACTGGAAACAAAGAGGCACAGTAAGATGGGTAAAGGAAGGTGATGCAAGGACAAAATTCTTCCATGCAAATGCAGCAATTCAGCATCGAAGAAACTTAATCACAACTCTAGCAGATGACTTGGGACAAGAACATTCACTTCATGAACAGAAGGCTAAGCTTCTCTGGTCAGCATATAAGGAAAGATTGGGCACCACAGATAATACCATCATGCAATTTGACTTAGAACAACTCCTACATAAATCAGAAGAGCTAGACTGTCTACATGATCCCTTGACCACTGAAGAGATTGATGCAGTAATTAAAGAGTTACCAACAGACAAATCTCCTGGTCCAGATGGTTTCAATACAGATTTTGTTAAGAAATGTTGGCCAATCATCAAAGAGGATTTCTACAAACTATTCCTGGACTTCCAAGCTGGCATTGTGTGTCTACAGAGTATCAATGGTTCATTCATTACACTACTACCCAAGGTCGATGCACCTCACAGAGTAAACGACTTCAGGCCTATATCTTTGCTAAACACTTCAATGAAAATCATCACCAAGCTCTTAGCTAATCGGCTGCAGGCTGTCATAGGACAACTGATACACCAAAATCAATATGGATTCATTAGAGGGAGAACAATACAAGACTGTTTTGCATGGGCTATGGAATATACACATATCTGCAAGAGGTCAAGAAAGAAACTAACCATGCTGAAGCTCGACTTTGAAAAAGCCTTTGATAAAATGGAACATCCAGTCCTGTTAACAATTATGGAACATAAAGGCTTCAACTCAACATGGATTAATTTGATGCACTCCATCTTCTCCTCTGGAACATCATCAGTTCTCCTTAATGGAGTGCCTGGCAAAAGATTCCATTTTAAGAGAGGTGTTCGACAAGGAGATCCCTTATCTCCTTTACTGTTCGTGCTTGGTGCAGATTTGCTACAATCATTGTTAAATCAAGCTAAAGACTCAAATCTCCTTCATTTACCTGTCCAGCTTCAGCACAACTCAGACTTTCCAATCCTACAATATGCTGATGACACACTTATAATCATGGAGGCATGTCCACAACAACTAACTGTCCTCAAAAGAATTTTAGAGGACTATGGTACTTCTACTGGTCTCAAAGTTAATTATTCAAAATCTATGATGCTACCAATTACAGTGCAAGACTCAGAACTCAACAATCTGGCTCAAGCTTTTAGTTGTTCAACAGGGAGTTTTCCCTTTACCTATCTAGGGCTACCTTTCAGCCTCACCAAGCCAAAGATTGAAGCATTTGCACCTTTGTCTAAATGTGAAAAGAGACTTTTGAGCACCTCAAAGTTTCTCACTCAGGCAGGGAGACTTCAAATGACAAATGCCGTCTTTTCTTCTCTCCCAACTTTTTTCCTCTGCATCTTCTTAATGCACAAGACAGTAATCATACAGGTGGACAAATACAAGAAACACTGCCTCTGGATACATTATGATATCAATGCTAGAACCCCACCAAAAGCTGCTTGGGAGCTCGTCTGCCTCCCAAAATGTGAGGGTGGCCTGGGTGTACTTGATCTGCAAAAACACAATGAAGCACTTCTTATGAAAAACTGGCACAAATTCTATAATAGAGAGGAAATACCTTGGGTACAATTAATATGGGAGGTATACTACAAGGATGGGAAACTACCAAATCACACTAAGAAAGTGTCCTTCTGGTGGAGAGATATGTTGAAGTTGCTCCCTTTATACAAGGAACTAGCAAAAATTACAGTATATGATGGAAGTTCCTGTTTTCTTTGGTTGGATCCCGGCTAGATCAACCCCTCAAGAAGATAATGCCACAGTTGTACTCCTTTGCAAAAAACAAAAACATTTCCTTACAGAAGGCAAGAATAGCCACTTCAGTCCAACAGATTTTACATGTACCCCTATCAGAACAAGCATATGCCCAGCTTCTGCAACTAGCCCAGCACATAGAAAACCTACCTCACTCACAAGGTAATGATACCTGGACTTATGATGGAGGAGCAACATACTCTGCCACAAGAATTTACAAACTACTGATTGGACATAGAGATACTCATCAGGTGTTCCTGTGGCTTTCGAAATCTTCAACGCAGCCTAAACATAAGTGCTTCTTTTGGCTACTTCTGAAGGACAGGCTGAGCACTAGAAATATTCTTCGAAGACGAAATATGGAGCTTCCATCCTACGATTGCATTTTCTGTATAAATTCACTCAAGGAAACCCTTCAACATCTTTTTCTCCATTGTCCCTTTGCAAGGGCATGCTGGAATATCATTGGGGTAGAAATACCAGACAATGACCCTTTCTTAATCCTTGAAGCCCTGAAGCTGCAACTGAGAGTCCCTTTTTTATGGATATAATCATAATCATGAGCTGGAGTATTTGGATGGCAAGGAATGATCAAATCTTTAGAGGCATCAACCCAACATTGGCAACTACCAAGTGTACTTTCAGGAAGGAATTTGCTCTAGTTATTCTTCGAGCAAAACAGCACCTCAAAGCTCCCATGTCTTTATGGATAGACAACATTTTGTAGATGTGCTCCTTTTTTTTCGTTTCTTTTTTTGTCTCTTGAGCTTGGGCTCTGGATTTTTGTTCCTTTGCACTTCTCTTTACAAATATAAATATATAACCAGCAGGGATAAAACCCTCCTATTTCATCACAAAAGAAAAATTATAGGCAAAGTCTATGCTGGGCAAAGTTGCTGTCGATGGGGGCAAGTTCGTCGTCTCTTTGCTCTTTTACTGCAGTATCTTAGGCGCCGCTTTCATCTAGCCTTTTGCTCTGTTCTTTGAAAGGTCAGGATATTTCTCCAGAATTCATATCATCCTTTCATTTTTACTATATATGCTACTATCTAATGACTCGAATAAACGCCAAAAAGTGGGAAGTAGGAGCAATGTAAGATGGAATTTGCATAAGAAGGCATTTGGATGGCTTTTCCTGAATCATATTACAAAACCGTCAGGGGTGGATCCAACGCCACTGAACGTAGCATGATAGATCCATGATCACATTATCTTAGACATAGAAAAACTTGTAAGCAAAATATTTCACATGGTTATTAAAGAGGCAAATGCAGCATTTATTAAGCTAGTAGGATATATGCTCATATCATAGTTATATGTTAACTCCTAATAGTTTTAACATGTGAATCTTGCCTATGAAGACTTCCTATAGTTGAGAACTATCAAAGCATAACTTTGATGACTTGACATATTCAACTCATTTGCTTGATTGCTTCTAGAAGTTTCGAATTTAAAAGTTTACTTCATGTTGAACTTCAGGCTGCACTCGACAGCCAAATATTGGCTGAATCTGTATGCTGTGGCAAAGCGAGGCCCTGTTTATCCTTCGATGTTCAGCACACTATCTACACTCTTCTCCATAATTTTAGGAACAGTATGACTAGGAGAGACCTTCAGTGTTGGGAGGTGAGTAAATAAATACACAATAGATCCTTGAAGTTTCACTGTTTTGTAGCTTGCTTATTCTCTAGTAGAATTAGTAACCTTTTTACTAAAAGTTGGCAGCGTTGTGATATTTTTGTTGAAATTATAACATCACCAGTTTGATTGCCCTCACAGAGCTTACATAACCATATAGAAGTTTTATTTAAATTAATAGTGTAATTTATAAAATAAATTTTGATATTTTAGTTCCATTTTATCCTATATTCCTTTTTTGGAAAAAAAATCATGCAAAGTGCTGGCATTATATTAACCGTCAGCGAATTTAACTGGTTTCAAGTTAATCAGGAAAGATGTTTAAAAAATAATTGGCATAAGCCGCTCCAACTAGAAACCAAAAAAGATAAAATCCAAATGAATGATGATGCATTGTAAATGAGCCGTGCCCCCAAATCCTAGTGTTGTCCTTGATTTGCAGAATTGATTATAAAAAAAAGAAACAACTTAAAAATTCTCCTATTGCAGATTTCTAATGCTACAATTCCTTTGGCAAAAATTTAATGGTTTCACAAATAATTAATGATCCAAACTTTTAAAATGCAGATAGTGTGCATTTAGTTTGTCATCTATTTTGAAACAGAGTCAGTAAGCAATGTAGCTAGTGTACAATATACATTGTTTTGTACAAATCTGTGGTCTGCGGATTTGATATCATATTTGTAGATTTGCTTACAATATTTGGTATTAAAAGGATGATAGTTTAATCGTCTGGTTGCTCTAATGTTTATATCTATAAATTATTTATATGTGCTATAAAATATGTTACTTGTTTTGTAGCAGCTTGTTGGGCGCGCAATCCCTGATTTTGAGTGGACTGTACATATACCTCTATGGAAAGGCCAAGGAGGAGAATTGAAGGCTACCACGTCAGGTTCAAGGGATGAGGAGCTTCAGGTGCAGCCTACCCATGGTTGAAAGGAGTGAAGATACAACATCTGGTCCTTGATTTGGGAGACCGGCCGTTGATGCATAAGTCATAACAGCAATGACAAAAACAACAGGTGTGGTGGTTTCCTAGTGATGATTTTGTGTGTGTGTGTGTACGGATATCTCATCTGATTGTAGCTATGATGCAGTTGTTAGATCAGGATAAACGTGATCAACAATACATAAACCTCAGGATCTCTAGTCTAGATCTAGATCACGCCTAACACATTAATCTAATACGGAATTTAGTGGATCTTAACACTTACCAGTGTTTCCTCTGTCCATGATTAGGGCTTGAAGTAGATGATGACGAACTTGACGTAGATGTAGAAGAACGGGACTCCGAGCTTCCACGCCTTCCAGCACCTTAGTGATTGATAGGATTAGGGTTAACTAGAACCCTAAAGGCTAATTCGTGAATAACTCACGGATTAGGGAAACCAGGGGGTTTCCCCTTAGTTATATAGTGCTGTAGACGTGGGGCCGGGCCCTTAAATGGGCTGAGTTTGCCTTCCAATCAAAGGCAACTAACAGGGATTAGTCTTGGATTAGGATTGGGCCTGAAGGCCCAAATAGACTGACCGAGGTCAAATCCAACATTCTCCCCCTTGACCGATGGTCAATAACTTATTCTTATAATATTCAATTTTATTGATCACGTGAAGGTGGATATACACAGATCAATAATCTCCCACTCAATCGAACAATCTTAATCTTAAAACTTACTTGTGTTCGTCTTATGTTCACACTCAATACAATAGCAAAACCCAGCGAATGAGTCATCGGCAGACATGACAGACATACCGGGACATCATTAACCAAAGTCCACTATATTACCTTGATAGAACACTTACTAACTTATTTGAGAGTTTATTAATTCGGCCTCATCCAGAATCATATTTGAGGTTAATCATCAAATCCATACTAATTTTGCGAAAATCGGATAAGAGACAAAACCCTCAATTAGTCACATGACTATCAATTCACTTAAAGCATTAAAATGACTCGATCCTGGGACCCTTCTTTCATAACAATATATTGTCAATGTACTTGACACCATCAACTATATGTCATTACTTGAAAGGAATACTGTAATCAAATACAGCAACATTGATTTGAAATCAATGTTAACACATTAATAATACCGGAATATAACTCATATGCCTGTCTAAAACATGCCATACAAAATTAGCCTTAATTATGCTAATCTTGTTTTAGAGCTTTCTGCAGAATCGCTCAGATCTGTAAGAGTGAAGGACGTAAACTTAATGTGCACAATTACATCCATACACTTTTACAAAACTTTATCTAAATAGTACTTAATTAAATAAGCATGTTATTTGGTGCATTAATCTTTTATACACCTTTTCCAGTGGACCTCCCCTGGACTAAGACTAATAAAATTTGTCAAGCATTCTGGCTTGTCATGCTAAGTCAATCACTTATAGATCTTAGCATATAGCTTCTAATTGAAGCATTAGGAACGTCTTCCCATTTAATTAGACTTAACCTTTATACTTATGATAAAATTTGCTATATTACGCAAAGAAAAACAGGCATAGGTGTGTAGGCATTCACATTTTATCACTTCAGAGCTACTCTTAACATTTGCCCTTTAGTGACAATCCTAATACTCACTTTGGTCCCATCTTAGTGTCATACTCCCCCAGATCTTAGGAGAGCTTCACTAAGATGCATCTTATGATATGATGAAAACTTTTCCCCGTTGTTGGAATGCAAACTTAATAATGTTAGCTTTATGGAGAAAACATTCACCTTAGAGTATCAGGATAATAATTAATCCACCTTAGCTTTACAAATGAATCATGGTTGCCCATGATACATACAAAATTATTGTGAGCTATGAACTTAGCATCTTAACTTCTTTTGGAATCACTTTCAAACCTGTAGACCCTTTATAGCCTACTGCTTTGACCCCATCAGAAAATTGCTATGAAAAGAACTATTCTTATGTTAAAGTTCACAGACTCCTTTATCGCCTCTTCATAATAGACTTAAAATAATTGAGGCTCTCACTTTTGTGCCCAATACTTAACTTATCATTAAACTTATCATTAAACATTACATATCTCTGTTGTGGTTAGATAGCTAATGTACATCCTCAACAGAGTTAGACAAAGAATGGAGAAAAATACTTATGACACAATATAAATATATATGAGAAAATCATATATGTATATATATCTCATCTTAAATCATCAATACAGAGAAAAAACTTATCCTATATCTCATTAAGATTTTTCTTCTCCCCCATTTCTTTATTTCTTAGCGAGCTTCCATTAAACTTTGAACAATCAGAATATTAAATGTGTCGGACCATAAACTTATCTGAAATAATTTACAATGGATGCTCTTTAACTTATTTATCTTTGGCATGACATTGACTATATCTTTCTTAGATACCACTGATAAAATTTCCCTTGCTAATCTAGCCCACATCAGCGGTGGCCAGAAGATGAACTAGAATAGCAAAACTATGATTAAATGTTCATAAAACAGCGGTGGCCAGAATCATGAACACAAATCATACTTCAACCGTCTCTGGTTCAAATTGAACTAATCCACAACAGCGGTGGCCAGAAAATGGATAGAACAACAGAACCTGTGAAAATTATCCCGTACCCAGCGGTGGCCAGAATAAAGAATAAAATCACACTCACTTATTTGAGGCAGTTGGTAATCGTGGAGTGTGACTCCTATTACAATGGTATTATGGCAGTTGGTAATCGTGGAGTGTGACTCCTATTACAATGGTATTATGTCTCGCATTATAAACTTATTCTTAATTGAAGCAATGAGATGTAGCAAGTACTTATGAAACTTATTCTTAATTTTGCCCTTAAAACTTATGGACAATAAAATATTATGGAGAGAAAATTATAACTCTACTAGATGAGAGCAATTCTTAATACTATGAGCAATTCTTAACTAGTATTGTTAGCAGGAGCATCTCAAAACTGATGAGACATTCCATTCTCCCCTTCGAATTTGTGGTCTAAACGTGAGTGTGCCACATATTCGACAAGGTCTCATCACTTCTTAACTCATTTAACTTAAATAACAGTCAAAGACAATTGCGATGAAAAATAAGCACTAAAAGAACTTGATTATGTATTATTATTACTTATTGAGAACACAAATATCCAGAATTTCTCATCGCAGAAAACAAATATGTTCATTCTTAATCTAAAGTACATCACCAGCTTGAAAATAAAGCTAAACTAATGACTTAATTCTAATGCGAAGCTCCAGAGTCTTTGACTTTGATGAAGTCTTGTAGACTTTGCTCCCCTGAATCTCCCCTCCTTTAAGGTCTAAGAATACCTAGAGGAAGTTTAATATGTGCAAATGCACCTGAGTTATTCCACCTTAAATTAGTGGGAGCAAATATACTTAATGAAAACTTATGAGACAACTGAAATACCTTTCTTCTGAAGCCATGCAATTAATCTGGGGCATCGCTCTTGCATGTGGTTGACTGACTTGCAAAAGTTGCAGATGATTTGAGCGTGCATTTCTTTATTAGTCTGCTTATCATAGTTCTCAGGAAGAGAATCCATGATGAATTGCGCAAGATAATCGCTCTGGATATGTATCCCAAGCACTTTCAACTCTTCAGCTATGCTGACCATGCTCTTAATGTGTACGCTCAATGCACCTTGATTATTGTAACGCGAGGTGGTTAATTTCTTAACGAGAAAACTGGATAACTTATATTTATATGTTTCCTCAATTGAATACATTAACTCCTTAACTGATAATTCCTTACCTTTGATCTCAGTAGGAAAAGAACCTCTCAAGGCCTCAATGATGGTTTGTCTAATGACCATCTTTGCCAAGTCATTGGATCTCTCCCATTTTTCTGAATTTGAGTTGTACTCACTTATCTTATCAACATAATTTTGAGTTCCAACCGCTGGAGCAGTTGGCTTATCCTCACGTAACGCATAATCAAGATCCAAGGTCTTGAGAATGCTTAGCACATCCTGATTCCAACTAGGGAAGTTTGTGCCATCATAATGCTCAATGGTGTTTAGCAACTTTGTATAGTCAACTGAAAATTCACAAATAAAGTATGTCTCAGTAATAGTACAAGAATATGCACATAAAGGCATGAAAATAACCCTACGGTGGTCTGATTAAAATCACGCATACAAGTTACAACTTGCAATCACCGGTGGGGAAAACAAGCAAAACTTGACTTAAACTCGTAACTAAACAACGGTGGTTGAATTAATCACAAGTTTACTCTAAATGAACTTTCAGCTTAACTTATGTCTAAAACAAATAATGCAAAGTTTAAATTTAACTTATGCAAAAACATGACAAAACGTAAACATAATGCATATTTATCTAAAATGAAATGCTAAGACAAAAGCATTATTATTAATAAACTTATGCTGAATTTAAGCTTTAACTTAGTAAATTACTTAATGGTAAGGCAAAAACAGTGCAACAAAAAATAAATAGATTGCACCATAAAGTTATCATGCTCATGAAAAACTTAAAACTTTATTTTATGAGCGCATTAAAACTTGGCATTTCTTAATTGCATAAAAGTAACATGCAGAAAGCACGACATAAAACTCTACTTATATATATCAGTGCATAATTAAATAAAACTTAAATAAAACTTAATAGCTCAAAACTTAATTTGCAATTAAGAAATAAACTTTCATTGAAAATAATGAGCCAATGAAAACTGACAGGTCAAAAAAACTTAAAAATACATCTTAAATAAACAGTGTAACTTAATGCTTAAAATTTCTTATGCAATAAATAATTTATACTTAATGCGGAAGCAGTAAACTTAAAACTTAAAACTTAAATCATGAAACTTAAAACACAACTTACTAAAACTTCAGTGAAATTATAAGAGAATATCAACCACTTATAATAAAATTGACCCATGCATTATTTGACTTAACTTAACGACAGAATATGTGTGGGCTAAAATGAAAAGGTATTGAAAACTTAAATAAAAGTAGAGCTTAAAATTCAGCCCGCGACCGTAAACGTCCCATCGCGGCCTACGGGCACGCGGCCCAAATAGCGCGCGACACGCCTCCACTGCTGCGTGAGACCCAGCTGATGGCCCAGCGCACCGCGGCCCAACTCAATGCGAGCGGCCCGGCCCAGTCGGATCGGCGAAAAACTTAACGGGCCTTGAGCCCGGCAGCCAACGAGCAGGCCGCCGAAGCGGCCCAGTGCGCACCGGTCCCTGCCCCGCGACGATCTCGTCCGTCGGTGCGATCCGACGGCTCACGACGGCGCACGCGGGTATATAAGCCTGATTTTGCCGGGGGAGAGGAAACCCTAGGTCATTTCCTCCTCTCCTCCCCGCGACCAAGCAGCCAGCAGTCGCCGCTTTTCTCAGCCCGCTGGCGGCCGGCGGCGCGCCGCCGCCCGTCGCTGGCTCTTAGCCTTCTCTCCCCCTGATCCGGTGAGCGCGAGTGGGGTAGAGCCGAGAAACACGGCTCTCATGTGTCGCCAGTGGAGCGGCCGCTCACCGCCCGCCGCTCGCCTTCTCCCCCTTTTTCCGGTGAGCGAGAGACCAGATCCAGAAGACCCTACTCTCGAGCACGCCGGAGCTCCGCCGAGCCGGAGCGCCGCGGGCCTCCTCTGCGGCGCCGCGTGCGTCTCGCGCGCGGCCCATCGAGGGGCTCCGCCGGTGCTCAACGGCCGACGGCGGCGCGGACTGAGGCACCGCCTTGAAATCGAGGGCCACGGCCAAGGTGACCGCTACGCCGTGACCGTATCATGTCACGAGCGCGAGCGGAAACCGAGGCTTGCCGGCGTGAGGGCGGCGGTCGCGTGCGGCGAACTCATGCCACGCGCGGCCGCCGCCGGCTCTGGTAAGCCAGTGAGTAAATCTTAGGGTTAGTTTCAGGGAAAAAACCCTAGATCTGAGATCTAGGGTTTGGGGTCGGGATCTTTTTTTTTTACTGAGTTGATCCCTTTCTTAATGCTTTGGGTGGGTTGTGATGTATGAATGTTCCGGGGATTTGGGCTGAGATGATGCTTAAACATGCATGACAGTAGCATGACTTGCGGTATCCGAAACCCTTACATGTTTATCTTAGGTTAAATCATGAAGAACTGAACGAAAGAATATCATTGATCTAGTGAGAAACATGAAAAACTTATCTAAACATGAAAGTATGAATCTTAATCAAAACCTTACTGGCAACGTAACTTAGGCATGAAGAACTTTACTGATTTAACAAAATAGACATGATATTTAGCACTGAGATGATAAAAACTTAGCAAAACATGAGCTTGTACTTAAACTGTACAATGTGCTTGATCGAGATCTTAACAGAATGATTCTAATCGCAATTCAAAACAAGCACATATCACATCTACACGTGCGTATGAACTGATCTTAAAGAAACTCAAGTTGAAAACTTGAAAAGAAAACGTGAAGAACATCTAGAAAACTTTACTGATCTGGTGTTCTAGGCGTTAAAGCCTTACTGATCTAATCGAAACTTAACTAAAACATGAACTGAACATGAACAGAGGCTTAAAAACAGCTTAGGGGATCTAAACCGGACTAGGTTTGGCAAACTGATACCAATTGTTAGATCAGGATAAACGTGATCAACAATACATAAACCTCAGGATCTCTAGTCTAGATCTAGATCACGCCTAACACATTAATCTAATACGGAATTTAGTGGATCTTAACACTTACCAGTGTTTCCTCTGTCCATGATTAGGGCTTGAAGTAGATGATGACGAACTTGACGTAGATGTAGAAGAATGGGACTCCGAGCTTCCACGCCTTCCAGCACCTTAGTGATTGATAGGATTAGGGTTAACTAGAACCCTAAAGGCTAATTCGTGATTAACTCACGGATTAGGGAAACCAGGGGTTTCCCCTTAGTTATATAGTGCTGTAGTCGTGGGGCCGGGCCCTTAAATGGGCTGAGTTTGCCTTCCAATCAAAGGCAACTAACAGGGATTAGTCTAGGATTAGGATTGGGCCTGAAGGCCCAAATAGACTGACCGAGGTCAAATCCAACAGCAGTGTGCTAGCATCTCAAATTAAACATGTGGGTTATTGTGCTGAAATATGTGCCTGCTACTCTAGAAGCTGTTCAACGAGGTCCAACAAGATAGAGTACAATTAGGCTTTGTTTGGATACACGTGGATTGGAGGGGAATGGGAGGGAATGAAAGGGATTGGGTTCATTTCCCACTCAATTCCTTTCATTTCCCTCCAATTCTCTCCAATACACATGTACCAAAACAAAGCCTAGGGCATAAAGTACATTTATTGCACTCTCGTCATCTAATAAGTAACATTACAGGGAAATGGCAAGATTTTTTTTTTCACATAAGAGCAGTGTGCTAGGAAAGGAGACTAATTACACATTTACGGCTGAAAAAGTCAGGCCCGTTGATGTAAAAGGGAAACTACTTAGGCACTAGTGTCAACTGGAACTTGGAAATTCCAACTTTCATCCAATCTGATATTCGACATTTTACTCCACAGTGTCTGCATTATGTCCCTACTTTCTCAAGTTTCCTTTCATTCCAACCCTATCATCTTTCCCCCTACCCAGTTCCTCCCAACACCACCCCTCAAGTTTCCTTCCATTCCAAAATCCTTAGCAATCTATCCTCCCCCCCTCCCCACCCTACCCAGGTCCTCCCAACACCAAACCTCACTGAACTCTCCTCCTCCATAGCAGCCCCCTTCTCTACTGTTGCCACCAAGATTACATAGACAGTAGAAACACATGCGCGACTTTGGGGCGCTCTCACCGGTGGACCAGTCCTTAATCTCTCAATCTTAGAACAAATTCTGGGGAGCTTTAACGTTGAAAGTTCTGAATATACTACCATTAACGGAAGTTTTGAAGATGAGCGCACTACAGGACTATTGGCTAACTATTCAGAACTTCATCTAGCTATCTTATGACAATAGTGGTTTTGGTTGTAAACAGAGGTATTGTAAGGTGGTTTTGGTTGTAAACAGAGGTATTGTGAAAATTAATTATGGAGTGTATCATCGTACGATTGCCAAGACTGAAAATTTTGAGAACTGTGCCGGGTGAGTGTCGTCACCATGACATCCTCTCTCATCTCATGACACTCCCATCATAAATGGCACTGCCATGTCAGCAATTTTGTTGATGTGGCATGATATTTAATGCTCATGACACTCCCCACTGAGACCGGCAGTATCACCTCATGAGAACATTTAATATCTATACAGGATCATACAAGTTTCCATACAGGATCACCGTCCAATCATTACATGATCGCGTATTGAGTACGTTTCAATTTATTACAGCAGCAGAAATGATATCAATAGATATTAAATGGCACCTATAAATCATTACCTGGAAGTATATAGACGCTCGACCTTGTATGAACTAGTAATTAATAATCGTCGTACCCTATGTACGCTTGCTTGGAATAACCACGAATGATGCTCCTGACTTGTGCCATTTGCTCAGAAGACAGCTTACTGGATGTGGGCATGGCCAGAGCATCTCTCGCCATCTGAGCCACCTTGGGGTACTCCGAGCTGTGAACCTTCCACCAGCCAAGGAGGTCAAAGTTGTGCGTCTGAGGGGAGAGCCGATCTTCCAGGTAACGATCGAGCTCCGTCTTGACTCCAGTCGCCATGGCATCCTGTGAAGAAGAGCGGCAGTAGTCGTTCCATGCTTGCTCCAGTGGACAATCGCTGGCAGCCACCATAATGTCAGTGCCAGTATCTGAATCATCATTATTGTACAGCTTCTTGATCATTGTTGCCATCACCTCGGAGACGTATTTTTGGGCTTTCGAAGAACCATACGCTCTTTGGAAACTGAATTCTATGTACCTGAGTTTGTACCGGGGGTCCAGTACAAGTGGCACAGACCAGACCAGGTAAGAATCCTGTATAGCTTTGTCTAAAGTCTCTAGTGCCGCTCTAAGGGCAGAAGCCACATCCTTGTCAAATTCCACTTCAACGGATGCTACTGATTTACCATCAATGTCTGCACGGTCCAGTTCAGACTGCAAAACATCCCTCAGCTTGAACAACTCTGCAAGATAGAGATTTGAGGTGGGACAGCCGGAGGCGGAAACCGCTTGAATGGCATGGTACACTTGTCCTAAAAGCTTGCACATGAGTTCACTGAATGGGTTCCATGATCTCGGAGAGCCTTCAGTATGAAGAAGTTGTAAAGCATAGTAGCACAGGTACCACTGCTCGTCATATGCCCATTGGTAATCTGGTGCAAGATGCGAGAGTAGCCGCTGGCGGTCTTGCCTGGTCAGATGTAACATCTCCAAGTCCTCGGACAAGGTCACGGCCAAATAGAGACCTGGAACAAGGCACCGAGCTATGGAGTGAAGCACGCAGTCCACGAAGATGGTGCAATGTGTATCTCTTCTGTCGGCCATGCGCTCCCTCGACTCATATTCAAACCATATTTTTTTCCCCACGACTGCCTCCACGTGCTTCTTCACCTCAGGCTGGAGATTTTCATCCGTTGCCACCATGTGCAGCATGGTGGGACCAGCATGGCCGTAAACGATGCGGCCAACTTGAGTACGAAGCACACGGACGCCCAGGATCGGGCCGGCGCATGGATTGTCTGATTCCACGAGAACATCCCTGATGTACCTGTGAAGGTTCCATTCGTCGTCTATGAAGTGGAGCGACACGCACAAGACTTGCTTCTCCATGGTTTTTGCTTTGCCCACTGCTATACTGATCGGCCGATTAAGCAAGCTTTGAAAGTTCCTGTCAAAGAAACCCCGCCTCGCGTCAGTGCAGATGCAGTCGCACATCTCCTCGATGTCGCTGCGTGAAGGTACCTTGAATCGAGGGTTGAGGCTTGCCACGAAGCTCTGGAAGATGTCATCCTCGACGAGCGACGGATCGTGCCCGTGCAACGCAATCATCCGGGCGAGCTGATTCCTAGCTTCTTCCAGGGCAGGATCCTCCGATTGCGTTTGCACTCGGGTGATCTCTGCCATGAACTCCTGATGCTCTGCCATTTGTGCCTGGAGAATACAAGTGACCAAATGAACGAGCAACCTTTGCTTATCTGTAGATGATGAGGTGTGTGGGATGCTCAGATGCAGGCTACATGAGCAAGATCTGCATATGGTTGATTTTAATTTCCATTCAAGGCTAAGAAATACAGATGGCTTGTCTGATCTGATCCTGTTCGGCTCGATCCATAGTTGATTTAATTTATCATGAAAAGGAGAGCCCGCTTAGAAGGCTGTGTGTTTGATTAAATAAGAAACACTAACGGAGAAGATATGCATGGTAACCGGGCGAAGAGGACAACAAAAAATTACAAATAAGGGGATGGTTTTAGGGAACTTACGAGCTGATCGACCAGCAGCCCAGCTCGCTGCCGGAGGATGGAGCAGAACGAGGCTCGTCTCTTCTTCTTTTAGTATCTTCGCCGCTTTATGAGTCTTTATTTATTCCGTCTATCCATACCAACTTTTGACACTTGCACACCCACACGTTTCAGGACCTGTCAAATCCCGAATCAGATTCCTCCTACAGCACGGAGCCAAGACTTAAACACGCACACTCTGATCCACATCATCGGCCAAAATAACACTCATCTGTTTCTGAAGATTTGCCAAGCAGGCTTTGTTTCACATAGTTCATCAGAAAATGATAAAAATATAAGATTTATACATTAGATAATGGACGGATGGTGCTTTGCGAGACAGTGAGTGGGGGTGAAAAATGAAAAGGAAAGTGCCTCTGTTCAGCTTTGCCCAAAGCTGCTTTGGGGTTGAGGGCAATGTGATAAAAGCAGAGTCTGTCTGCCTCTCTTTCCAGGTGTCCACCTGCTTGTGCAGGCAACATTTACCTAATCCATCCAACGATTGGAGCTTATAAGGTGTTAAATAAGAAATTTCTGGATTATGGTTCATATCCACACGAACTCCAGTAAACTTAAGTAAAGCTGCTAAGTAACTAGATTTAAGTTGATTTGACTGAAAGACCAAAATTAGATAGCACAAAGAATCCAATCAACAAAATTGTATCAAAGAAACCTTTTTGTATAAAATATATTTTTGCACAGGTTTGTGGTCCAATTTTGACTAATCAAATTCGTTATCTAATCCTGTAGGTTTGTTTGAATGTAAAAAAAGCTAATATGGTGGTTGACTAATTCGAGGACAATCTTTCTAAGCCAGGTTGGTTATTGCCATTGGTAAGTTTCATTACAGTTGACGAAGAAAACTAAAATTCAGCCGTAGTCTTTCAGCCCTGTAAACCAGAATTAATGTCTGGCCTGGATTGCATGTAGGAGGACTATGAAGCTTACACTGTTAGGGAATGAAGATTTTGTCGAACACTTTGTAAGCAGCAGAGGCAACCGTGGTTGTACAATGGATTTCGAGCGGTAACAAACCTGTCCTTCCTGCAGGTCCATGTACGTGAAGCTGGAGCGCGTCAAGCCGGCGGCCTGGCATGCTCTTTTTGCCGGGCGGCGGATGGTGTCGATCCCTCGGAGGCGGTGTCGCCGGATCTGCCGTCGTCCCCATCCCACATCCCGGCTGCTGCTGCGGATGCTCTGTTGGATTTGGACTTGGAGGAGCCTTGACCCTGCAGCTTCCGCAGAGCTGGCGACAGACGGGTACACAAGGTTGCTGCGCAACCACCTCCATGAGATGGAACTCCCTCAGTCCCTAGACCCCGCGAGCTCTTGGTGGCAAGCCATCTTTCTCAGGGCACGCGTGCGCACCCCTGCGTCCTGCCCGGCTGCCCCGGTATAGATTCGGATAGAATAGGTACCAAATCCAATTCAGATGCCACTATTTATCATAAATTAATTTAAATTTAGATACAAATACGGATCTTGTCGAATACAAAATAAAACGTAAGTTCAAATTCGGGTACTCGGCTTGAAATATAGCGTCATCGAGATGTAACTTTCTTTATTGATTTTTTATATCCATTAAATAATAAAAAATAATATGTTTAAAATTATATGATTAGCCATATTAAAAATGAATAAAATTTATCATTATATAGCCATGGTAATAGAGGATTAACATAATTAGTCATTTATATTATAAATAATTTTTAATAGTTTAAATGGTGCACATCATAACTTTATTATTACTACTAAAGTTAACATATTTACTATTAATAATTAGTAATAAAAATAAGTTTAGTGTCGGACGTTTCACATTTTTTCAAATACTTATTGTAAATTGGATAGAGAAAATATTTAAAATTGAATTCGATACATCGATTTGATATCAACATTTAATTCGAACATGAATATTGTACCTTTTGACTTCTGTAGATACGAATGAGGATAATTCGGATCCATATCCATCCCTCCGCCTGTCTGGGCATGCCGCCCGCACCAGCCACCTCGCGCCCAAGGCACATACTTGACATACAAGGCCCACACGAGTAAACTACAACACCTAGCTCTCGCGCTAAAACTCGGAAGCTGGCCTGTGTGCCACTGAGGTGTAACGAGCTTGGCCTAGTAATCATATCGTTAACCTAGCGTGTGGGTGATCGGGCGGAGGCAGGTAATGAACATCAACCCTAATTTCCTATTCCCCTTTCTTCTTCCTTTGCTCAAGGTGTCGCCGCTGTGCTCGCTCGCTACGCATGACGCCGACACTTAGCTTCCTTGATCCTAGTATTGTGACACCCCATCTACTTCCTCCGTACTTTTGTTACCGTACATGCATTTTTGCACGGACCGTACATGCAGTGGCGATGAAATTAAAGACGGGGGCTGGTAACCGTTCTTACCTTTAGTTCTTGGTCATTTAGTTCCGGTTGTTTAAAATTCGGTACTAAATTGGTCACCGAGCCATTTAGTACCGGTTCCAAACATTAAAACTCAACTAGAGGCACTTTAATACTAATCGGTTCTAAAGTACGTTTCATGGGCTAGGGGGCGAGTCTTTTAGTACCGGCTCGGAGGCTCTTTCCCACAACTGGTACCAAAGCAAATAAAAAAATCACTCCCCATCACTTCTTATCCTCTCTCTTTCTCCTCCCATCTCTGTATCTTATCTCTTTCTCCTCCCTTCTCTATCTTCTTCCTTTCTCATCCTCACATCTCTTATCTTCTCTTCTCTGGGCAGGCACGGGCAGTGCAGGAGCGGGAGCGGGAGCGCGGAGGAGCGCGCGGAGGTGGCCTGCACGGGCGTGGGTGCGGGCGGGTGCTCCCCGCCGATGCCGCTGCCCGGTGGCGCGAGAGGGCGGGCGCGCGGGAGGGCAGCCGGCGACCACCAGCCGGCTTGATTTTTTTTCTTAGTAGCTCCACTATATGTTTTGCTATGTGAATTTTTGTTAATGTCTGTAATAATCTTCTCGGATTGAAATGATACAAGAAAAATTTCTATGGATGTTTGTAATCTCTTAGTTTTCCTCATCTTCAGCTTATACTTTTTGTGTTCTTGACTTCTAAACAGATGAGCATGTTTATGTGAATGGAAAGAACAGAGGAGAGTTGAGAGAACAGTGGAGAGAGAGAGGAGAGAGAGAGAAATGGATGTCTAGCGTCAAAAAAATTAGTACATGCTAGTGTTATCAATCGGTACTAAAGTGCGCGGTTTAGTACCGGTTCCACAACCGTTACTAAACTGCATGTCATTTTAGTCTCGAAACTTTAGTCCCGGTTGCGGAACCGGTACTAAACTCTGCTTCCCAACCGGGATGCCCATTTTTTTTAGTGAGCGGTCAAACTTTGAATAAAAACGTCAAACGAACTAATTTTAAAATAGAGGTAGTATGATTTTTTCTAGTTCTTCTTTAATTATAGTGTCATACTAGAATTTTGCTTAATTGGCATCCTAATAGATTTTATGGACAACACATAGCATGAAGGATTGCACTGGGACGTCTGACGAGCGACGAGGGCCATGCCAAATCGGACGAACCGTATTTAATTAGCAGCCTAATAAGCATGCAAGGACACAGGCGCCCCGACGACTGCACCCACGAGAGAGAGTACGTCGTCTTCTCCCCACCGCCCCACGATGGCGTCCACGAGATTACGTCGTCTTCTCCCCCACGACGACTGCTCGCCCTGCGTTTTGTGCGCGCGCATAGTCACGCACGGAGCATACAGAGAAATTTAATGGCGGTGGCCAACTTGATAGCGTGGAGTAGTACGTGCGCGTACCCGTAGCACATGGCAACAGGCTGCAAAGAATAGGTAAAGAACTAACTCCATCATATGTATGATGTATATCCTTCGTATCTATTAATACAACCCATACCTCGCTCCCTTCTTTGAGCACAAGGCCAAGGAGAAAGCGGCTATCCCAACCCATACACTCCATTCTCTCGCGCTCGGTAACACTCCAGCCTGTGTTAGCCATGGCCTTTATTTATGCAATAGCTTCTCTTCTTTGCACACTAGTTCAAAGTGAGCTGTAACTGCACCTATACATAAACCAAATACCCAAAGGCGCAAACCAAAACCAAGCAATAGTGATAGAACCAGGAAGCTTTGGCCGTACGGTCATCACAGATTGGACCATAACTGACGGGCCAGCACCACCCCACTAGGCCACAAACGATTTGGCGTGGCGGGCAAATCATATATATGCTGGCGGGTGAGCCGCCCGCCACCACTCGTCTGCCAGGAAAAATGGCTATTTGTGCTGGCGGGCGCCGCACCTGCCAGCAGAGATAAGGTCAGTGCTGGCGGGCAACTTAAGACACCTGCCAGCATAAAGATCTATCTTTGCTGACGGGCCGCATAACTGCCCGCCAGCATTTTATAATTTGTGCTGGTGGGTGGATTATGTGGCCCGCCAGGACAACAGTTTCAAAAAACAGATTTCAAAAATTTTAAAATTTTGTTTGCCATTTATTTAATGTTCCTATATATCGTTGTTTTCACACAAATAATAAATACTAAGAACCATCCATATATATACACATGACTAATGTACTATTTTCAAACAAATGATACTTAATACAAAGCATTCAACATATTTAGAACAATATTTACTCAAATTATTCAAAGATAAACCATCATTAGTTGTTCTTTGTCCAGTTGGCAAGATCTTCATCCTCGGGATGCGCTAGTATCCCACCATGGTCAAAGTATAAGCCTGTCGGATGGCATATCTCGTGTTGGATGAATCTTGCCAAATCAGCGCATATATTGTCGATGTCTCTATCTTCCAAATGGTTGCTGGTGTTTGGGATAATAGGCATCTAAAAACGAAATAGTAAGATTATTATGTTCATGTCATGATAAATCATGTTGTCATTATATAGTAGATATGACTTACGTCTTCGGGGTTTGTCCGGTACCTCTCACTATTTCTAAGGAACTCGCATACGTAGTATCCACATAGCACAGAGCCAGAGGTTGCTTGTGGCACTGAATAAAAAATAAAAATAATAGAGTGTATAACAAATTGATAACCAATAAAGATGATGTGCAATGTTCTTACATGAAAATGATATCGTATATGCATACAATCCTTCCTTTTCGGTGGATGTGGCCCCCCACGTCCGACAGTACAACTTGTACGCGCTTTTAGGTTTGAATAAGAAAACATGGCAACTTCAGAACGCATAAACTATTGACAACATAAATATTAATGGAAATGAATGTAAAAAATCTTACTTTTGTAAAATTACTATGAACTCTCTGTATTGTTTTTGGTCATAATTGGCTGAGTCTAGGACCACTGCACTTCCGAGCTTGGGCATAATTGTTATACATATCCAATGATTACTGCATAATAACAACATAATTTACTATATGGTACATGCATTAATATTATCATAAATGATATATCAATTGAAATAGACTTACGAAAATGCATATAGAGCTATGATATAATCTTTGTCAAGCCTCGCCATCATCACATCTGCAATGTAGGCGGACACTTGGTTCCTTTCTTTTTTGTGTGCTTCTAATCTGACCGCTTCTTTTTTCTTCTTGTCCTTAGCTGCTTTTACTTTTTCTTTGACTTCTTCGTTCAATTTCAAGCTAGTGCGCGTTGTAATGAATTCATGCCGGGTCAAGGTACGCGACCTTGTGCTTCTTTGTCTTCACTTCCTCCACCCATTGCATCCTACAAATATACACGTCGCACATACATGTTAGGCACCATGCAGTATAAGTTAGGCATCGTACAGTAATAATCTAAATTGGCATGTATGGACCTACAAGCAAAACACAGTAATGAGATTGACGTCCATATGTTTCCGACGGGTGTAAATCCTCAAAGTCAATGACTAGTTTATGCACGACTGGATTGTTGAAAACATCAGGCAAGACCATCGCGGAAATTGTATTGATCCCTTGCTTCATCGCTTTCATGATCCAGGAATAAAACATTATCATTTCGGACGGACTCACTTCTAACTCGACATGAGGAAGGAATGGTTTCCTAAGCACAAAATCATCCGGACTGACTCATTAGCTTCATATACTAAAAGATCATATATTGTGACTTCCCTTTGTTCATGCATCTTTGATGGTTCTGGTGATGGCGCCTTTGATAACGCCCCTAGAAACTTATCAACATTTGTAGATGGAGCCTTTTCAAATGTAGTGATCATACGAGGTATTTTAGGTAGTGGTGGCACCTTTGTTGGATGTGATGATGGCACATTTGATGCTTCTGGTGATGGCACCTTTGATGGTTCTGGTAATGGCACCTTTGATGCATCTGGTGATGGCACCATTGATGGTTCTCGTGATGGCACCTTTAATGGTTTTGGTGATGGCACCTTTGATGGTTCTGGTGATGGCACCTTTGATGGTTCTGGTGATGGCACCTTTGATGCTTGCTCGATCTCAATGTTAGCTTCTGATCGGGCATGAATTACCTCGTCTCCTGGCACAGGCGATAGCGCTCCATGCTCAATGTTTGCCTCTGCTCAGGGTTGAAGTTTTAGGCTCGGACCTTTCAAAATGATATCCCTGTCGATGCCACATAACTGTATTGATTGATCGCATCTCCAAGAACCTCAATCCCTTCATCCGTGGGGATGTCCAACTCACAAGTACTGTCCATCACCTTAACAATTTGTACCCAGGCGTACTCTGGAGCAGGTGAGTTAGGAAACACAACACCCATTACCACCATGCCAGTTGCGACTTCTCGAAACTTATTTTGTTTCCTTCCGTAAGGCACCACCAGCATGCAAGGTGTATCCACTTGTATATCATCAACGGGATACCTTTGTTGTCGAGTAGACTCGACACTGCTTGGAGTCGGATTTGGCACCACCAACACGTCTTGGATAGCTTGAGTCGGATTTGGCACTAATAAGGCTCCCTGCTGGCTGGCAACTAATTGAGATAATTCTTCCTGTGTGATTGCCCTAATCTTTGCTTCAAGGGATTTTTGTAACCGTCACGCTTCCCATAGCCGGGGGCATCGGCAAATGATGAATGCTTCCAAGGCAAAGTTGCTGAAACACCTCGAACACGTCCAGAATGCTCCGGGGTGCCAATCGCTGAAGTTAGATGATCATTCTCCCTTTCAGGCCTGAAAGTACCTTTTTTTTGCGACTCAACAACCTGCTCTATCCTTTCAAAAATTTCTGCAGTGGTCGGGTTCTCGAATACAATCTTGCCCCCTATAATTCTTGGTCGTCGAGCTAGGCACCAGTGCTTAGCACGCTCATCAACGCCTTCAAACGGATCTGGTAAACCAGCTTTAATTCGTTCTTCTTCCGCTTTTCTCTAGTGAGGCATCATGCCATCATAGCGACCCACACCCAAGCAATGGGGATTCTCGGCAGCCTTTTGAGCCTTCTTGGTCATCTCTTTACTCAAAGCCTTTGCCTCCAGCTTATTCATCTTGGCTATAAACTCTTCCCACATCTTTTCAGGAATCTTCCCGTATTTGGTTCTAGGAATGGTCCCTGTCTGGACATACTCTTTATGGAGTTTATGTCGGAAGTTTCTGAAAGCTGTCCCTAGGGTGAGCAGCGCAAATTTCTTTCCGTCGTCCATCGGTTACCTTCATGGAACTTGAAACACGCTTGCATTCTAGTCCACATAGCTTCCTTCACCAATGAAGGCACTTTTTTCCAATTATTGGTGGTGATCCAGGTTTGTAGATGGTCCCTGGTAATAGCTCCACATACATTCCGAAATCTTGCCCATATCCCATCTGGTGCTATGGGCTTGCCTACAGGACTGACCTCAAGAACTACAAGACACTCTTTAGGGATCTAAGTCTCCTTTCACTCCCTGCGTTTACGTTTCGGCTTACTAGTATCACTTGTAGTAGATGAAGGTTGAGGGGCAGATAGAGCTATCTCTTGTTCGGTGGCAGTACATCTACGTTTCCGCTGCATGGGCTGTTGGTTATCGTTCTGTACAGAAGACAATAGTTTCATTAAATTTCAATTCTTGATATGAACAGTTAACGATGCATATAACCAAAACCTTATAAAAGAAGTCATACATGTACGTTCGGATCATATTCAGGGTCATCTTCTTCGAGCGTTCGATGAGGCCTCAATAGCCTTTTTTCAACTCCATCATTTCCGTCATCTCCGTCATCTTCATCATCCTTCGTCATCTTCGTCTTCGTCTTCCTCCGACGAGGGCGGGACGAGATGTTTATTCCACGGGAGTGGTTGGTCGGCTTGGAAACCCTAACAACATAAAAATAAAACTAGTTTACACATAAAAGGCAAGAAAAGGAGGCTTGGTGAAATAAGTCAACACAAGGGTTGACCAAAGCCAACTATGTTGAAATGAGCTCAGATATTTGTAACTCCATGAAAAGGATCAAATTTGAGACAAAGAAGTTCAAATTTCAGTTTAAAAGTTAAGTTTTCAGCATTATTTAGGAATGGTCAAATATGGTCAATTAACCATGTTGAAAGGGCCACATGTTGGAATTCTTCTTAAACACTTGACTTTGGCCCAACATGAAAACATATCTATGAATGATGAATATTTACTTGGACATGTTGTTGAAGTTATAAAATCAGGTTTAAGTACCTAATTTGGAGCCAAACTATTGAATCTAGAGCTGTTCCTGCAAAGACTACAAATTTTCTTAAGTCTGAAAACCATAATAAAGTGCCATGTTCAGAGATAGTTTTCTACAATTTTTACATATGAAGTATAAACTTATTTATGCAAAATGGAATCTTGGGTACTTGGACGTGCAGGTGGCCAAATATTGTTCAAAACAAATTTTGGTTGGTTTTTATTTGGGGCATCAACTTTTGGATGGATTGCACTAAAATAAAACAGTCACTCACAGGGGGCAGCATACGTGGGCGGCAGCGCTCGGGGCAGCGGCCTGAGTGGCCGGCGCGGTCGAGGCAGCGGACTGAGTGGCTGGTGCGGTCGAGGCTGCGGCTAGAGTGGCCGGTGCGGTCGAGGCTACGGCGTGAGGGGAAGGTGCGGTCGAGGCAACGTCGTGAGGGGACCGGCGCGGTCGAGGCAACGACTTGTTGCGGGGCCGGTGCGGTCGAGGCAACGACTTGTTGCTGGGGCCGGCGCGGTCGAGGCAACGACTTGTTGCGGGGCCAGCACGGTCGAGGCAGCATCTAGTTGCGCCCGACGCGGTCGAGGCAGCCATTGTCCGGTCAAGGCAGACGTGCGAAGTATCTAGGTCGACGAAGGTGCGCGGGGCCGCCTGGACGCCGGCGGCAGAGACGAAGGGCCCGGCCGGAACTGGCGGGGCCAGCGGCAGCGGAGAAGAGGGACGCGCGGCTACGGTGACGAGGAGGGAGCGGCGGCATCAGCGACGAGGAGGGGGCGGCGGCTGCAGGAAATTTTGGCAGCCTGACAGCGTCTTTTCGATTAGCGCTAGGGACTTAGAAAATTTTGCTGGGGAGCCCACGCCTATATAATTTGGAGTATCTGTGCTGGCGGGGCCTAAGTGCCCGCCAGCATAGATCTGTCCTGGCGGGGTGCCTAAGGGCCCGCCAGCATAGATCTGTGCTGGCGGGGCTCCTAAGGGCCCGCCAGTGTAGATCTGTGTAGAAGGAGCAGGTCACCATGTTTATAAATGTCGGTGATATTATCTCCGGCAGTCTTCCACGGGGTAGCCCACGGAAGTGATTTGTAATGCAGGGAAGATCGCAAAGATCGGAAGCAAGATGGTTAGGATGGACAGACACAGGGGTTTAGACAGGTTCGGGCCGTCGACTCGACGTAATACCCTACGTCCTGTTTTGGGGTGTTGAATTGCGTGGATTTCGCTATGAGTTGAGATGTGTTGAGTTTTGGAGGGGGTCCCTGCCCGCCTTATATATCGGGGGGCAGGGTTACAAGTCGGTTTGTAGCCGATCCTATCTCTAAGAATCCTTTCCTTCTTTACAATAATTCCTATTCCAACTATAACTTCTCCTTCCAGATCCTTCCTTCGTGCGCCGACTTGTCCCGCACGTCATTCAGGTCCAGAACGGTGGGCTGGGCCGCCCCCTTTTGGTGGCTTCCAGGCTTGCTCGTGAGGTACCCGGGTACTATATCCCCCACAGTAGCCCCCGAGCACTTCTTGGCCGATCGTTGGCTGTAATTGATTCGTCTTTTCTTGCATGATCCAAGCGCTCTCAAGTTGTCTAGGACCTCATCCGAGTGATTTCGAAGAAGATCCGAGTGGTTTCGAGGAAGATCTGAGTGCATGATCAGACGTTCCTGAAACAATTCTTCAATTATGGCCATAGTGAGAGGAAGGAGTGCTCTTTTTCACGACGCGACAGCGAAGTGAATACACTTAGCCCCCGGGCTTTGGGCAATTTTAGTATGAAATTGGCCAAAGGTCTTCAACTTTTCTTCATCTATATCTTGATCTTCAATGGTGTGCACCTCCAGGTGCACCCATTGGGTGTAGCCCCCGAGCCTTGAGCAGAATAGAATATTCTGGTCGAGGGTCAAAAATAAAATATTATGAATCTCTTTTTGAACTTAATCCATCAATGGTGTGCACCTCCAGGTGCACCCATTGGGTGTAGCCCCCGAGTCTTGATACGACTCGGCACAATCGTGTCAAGACTCTGAAAGCTGTGGATCCTGACTGAACTTTTCAGCCCCCATGCCTCTGGGCATGGATTTCGATTAATCTTCTCCTTCTGGGGCTTTTTTGTTTCCCCTTTTAAGGATTTGTTCTCAAGTTCTTTGAACTCGGCATGACTCCCGAGTCGTGTCCCACGACCCAGCTTGACCATATGGTAAGCCACCTTCTCACAAGATTTATACTTGTCAGCACTTGACCCAGACTTCTGAGCGAATTTAGCGATAGTATCGCATGCCTTACGTAAAAATCAATTGCAAGGATGCAATATTAATTGCAAAAGCAAGTCTGGCCGTCGACTAATTTTAGCCTCACGACCGAGTGGTTTCTGCTCCTGAACACTAGCTCAGGAACCCACAAATTTGTTAGCGTAACAGAACCGAAAGGTCGTGCTATATTTCAGCCCATTTAGGCCCATTAATGCCGTAAAGTCCGTTGTTTCCTAAGGAAACTAACTGTTGCTTTACTAAAGGCAAAATATCGCGAGATATCGCGACTCCTTACCGCACCTTTGAATTCAAAGCGACGGGACGTGCCTGCGTCGGTTGAGTTCCCGAGACACGCATCGCGCCGCGCGCGGGAGGAACGGTTCATTCCGTTATAAGTCATCCCCGCCGCAATCTTCTTCCTTTACTCGCCATTTGCCTCCCAGCGCTCAAGTTCTCCTCCACGCGCGAGAGCAAACCCTAGATCCATTCCCGCAGCTTCCATCCTCGATCCTCAGCCCCCGCTCGTTGTCATGGCGCCAAAGAGGAAGGAAGCCCCGAAGCGGAAGGAGAGGTCGCCGGGAAGGGCCCGGTCGGCCAAGGCCAAGGCCGCCGTTGAAGTCGCCGTGGATCGCGCCGCCGAGTGGAGGGAGTCCATCACCACCACCAGGCGCCTCGAGCAGCACGTCGTCGACGGCATCCTCCCAGACCAGCAAACCGCCGAGTGGCGCGCAGCCTCCGGTGAGTCTTTCTCCACCCCAAATTCCTCTGATTTGGTGGTGTTCGAGTCTTTCGTTCTGCGCGGCTTTGGCGTGCCCGCGCATTCTTTCCTCCGCGGGCTGCTGCATTTCTATGGGATCAGTCTTTGCGCACTGAATCCCAACTCCATTCTTCACATCGCCATCTTCATCAACCTCTGTGAGGCCTATCTTGGGATAGAGCCTCACTTCAATCTTTTTCTTCACCTTTTTCTGTTGAAACCTTATCCCGGAACCGAGTGCCCGCGAGTAGTCGGAGGCGCCGGATTCCAACTCCGCGAGGGTCGAACCCGGGAGTATTTTGACATTCCTTTCCTTACCTCCAACAAGGGGTGGCAGTCCGAGTGGTTTTACGTAGGAAACCACTCGCCTGCCATCTCCCCTGAAATCGATTCATGTCCTGTTCCCTCCCAGTCCTGGACTGCTCTTCCCAAGGAGAGTGAGATGGACGAGGTTCGGGAACTGCTGGGTCTCATAGCCCAGTTGAAGGACAGAGGGTTGTCTGCCGTCGGAGTGGCAGCCAACTTCGTGCTGCGCCGGATCCAGCCCCTCAAGCAGCAGGCTCATCCGGCGTATGAGTACTACGCCGAGGGGGACAACACGCGTGAAGCCCCCGAGCGTGTTGACAAAGTCCAAGCCGCAGCTCGGCTTGGCAAATTCTTCGTGTCAGGGACTTCCCTGCGGACTACTGATTGTCCTCCGGCGTTCAACTTATCGAATCCACGCCCTGAGGTATTTAACCAGTCTGTTGCTGTTTTATGTTTCAATTCCACCCATTGGGTGTAATCTCAGTAAAGAACTGAACCCAACTTTTGCAGGGTCGAGCTGCCTTTGTATCCCTCCCTCCTTTGCCTGAGATGCCGAAGGGAGTGGATCAGCCGGCTCGGCGCAGAGCCGGTGGTGCTGAAGAAGCAGTCGGAGGAAGTGAGAGTGACCTGCATGATTCTGATATCACTCTGTCATCCTCACCTTCTCCAGACGTGCTATCTCCGAGTGGTGGGAAGGCTGCCCCTGTCCCGAAGAAGCGGAAGATTTCAACGGGGATCGTGATTGGGGACGCGCCGAGCCGCCGCCAACTCCTCCTTTCTGAGTCATCTGACTCGGAAGAAGACTGAAGCTGGCGGTGCCGAGTCGTCAATCCCGCCCCCAATAATCAGCTCGGAGCAGTCTCCCCTTGCAATAGTACCTCTGAGTGCTGCAAGTCCGAGGGACCTTCCTTCCCCCACTCGGAGGGGAAAGCGCCCGAGAATGCGCGTATCTACTCTGTAAGTATCATTGTCATCTTTGATTGTCCTTTCTGTTTTTCTGTGATTAATCCATATGTGCTTTATCCTGTAGCACGCCGTCTGAGATCCCCTTTGCGGGTCCTGTGCCGCAGTCGGTCGTTGAGACAGAGATCCCGCCAATCCAAATGCCAGAGGTGTCGACCCACTCGGCTGATCTTCTCAGCGATCAGCCTGTGGGTCCGCCACCAGAGTCGCTTGCGAGCACTAACCCCGCCTCCGCCGAGTCCTGCACCAGCGTCGCCGACTCCACTGCCTCAGGGCAGCCCCCAGCCTGCTCCTGTGGTTGAACAGACTGCTGCAGTGGAGGAGCCCCAGGCTGCGGAGGTCGAAATCGCTTCTGCGGTGGTCGGCGCTCCGGGTGGTGGTGCTCCCATGACTCCTCTGGCGGAGTTCATGTCGCTCCATCTTCGTATGGGCTAGATAGCCAAGGTATTTCCTAAGCCACTTTTCTTATTGAGGTCGAGTACCGAGTGGTACACCTTATTTGTTTTGTCATCTGACTTTTCTTTGCAGGACTTAGCTGCTGATGCCGAGGCAAAATCCTCGGTGATTCAAGAACTTTCTTCTGCAGTCGCTAAGGCCGACTCCTTGGCGGCCCGAGTGGCTGAACTCGAAGCTGCTGCGACCCAACACCAGGCCGAGTTGGAGGAAGCCCAACGCACCACTCGCGATCTCCGCGGAGAGGTGGAGCAGGCTAAACTCAACGAAGCCCAGCCCGTGCACGAGCTCAGAGGTATGTTATTCCCTTGTTTGTTTTCCTGTCAGACGTGGATATATTATCCAGATCTAACTTCCTGTAGATTACCGGTACCGGATTATGTCCCAATTTTCAGAGCTCACTGCCAAGGTGGCTCGGCTGCAAGGCGAGGCGGAGGCACTGCGCACCGAGAGGATCGCGCTGGAGGACGCTATCCGAGTGGTGGCGGAGGAGATCGAGCCGGAGGCGTCATCATCTTCGGCTTCTATCCTCGACCGCGTTCGGGCGCTTCCACGCTTCTTCCGGCGACAGCTTTGCTCCATCAGCCAGGCCAGCTGTGGTCATGTCCTGGCGGTGCTCAAGTCTCTGTTCCCGGCATCGGACCTGGAGCCACTCAGCCGCGGATACGCTGCTGGCACCTCCGAAGATGACGTGGGCAGACTGCTCCTTGAAGTCGAGCCTATCGCCAATGTCCTGTCCAAGGATGTTGTTGATGACTCTGATGAAGCGGCCCCGTCTGGTGTTGGTGATCCTGCAGTTTAATGTACATAGAATATTTGTAGTATTTGGTAGAAGTAGAACTTTTGAACGATGTTTAAGCTTTTGCTAATGTGTATAAGTTTTTATGGGACTACTACTCCCTTTCTTTCTGCGCTGGCCTTAATTTCTGAGTGGTTGACCTGTTACGGAGTAGATTAGCCTCGTTGGTCTCAGTCTCATGCCGCAGAGTCTTTGTCGTACGTTTAGAGCTTTGACTTGGCGAGTACTTTCCCTCTCGATTTAAAGTTTGTTCCACTCATACTTTATGTGCGTGACGCGAAAGAGGAAATTCGAGTAGTAGATATAGATGAAAGATGAAATCAACTTTATTGATAACTCATTATAAATCTGCCGAGTCGTGACTGGGGATGAATACCCTCCAAAATCACTCGGAAAAACAAATCTAAACAAAAAAAGATGAATACATAACTGAATCAGGCGTAGAAGCGCTGTAAGTGCTCGATGTTCCATGGATTCATTGATGTAGGCGTTCGAAGACCTTTGTCAGGTTCTCCATCACGTCCTCATGGTTCATGATCATGATGTCATCGATGTATGATTCTACTACGTCTGGAATCAATCGATCCAGACACGCTTGGATGGTCCTCTGGTAAGTTGCGCCTGCGTTCTTCAGACCGAAGGCCATTGTGTTGTAACGAAAGGCGCCGAACGGCGTGATGAACGCGGTCTTTATCTAATCTTTCAGCTTTAGGCCTATCTGGTGATAGCCTGAGTAGCAGAGCAGGGCGGAGCCTGCCGTGGAGTCAACAACTTGATCGATGTTCAGGGCAGCTGCCGCGTTGAGGGTCTCCTGTTCGCATGTGTAAGCGACTCGGATGTCCCCCAAGACGGTGATTACGCCTTTAGGTCCTGGCATCTTGACCTTCAAGTAGACGTAATGAGGAATCGCCATGAACTTGGTGAGCGCCGGCCTCCCGAGGATGGCGTGGTATGCAGTTTCAAAGTTCGCCACCGTGAACTGCATGTGCTCGGTCCGGTAGTTGTTCCGGCCTCCGAAGGTAACGGGCAATGTAATGTGCCCGAGTGGTTCCGCCCCCTCTCCCGGTATCAAGCCGTAGAACGCGGATTGGGGGGGACTTAGGTCGAGAGTAGTCAGGCCGAGCTCCTTCAATGTGTTAGCAAAGAGGATGTTCAGGCTACTGCCACCGTCGACTAGCACCTTGGTGAGCCGAACGTTGCGGATCGTCGGGGCTACTACCAAGGCGTGGGACCCAGGCTTCGGTATGAAGTTTGGGTGATCTTCCCGGGTGAAGGTGATCGGAACTTCCGACCACTTAAGGTACTCAGGTACCGGTGGTTCCCTCGCGTGCATGACTTGGCGATGGGTGAGCTTCTGCTGGCGCTTCGACTCGAACTCCGGTCCGCCATAGATCATGCGAACCACTCGGTCGGCTTCCTGGAAGTCGTCGCCGGGCTCGTCATTCCGCCTGTCGTCTCGCGGGGAACCATCGTTCCTCTTTCTGTAGGGAGGGCCTCTGTTGCCCCCAGTAAGGCTCGCTTGAGCCCGTAGCACTCTCGTGCCGAGTGCTTGTGCTTGTGGTAAGGACATTGCTCATCGAGCATGCGCTGGAAATCCTCTGGAGTTACCCGGCCTCTGGACCGGTCCAGGGCGGCGACCATATCTCCCTCGCTCTTCTTCTTGCAGGGGTGACTGTCGGTGCGACGATGGTCGTCGTGTCGGTCTTCGTCTTCGCGGCGGTCGCGCTTGCGGGTTGTCTTGTTCTCTTCTTCCCAGCGGCTCCTGATCTCGCTGAGTTGTTCCTTTTCCGCGATCTCTGCGTCCGCCCACGTGCTAGCGATCCGGAACATGTCATTGACAGTCGCGGGTGGCTTCCGAGTCCACTTGTGAATCAGTCTCCCGTCGGAGATGCCGTGCTGGAAGGCTGACATAACCTCCTGATCCGTCACGTCCGTGATGGAGTTGCGCTTCTCTGAGAACCTGCGCACGAAGTCGTGCAGGGTCTCGTTCTTGCGCTGCCTGATCTGACCGAGGAGCCGCTTGCTCCCGGGCCTTTCCCAGGTACCAAGATAGTTACCGACAAAGAGTTCGGTAAGCTGATCCCAGTTGTCGATGGTGTCCTGCGGGAGTCCTGCCAGCCAGTTGCGGCAGTCCTTGGTGAGCATGATGGGAAGGTAATTCGCCATCACGTCCTCGTCGCCGCCGGCAGCTTGTACGCCGGTGTAGTAGATCTGAAGCCATTGAGATGGATCAGATTTCCCGTCGTACTTGTCGATGTCCGAGAGCTTGAAGCCTCTGGGCCATGTCACGCTTCTCAGGCGCTCGGTGAACGACCGGAATCCGCCGATCCGACCTCTAGGGCGGGAACCGCTCGGACCCGATCCGTCTGTTGCTCTTGGGGGAGTGCTATCCCTCCTGCGATCCCGGTCCCTGGGCGGGGAACGGGTCCTCCGATAGTTCCGAGTCCTGGGTGGAGTTCGGTCCCGTCGGTAGGTTCTGCTGCGCGGTGGAGTTCGCTCCCTTGGCGGAGTCGGTCGCCTGGGTGGTGGAAGCGCTCGTCCTCGTGGCGGAGTGCGACCGCCGTCGTTGCCTGCGCCTTGGACTACCGGAGGGGTCAAGTAGTCTGACTCCGTCGAGTAGCCGCTCCTGTTGGAGTTACGACGGGGATTTCCATGATCCCGATCGTATTCTTCGCGCCGTCGGATTTCCTCACGATGGCGTTCTTCGGTGCTGCTGCGGATGACATCCCTCGCGTCTCGATCTCTGTTGATCGTGGTGCGAAGGTCTTCGTCACGATCCGATCCACCGCTGGCCCGGTGTCGAGACGGACCGGGCTCAGGAGCGACCGTGGTTGCTCTACCCTGCATCTGGTGAACCTGAACAGAGGCGGCCTGCACGAGAGCCCTTACCTTTTCCAGGCCTGGAGTGCTGGGTGGCAGCCGACTGATTTCCTCGTTAATGGTGACGAGGTTCTGGACTGGCGTCTCGTAGACGTCGTATCCGTTGAACTCGAACATGCCGTCGCGCATCAAGTTCCGGGTGCTCCTCCTGTCGTGCCGATCCCGTTGACGACGATGATCTTCAGAGCGTGGTTCCTGGAGTCGAGCAGGTGCCAGATCCTGATGCGGTGGCTCCGTGTGGTCGTGCGGCTCTGCGAGTCGCCCGACTGGCGTTGCGTCCTCGACGCTGGTCCCTGGCTTCAGTCGTCTCCTCAGCCGGAGTGACCTCGTCTTCTGAGACAGGGTTGGGTGGCGTCGCTGGCGCCACCATATAGCAGTATGATCCGACTCCTTCTTGCGCGAGGTAGTCTTCCTCGGACTCGGAGAAGTCGGATCGTGGGCGTATAACGCTCCAAGCTACTCGGAGTTAGTTCTCCGAGTGATCCTAGCAGTTCCGGCTCTGTAGAGGCGTCGGACACTGTGTATCCTTCCGGCAGATCGTCCAGGATTGAGGGTCCCTGTGGATCTAACTCATAGGAGTCGCTCCCAGAGAGGTAATCATCCGCCTGGACGATGTCCTTCATCTTCTGCTTCTGAGCAAGCGCGCAAAAGCCAGGGGTCTGGACAGTAATGACCTCAGGGCTTTGGACGCGCGCTGGTTGAGCGCTTACGCTCTGCGATGACTCGGCGACGCGACTCTCAGGAGCCGGATCGGAACCGAGTGATTGTAGATCTGTTCCCGACTGGTTGGGCCTCGCGTTTTGCGATGGACTCAGCGGGGTAGAACCGGCACGATCAGATGCGATCGGACCGGACTGGGCCGTGATGGCCGAAGTCGGCGCCAGAGAGGAGACCTCCGTGGCGATCGTAGCTCCTGCCGCTTGGGCATCCAAGGCGGCGGTGGTGACGTCCCCGAACTGGATCTCGACTTCGTCGACGTCCGGGAGATTGCAGCTGTCCAAGATCTTGACGCGATCCATCAGGCTTACCAGATTGATCTCGGCGATATCCCCTACCTGGCGCGCCACTGTCGGTGATATTATCTCCGGCAGTCTTCCACGGGGTAGCCCACGGAAGTGATTTGTAATGCAGGGAAGATCGCAAAGATCGGAAGCAAGATGGTTAGGATGGACAGACACGGGGGTTTAGACAGGTTCGGCCGTCGACTCGACGTAATACCCTACGTCCTGTTTTGGGGTGTTGTATTGCGTGTTGAGAGATTTCGTCCTGAGACTTGATGTTTTTGGAGGGGGTCCCTGCCCGCCTTATATATCGGGGGGCAGGGTTACAAGTCGGTTTGTAGCCGATCCTATCTCTAAGAATCCTTTCCTTCTTTACAATAATTCCTATTCCAACTAGGACTTCTCCTTCTAGATCCTTCCTCCGTGCGCCGACTTGTCCCGCACGTCTTCAGGTCCAGAACGGTGGGCTGAGCCGCCCCCTTTTGGTGGGCTGCCAGGCTTGCTCGTGAGGTACCCGGGTACTATATCCCCCACAATAAAAAAAACGGTTTATATAGCCACTCATAAAAATACAACATAAAAGCTTTATATAGCCACTCATAAAAAATTATAAATATCGTAGAATGTAACTTATAGTCTTGCAACATAAAAAATATAATTCATAATCTTACAATAAGCTATCCTTTAACAAATTTTCCTTGAGAGTTGTTGCGCGTCCATGGTTTCTCGGATTTGTCTATGCTTCCTTCTACCTTTGTAATCCTTTTTTCTAGGTCTTTGAACACTTCTAATTCTTCGTACTGATTGTATTCCTCAACGTCCTCTACACCATCAACTCCTAGAATCCTCTGTTTCTTGGAGATAACAATGTGTTTCATTGTATTTGCGGGGTCGGATATATAAAATACTTGTGCGACACGATCAGCGAGCACCCAAGGGTCATCTTTATATCTGACATTTCCTAGATCAACAAGTGTTAACCCATAGTTGTCCACAGCAACGCCCTTTGGATGTTTGACCCATTGGCATCGAAAGACAGGGATCCGAATATCCATTGCATAGTCAAGTTCCCATATTTCCTCTATTGAATCATAGTATGTTACAGTTTGCCCGGATGTGTCAATAGCCTCAATGCAAACACCACTATTTTGGTACGCCACACTCTTGTTGTCCTTTTTGATGGTATAAAATGTGTACCCATTTATTTCATATGCTTGCCATGATGTGACATTGTTCGATGGTCCACAAGACAACCTTGTCAATATTACTTCATTTGTTGAATTGCCTTGGAATTGGTGCTCCTGGTCCCTAAACCATGAGGAGAAACAACGCTTGTGCTCTTTGACGATCCAATCCTGTGTGCGACCATTACTTTCGGACCCAATCTCATTTAAGTGTTGCTGGATATAGGGCTCCACTAATGTGAGTTGTTGTAGAACACTGGAATGAGCTTTCTCCAACTCTTGGTTGTCACTATCGACGAATCTTTTCTTTCCAATGGTTCCCCTCTCGGACAACCTCCCCTCATGTGGAGATACCGGTAAACCAACAGCTCTCCTAACTTTAATGTAATCTATGCAACAATCAATACTCTCTTCTGTATGATAGTTCTCCATCATGGAACCCTCTGGGAACGCACTATTTCTCATATATCCATTGAGAGTTGACATGAACCGTTCATACGTCCACATCTGATGGAAGTACATAGGCCCTAGTTCAGCTATCTGGTTGGCCATGTGGATCATGAGATGCTCCATGATATCAAAAAAGGATGGAGTGAAGCACATCTCAAGTTGGGCTTGAGCTTCGGCCACAAATAACTGCAGTCTAGCCAGTTCTACGCAATCGATCACTTTCTTTAAAATAGTGTTAAAGAAGTAGCACATCCGCGTGATAACCATCTTGATGAATACTGGTTTGATAGACTGAATTGCAATTGCAAGGAAAACTGTGAGCATAACATGACAATCATGGGAGTTATAGCCAGAAATTGTGAGGTCATTCATTGAGACTAGTGGCCTAATGTTTGATGAGAAACCATTTGGCACTTTCAACCCGCGCAAGCACCGACACACAGTTGTTTTCTCTACTTGTGTTAGGTTGTAGCTAGCTGGGGGAAGATATTGTTTTCCATTACCATGTGGTACGGAGTGCAGATCTGTTCTGATTCCGAGTGCAACCAAATCCTTGCGTGATTTCAATCCATCCTTTACCTTCCCTGTTATCCCCAACAAACCGGCGGTACTATCAAACACATTCTTCTATAGATGCATACCATCAATGGCATGGCGTACAACCAACTCCTTCCAGTATGGCAAATACTTGAAGAAGATAGACATTTTCTTAAATGGCACATTGACAACTTGTGTATCTTTACCCTGCTTCTTTCTTGGCTTCTTTCTAGGCTTATTTCCAGGCTTCTTTGCAGGCTTCTTTCCAGGGTTGAACTTGACCTTTTGGCATATTTCAAATACGTTTTCTCCAGTAACTGATTGAGGGACCTCATCTTTCTCAATGGTGCCATCAAATTCATCCTTCAGCTTTCGATATTTGTGCGTACTCAGTAAGAAGCGTCGGTGGTGCATGTACACTGTTTTCATAGATCCCGGAAGATACAAAGATGATGTTTCATCCACACATACAATGCATGTTGTCTTTCCTTTTTTTGTCCAAGTAGGGCAAATAGGGCGGGATAATCATTGATGGTAACGAAAATAATTGCCCTTAGTGCGAAGTGCTCCTGTCGATACTCATCCCACATCCTAACCCCCTCGGTCCATAATTTCTACATATCTTCAAGTAAAGGCTTCAGAAAAACATCAATGTCGATGACTGGTTGCTTCGGGCCTGATATAAGAATGGTTAGCCGAAGGTACTTTCGCTTGTGACATAGGCATGGTGGAAGGTTGAATATGGTAAGCAACACTGGCCATGTGCTGTGCGTGGCGCTTCTTTCACCAAATGGATTCATCCCGTCAGGTGCTCAACGCGAACCGTATATTTTTTTCTTGTCCAAAGAGTTCATGATTGGCATCGAAAGTCTTCCACTGGCAAGCATCGGATGGGTGTCGAAGCTTTCCATCATTCTTTAACGTACGATCATCATGCCATGCCATTAGTTTAGCGGTGTTCGGATTGGTAAACAAACGCTTCAGGCGGTCGACCACTGGAAGGTACCATGTCACCAAGGCAGGAATTTTGCATTGACCTGCTTCTGTACCGATACAAGTATCATCCTCTACATGAGAACCTACACTCGTCTTTGCTGCCTTCTTCCTCTTGTTCCCGGCTGTTGGACCGACTCCGTCCTCACTTAAATTGGCATTAGTTTTGCAACTACTAGCTTCACAAGTCAGGCACTTAGTCAATGCCGCATAGTCACCACGGTATAGTATGTAGTGGTTTAGACACGCGTGTATTCTTTGCACACGCGTTTTCAGTGGACTGATAAGTTTCTTCGCTTCATATGTGTTTTTGGGAACATAGTTCGGCTTTGGAAGCTGTTGACCAAGAAGAATAAGTAGATCATTGAAACTATTATCTGACCAGCCGAACTTAGCCTTAAGGATAAGAAGATGAAGTACGAAACGCGGGACTGTCCACTCCTTCCCTGAACCCTCATACATCTGGTCCTTAGCGGCCTTCTTGAGTGTCTCGAAGTGTTCTAATCCTTTAGCACTGCCTAGCAACACTTCCAGTTCAATATGACCCAACATTTCCTCCATATCATGATCATGCTCCTCATCATTGACATCTGCGTGCTCACCATCATGCATCATAACATCATCACCAGGATCCTCATCATCATCTTCATCAGCAACATGCACTTCATCATTATTAACATGATTGTCGACGCATATGTTGGTGGTTAATTGCGCCTCACCATGGTGTTTCCAAACCTTGTAATCATCCATAAAACCCCGCTTGATCAAATGTGTCTTGATTACATTAGTTTCCTCACATACAATATTGTTCTAGCAACCAAAGCACAGACAACGGATTTGCTTTGCCCTCTCACTCTGAGCGTGCTTTTTAGCGGTATCAACAAACAATGATACTCCCGACATGAAAGAATGAAAATGTCTCTTTGTGTCGTACATCCATGCCCTATCCATCTTAAGCTCCCTATGACAATTAATGTAATATGGAATAAATGCTAAAACAATAATTTAATTTATTTTTATAAAAATTTATAGTATGCCATTTGTTTTCAAAAACAAGGTCCTAGATCTAGAACTCCTAGCTATATAATGAAAAAGCAAAATTTTTACTACTAAAATTAAGCTCTTTTCTCTCCTACTTTTTGTGATGTAGATCTAGATCTAGAATCTTTCCAACTATATAATGGTCAAACTAAAAAAACATGTTCAAACTAGTAGAAAATACTTAACTCATGTCTACCTAATCATTCAAAAAAGGATGGACACAAACTTCTAGCTCAAATGCCTCTAACATCATAGGTGATGCCTTCTTCAAATAAATGCAAATTAAGCTCTAAAAATGGATTAAACTTGAAAACGAAGTTAGATATGGTACAAACATACCTCTTAGAGCCACTTCCCTCAATTACTTCAAAAACAAAACCTTCCTCCTACTAGTTGGTGATTTCGGAGAAGAACAAGTTCCCACCATTATATATAGCAATGCTGGCGGGCTAGCTAACTACCCGCCAGCATAGAGGTTTTTGCTGGCGGGTAGTTAGCTAGCCCGCCAGCACGTAGTTCTTTGCTGGCGGGTGGTAAGGTGGCCTGCCAGTAGACATGTTCTATGCTGGCGGGTAATTAAGCTGCCCGACAGCAAAGATCTACTATATAACAAAAAAAATCAGATCAATGACAAATTCAGATGAGCATCAGAATTCAGTTGCAAATAATCACCAAACATCACAAACTCAATATAACAACACATTCTCATGAGATCATAGCAAAGTTTCTGGTTCACACAATCTTGCTCAACACAAAGTAAACAAGTCTTGCTCACTACACCATAACACACAAACAACATAATTATTCTCACACACAGATTTGAGTGCAACAAACTTCATTTGCCTACTTCTTACTAGCTAGCACGCCAACTATAAGACTAATGACAAAAACCATGATAGTTTCAATGGCCCACCTAGTTGAATCCTACAGGACCTCTTTCTCTGTCCCTTCGGATTTCACCAAGCATTTTACCAATTTGTCCACCCAGCTGTCCATTTTGCATCTTCAAATCACAAATCTGCATCTTCTGGTCACAACCTTGAACCTCCAAGTCACAAATTTGATTAAGTATGTCAGGAATGGGTAGTGTTATCCTAAACGCTAAACGGTAAACAGTCGGTCACCCACCGTTTAGCTCATTATACGGACTAAACGGCCAATTAAACGGATTAAACGACCATTAAACGGGCTAAACGGATGATTAAACGGACACAGTTAGGCACTGTGTAGCGTTTAAACGGTGTGTAAACGGGCTAAACGGTCGTTTAGGCGAACAGTGGGAATGGGGGAATGGACAGTAGGGGCTGAGTGGGAGCATGAGATGGTTGGGCTAAATTTCCAACACCAGAAGACTGTTGCACGTTTGCAGGGACCAATTCAGGATGAGCCTGCCTCAGCCAGGTCAAGTATGCACCGTGCCCCCACCAGTACTTAGGGCATGATGTATCGTCTCCCTACGACACAATAACACAACCCTAATATATCAAGACAAAATTGAGTAGCTAACACGTAAGCTTAATGCACAACGAATTGAAATTATACCCAAATGTTCCTACATCGCTTGTACAAGATATGCCCTGCTCCAGTGCGGAGGCAAATGATGTTTGAGAAACAGCTTGGGCAAACCGACAGGGGCAGCCTCTCCTCACTGGGCACTGACGCGCCACTGGACGACATGGTACTAACCTTCTTGCGCTCGATAGTGGAGGAGCTTGAAGCCGACGAGAACGTTGGCGACAGCACGAGCGGCGGCGCAGACAACACCGATGGTGCCGACGCAACCTGTCGTGGCTCCGTCGGAGCTACAAAAAGCGGTGGCGCGCAAACGAAAGCCGTAAAAGTAACGGCCGTGGCGGCGGCTGAGGGCGGGCGGCGCGGCGGATCTAGAGAGTCGCAGAGCTAGCGGCACAGAGCAAGCGAGCAAGAAGAAAGTAAAGAAGAAGAAGCTAGAGAGTACGGATCTAGTGAATTATTACGATCTCTATGCTGGCGGGCCATCTAAGTGCCCGCCAGCATAGAAGGAAAGAGTGCTGGCGGGCCACCTAACTGCCCGCCAGCAAAGATATGCCCTTCTTTTGTGGCGGGCCACGTAACAGCCCTCCAGCACTCACTCATCTTTGCTGGCGGGCTACATCCTATGCAGACCTGTGTGATTTATCGCTGGCGGGCGACATCACTGTCCGCCAGGCCGATAAATCTGTCCTGTCAGCAAAAAATCGTTTGGGGCCTAGTGCCCAATGCAACTGTTGTTGGACGTGCACAAGGATTGCATATCCTGACATCAATAAGCGCGGCCAGGAATAGCTGGTACACATCCATGAACTTATTGTTCGAGGACTCAAGCAGGTATGACGACTCTTTTTGCTAACCCAACAACTGCAAGCATCTTTGGGCAATGCTGTTTTGCGGTTAATGCTAATATAATCCATGATGAATAAGTTCCTGATGATAGCATAGGAGAGCTGAAACATTATTACTTGTACAATCTTTAAATGTTGTACAATGAAAATATTTTCATTATGATGCGTGACACTTGTTTTCCTCTATAAAATGTAGGTTTGCTGGGTCCTCGCTTCAGGTGATGGGCACTATTCCAGAAGACGGTCAATGGAGCATTAGCGGTGGGACTGGGGAACTTACTATATGGCACGTGGTATTGTTAACCACAAAGTAATCCAGGAAAATGATTCTTTAAGAATTTATGAAGTCGATGTACATGCATACTACACTCCCATGAACTCATCAGGGGTAAGTTCCCAAGTCTCTCGGAACCATGCTTGCCATATATAATTAAATACATGTTATATAATCGATAGTGTGGCATTACTTCGACTAAGAGCAACTCCACAGCTCCCCTTTTATTACCCCAAAACCTCAATCAGGGAGAAAATCACAAGAACGTAGGCTCCAACAGCTCCCCTATCGTACCCCCAAAAATAGAGCGACGCGAAAAACTCCTTGCTCGCCCCGCACATATCCGCGTCTCCGCTCCACCCCAATCGCTGCCCACGTTCTCCTTTCCTGCGTGCAGATCCATTCCCAGCCATGTTTTCTCGCGCGCGCGCAAGAGTCTAGGAGGAGGTACCGTGAGCCGGCGAACGCTAGGCGCGGCGGTGCGAGAATCCCTGCGATGCAGCCTCAAAGGTCATATGCTCCGGTCCGGTAGGGGCAAGTACGGCGCGGCGGCGACAAGGTGCGGGCGTTCGGCAGGCCATGTCCGTCGGCGGCCACCTGAACCAATGGACTGGCAGGGACCGAAATTTCCATAGGTCCATTGCTGACGAACTTGGCCAGACAGGCGGCAGCGACTTGGGAAGTGATCTGCAATGTCGAGGACCACCCTGCAGTTCTCTGATGGCAGCCATTGGCGGCGATGATTTGGATCCCCTGGCTGACCAGCACCACTACAGCGACGCCCCCTCTGCAGGCTTTGAACACGATGCTATGAATCAAATGCCAAGTTATTCTAGTTTCTGTCAGATAATTATTAATCGTTTGGTGGCATAGCTATGGTCACTGTAATATTCAGTAACACACATCTTGCTTGCTGGTCGTAGGACAGAAGTTGGAATTTGCATGTTGACTTGCTTTAACTGAATATTTCTGCTCAAACAATGTAGCTGGAGATATGTACAGCACACTAGCACTTGAAGCTTGGGCCTTGATTGTGTGTTGCCAGGTAGGACCAGCCAGCAGCCAGATGCTAGGAGGTAGGGCGACCAGTGGCGGCGGCGCTAGGAGGGACGAAGGGAGAACGGAGATCGTGAGGGGAGACTGGAGAGGTCGCAGGGAGCCGCGCGAGAAGGAAGATAAATGCGGGCAGCCCAACTGATGGGCCCTATTTGTGCTGACGTGGCCTATTTTAAAATTTTGGGGAGACTAGTATTGGAGATCTGCTGTGGGATGACATGATTTTTTGGGAAATTTTTCTTTAGACAACCCCCAATACATAGTTTTGGGGAAGGATTTTTTGACAGACTCTTGGAGTTGCTCTAAACACTAAAACACACGCATACCTATTCTAAATATTCCACCTGATACTTACTATAAAGATTTTCCCTGTTTCACTCTATAACTATGCAGGCTTCCAGCTATGTTGGTTGTAACTCATGGAAGCTCGGGGTGTTAGATAAAATGATTATCTTGTAACAGAATAGGACTCTTGTAGATATCTCCGGTTATAGCTGTCACGATGTTGTTGTATTAGAGATACAGCTTGTATTGTAAGTTAGTTTAACAGGAGATATCTGTAAAGGGAACTATATATGTAAAAGATGTTTGTGCCGATTATGCACACGAGATTAACACGAAACCGTCGTACCCTTCAGCTTGAGACGACGTTACATCCACGCTTAGCGCCTCTGATCTTTTACATGGTAATCAGAGCATAGAAGAAGTTCCATGGCGTCAAGCTCCGCGATCTCCAACCCTCTACTCGGCATCTAGATCACAGAGAAGCTGAGCAAGAGCAATCATGCGCTATGATGGAAAGTGCAGATCCTCACTACCACACGTGGCGTGCGGATGGAAGGCTTCGTCACCGGCAAGATTGGTGCCCCTCTAGTGGAGATCGACGAGAAACAGTCCGGCGGCAAGATCGTCAATGCCAAATCTGGCACATGAGGAGTTGTATGCCCAAGACCAACAAGTTCTTGGGCTAATCTTCTCAAGCGTAGGGAAGGATGTTCTCACGCAGATCGCGACCGTGGAGACGGCCGCCCAAGCTTGGCACAACATCGAAAGCATGTTCACCGCCCAGACTAGGGCACGGTCGGCGATCGTGCGTCTTGCACTTACGACAACCAAAAAAGGTACTATGTCGATTTCAGAATACTATGGTAAGATGAAAGGATTTGCAGATGAGATGGTGGCGACTTGAAAGCCGCTAGATGATGAAGAAGTGGTGGCCTACATCATCAACGGACTCGACTCTGAGTATAACCCATTGGTGTCGGCGCTTGTCTCAAGGGTGGAATGGATCTCGATCTCTGAGCATCTACTCCCAGCTGCTCAGTTTCGAGAATCGACTCGAACATCAAGATGGATCCAGTGCATCGACCAACATCTCCAAAAAATGAGGACAATGCTCCTTCGAGGGTCGTGGTGGCGGCTCCAACCGAGGGTGTGGTGGCCGTGGCGGCTTTTGTCGTGGCCGCGGCAACCAGCAACAACAATCACGCCCCAACTACAACAACAAGCAGCGCTCGGCCGGGAGTTCTTCTGATAGCCGGCCTCTCTATCAAATTTGCTTCAAAAAAGGGCATCTTGCCACTGACTGTTGGCATCGCTTCGACGGGGACTACGTCGCGGACGAGAGGCTAGTTGCTGCTCCGTACAGTTTGGATACCAATTGGTATGCTGACTCAGGCGCAAGTCATCATGTCACGAGCAACTTGGAGAAGCTGTCGGCTCGTGACAAGTACAATGGAGGCGACCACATCCACACAGCAAATGGCACAGGTATGGAGATTAAACATGTTGGTCATGCTATTGTTCCATCCTATTCTAGAGATTTGCATCTGAAAAATATCTTACATGTACCTCAAGCTACAAAAAATCTTGTCTCTGTTCATCCCCTTGCTAAAGATAATTCCGCTTTTCTTGAGTTCCATCCTAATTATTTTCTTGTTAAGGATCAAGCAACGGGGAACACGATCCTTAAAGGGATATGCCACAGTGGACTTTATCCTCTTCCTTCAATCTGTTCGGTCAAGAAGACGTTTGGAGCAGTCAAGCCATCTGTCTCACGGTGGCATAGTCGTCTGGGTCACCCAACTTATCCCATTGTCACTAGAATTGTCAGTGGCAATAATTTGCCTTGTTCATTAGATGATAGTCATGATTCGGTTTGTGATGCTTGTCAAAAAGCAAAGAGTCATCAGTTACCTTATCCTAGGTCCTTTAGTACCTCTCGTTTTCCTTTGGAACTTGTTTATTCGGATGTTTTGGGTCCTGCACCCAATTCCATTGGAGGAAGAAAATATTATGTTAGTTTCAGTGATGATTATAGTAAATTCACATGGGTTTACTTTCTTAAATATAAATCCGAAGTATTTTAGAAATTCCATGAGTTCCAAAGCTTGGTTGAAAGACTCTTTGACAGGAAAATTATAGCTGTTCAAACCGACTGGGGTGGAGAATACCAAAAACTTCAAACTTTTTTTTGGAAAGATAGGCATCTCCCATCATGTTTCATGTCCTTATGCGCATCAACAAAATGGTGCAGCAGAGCGCAAGCACCGTCACATTGTAGAAGTCGGCCTAGCTCTTCTTGCACATGCCTCTATGCCTCTGAAGTTTTGGGATGAAGCGTTTCTTTCAGCTGTTTTTCTTATCATTCGGATTCCTGGTAAGGTGATCCAGCTTGAGATTCCTTTAGAGCGTCTTTTTCACCAAACACCTGATTACTCCTCGCTTCGAACATTTGGATGTGCATGTTGGCCCAACCTTCGACCATATAACAAGCACAAGCTTGAGTTTAGATCCAAGCGATGTGTATTCTTGGGCTATAGCCAACATCATAAAGGTTTTAAGTGCCTTGAGGTTGCAACAGGAAGGGTCTACATATCTAGAGATGTGGTCTTTGATGAAACATTATTTCCCTTTGGCAAGTTGCATGACAATGCTGGTGCACGTCTAAAATCTGAAATATCTCTCCTTCCGCATGATCTCCTTCCTTTTCCTCCTAGGATGGATCACATAGATGACCACATGTTTGAATCTTCTAACCAAACTAATGTTTCTGGTGAAATTTTGGAAGAAAATGCTGCAGGAAATAATGAGGATTTGGAAGGGACAGGAGAAGGCGCACACACACATCTACCGGAGCAGATACGATGCTGAATTCCAGCGAATCTGCACCGGGATCGCTGCAGCATCAGCCTCGGCAAATGGAGTCACAAGTGGGCCAATCGTCGGGCGCCACACCACCTCCTTCTGATCCTGTGTCGGCAGCGGACGGTCTGCGCCAATCTGGGCGCGACACGCGCTCAGATCCTACCTGCAGGGGGGACAGAATGATCCGGCAATCATTGGCGATGCGACGGCTAGATCCTCTGTGGCGCCTACAGCGTCATCGCCTAGATCTACTGTGCCAACTTCCTCTGTGGCACCGGCTGCACCACCAGCTCGCCCCAAGACACGTCTACAGAGTGGCATTCGCAAAGAGAAAGTTTATACATATGAGACGGTAAAGTATGGTATGTTTACTTCATCTGGTGAGCCTAGTAACTTTGATGAAGCTGTTACTCACAAAGATTGGAGAGAAGCTATGGATACTGAATATTTAGCATTAATGAAAAACAAGACGTGGCATTTAGCTCCACCAAAGAAGGGCATTAATGTCATCGACCGCAAATGGGTTTATAAACTCAAAAGGAAGGCTGATGGAAGCTTGGATAGATATAAGGTTCGGCTTGTTGCAAAGGGGTTCAAACAAAGGTTTGTAATAGATTATGAAGATACCTTTAGTCCTGTTGTTAAGCCAGCCACTATCAGAATTGTTTTGTCTATTGCTATGTCTAGAGGATGGAGTCTTCGACAACTGGATGTACAAAATGCCTTTCTTCATAAAGTTTTGGAAGAGGAAGTGTACATGAGACAGCCCCTGGGTACAAAAACAAAAAGGTACCACATTATTTGTGTAAATTGGATAAAGCATTGTATGGCCTTAAACAGGCTCCTAGAGCTTGGTACTCGAGACTCAGTTTGAAATTGCATGAGGTTGGGTTCAAGTCCTCTAAAGCAAATACTTCCTTGTTTTTCTATAAAAAAAGGGGAAAATCACTATTTTTATGCTTGTTTATGTGGATGGTATCATTGTTGCGAGTTCCAGCCCAAGAACTACCTCTGCTTTGCTGGAAGATCTTGCTAAGGATTTTGCATTAAAGGATCTTGGTGAGCTTCGGTTTTTCCTTGGAATTGAGGTGAATAAAACTCAAGGTGGTATTCTTTTGACACAAGAGAAGTACACTAATGAAGTGTTACAAAGGGTCGGTATGATGGACTGTAAACCTGTAGCTACTCCACTGTCCACAGTCAGAAAAGTTATCTCTACACGAAGGTACTCTACTTGGACCTAGGGATGCTACAAATTATAGAAGTGTTGTGGGAGCCTTACATTATCTTACGTTGACAAGGCCTGATATTTCTTATTCAGTCAACAAGGTTTGCCAGTTTTTACATGCCCCCACAACTATACATTGGATGGCGTTAAAAAGGATACTTCGATACTTGAAGCTCACTGCTAAGATTGGTTTAAAGATATGCAAATCCTCCTCATTATTGATCAATGCATTTTTAGATGCAGATTGGGTAGGATGCTTGGATGATTGGCGTTCTACAGGAGGGTTTGCAGTTTTTCTAGGAAGGAATTTGGTCTCTTGGAGTGTTAGGAAACAAGCAACAGTGTCACGTTCGAGCACTGAGGTAGAATATAAGGCACTAGCAAATGCTACTGCAGAAGTAATGTGGATACAAACATTATTGTATGAATTGGGGCGAAAGGGCCTCTAGCTGGATTGGTTAGATGGTCTGAGTAGCACTCCTCAGGTCCTGGGTTCGACTCCCCGTGGGAGCGAATTTCAGGCTGGGGTTAAAAAAATCCCTTCGTATGTCACCACGCCAAAGCACTGACCATAGGTCCGGCTCAGGTCGTAACTGTGGTTGGTTTGGGCCACTCCTACATGGGGTAGTTGCAGCGGTCGCTAGCCCAGTGGTTGTCTCACAAAGGGTTACGGACCCTGTGTAAGGGTGGGGCAGAGGTTCGGGGTTTTCTCGGCCTGCGTGAGAAGGTCTTCTCTTAGCAAAAATGTCCGGGGGTTGTCTTACCCCCAGCAGGTCGAGTTGTTTATTGTATGAATTGGGAATTCAAACTCCTAAAGCTGTCAAGTTGTGGTGTGACAATCTTGGAGCCAAATACTTGTCTACAAACCTAGTGTTCCATGCAAGAACTAAACACATAGAAGTGGACTATCATTTTGCGAGACAAAGAGTTGCCAGGAAGCTGCTTGATATCGAATTTATATCTACAAGGGATCAGATAGCTGATGGCTTCACAAAACCTCTTCAGGTTCGGCAACAAGAAAATTTCAAGAGCAATCTTAACTTAGAAAGTTTAGATTGAGGGGGAATGTTAGATAAAATGAGTATCTTGTAACAGAATAGGACTCTTGTAGATATCTCCGGTTATAGCTGTCACGATGTTGTTGTATTAGAGATAAAGCTTGTATTGTAAGTTAGTTTAAACCGGAGATATCTGTAAAGGGGGCTATATATGTAAAAGATGTTTGTGCCGATTGTGCACACAAGATTAACACGAAACCGTCGTACCCTTTAGCTTGGGATGGCGTTACATCCACGCTTAGCGCCTCTGACCTTTTACATGGGGCTTGACAATTGTGGGCTGGGAGATGAGCTCCATGCTACATCATCCTTCTTCAATAAGCATACGACGACATGCATGCCGTACAAGATATGTTTACAGCCTTTTCCTATATATGTTCGTGGTTTCAGAAATAAATAACCGAGGTCCAGGATTTGGAGTTAGAAACAATATTTGTTCTAGCTGCATCATTAATTGATACTATCATTTGTATCATGTTTTCGTGTTATGCCTGATCTATATGCGCTATCATTAATAAATGGTGATTGCTGTTGCCCAAGAAAAATGACTAGCTGAAGTTGTTGTTTCCACGCAAATGTGCACACTACATGTGTGTTTCCACGCAATTCCATTGTGGCACTGGCATTGTGACTTGTGGTCTCTCAAGTCTCAGTCAGTGCACCAGAGACGACAATAATGCCCAGATTTCCCCCATATTTCGTAGGGAACAGAGAATTAATATTCCCTTCACTGAGATATGCGAGTTTCTATTGACATAGCAAAAAAAAAAAATACAAAGGTACAACCATGGGAGATCATGGTTACTGAAATTTAATTAGATAAATACTAAAGGATTTGAAAGAATATTAATTTGAATGACGGGTCAGATCCTACTATACAAAGCTAAAGTCCTGAGACAATAAACATCTGGGACAAAAATAATCGGGGCAGCTGAAAACAACAGATTTACATCATGTGTTATCAATAATTACATCAAATTCTCATACTCTGCAGTCTGCGCCATCCGGGCAGACCTACATTCAGCCTAGCCAGGGCACAGGCTCCCTTTCAAAAGTCCTGGCCTGTACTGATGAGGCCCATCAGTTATCTCACTAGAGAAAATAGTGTGCCCAACTGTGAGCTACGGGCCATTTTATTCTCTCAAAGAAAATGCACCATTCTCCAAATGCAGCCGCAAGTAGTGTGCCAGCCATGCGCTCTCCTGAATTACAGAAGCGAGAACTGGGTCGAAGCGCTAGATGTCTTCTAAAAAGTAGACGAGATCATCATATGACAGTATTTTTCCACATGTGCAGACCGAAGTCCCAAATTTAGTGAATCGTTCTTTACCGTCAGTACTTGCCCAATTTTACAGAAGAGCGCATTGCTGATCTTGGCTGTCGGGTCTTGCAGTTCTTGACGGCTGTTGGATTGCTGGTTGCAGTATTTGCCGCAGATCAAGTAGATAAAACATAGATGCTTCATGCTTCTTTGCAGCAGCAGTTGCTGTACCGAAAGCGAGAATTCGTATGCTCAAGAGCTAGCTTTGAGTTCCATTAGCGTAAACAAACTTCCATCCTGAAAGAAATCAGGGAACGTGGTTGCCTATCTTGGCTCACCACGGTTGCGTGTTAATTTATATGGCCAATAGCCGACATAATACAAGAGATATTTTCGGTTACAATAGAGTTTGAATCTCTCTAACTCCTATTCTATCTATAACCGAACCTGATCTGGTTTATCTCTTATAGTCCGAGATATACAAGAGTGCTATCGTATGTAACTCATACACTATATCTCTAGCACCCTCCCTCAATCTAAACCTTCTTCTCAACAAGATTTAGATTGCTGCAAAACTCCTCAAACTTCTGAACAGGCAAGGCCTTGGTCAACCCATCAGCAAGTTGATCTTTAGTTGATATCAATCGAACTTCCAATTGTTAACTTGTTACCCTCTCTCTAACAAAATGAAAGTCAATTTCAATATGCTTGGCACGGGCATGAAAGACAGGATTGGCAGATAGATAAGTTGCTCCTAGGTTATCACACCAAAGACAAGGAACTTGTTTTGTAGAAACTCCAAGTTCATTAAGCAAAGACTCCAGCCATATAATTTCAGCCGTTGCATTAGCCACTGATTTGTACTCAGCTTCAGTACTAGACCGTGCTACTGTAGCTTGTTTCCTTGCACTCCATGATATGATATTGCTTCCAAAATAAACAGCAAAACCTCCTGTTGAGCGTCTATTATCTATACTTCCAGCCCAATCAGCATCTGAGAAAGCACTAATCAACCAAGAGCTAGACCTCTGAATTTTAAGCCCAACATCAATAGTATGTTTGAGATACCGAAGTATCCTTTTAACTGCTGACCAATGAACAGTAGTTGGCAAGTGCAAGAACTGGCAAACTTTATTAACTGAGTATGCAATATCCCGTCTTGTAAGAGTTAGATACTGAAGTGCCCCAACTATACTTCTATAATGAGTACTATCATCTGTCTTTAATAAAACACCTTCATGCTTGGACAATTTTTCAGAAGCCGAAAGTGGAGTAGGAGAGGACTTACAATTTATCATTCCTACTCGTGTCAATATATCCCGTGCATATTTGCCTTGAGAGAGAATTATACCATCTTTTTCCTTACTTACTTTAATTCCAAGAAAATAATGTAGATCACCAATATCCTTAAGAGCAAAGTCTTGTCTCAAATCCTGAAGTAGCGCCAAGATAGCTTCTTGAGAAGAGCCGGTTACAATAATGTCATCAACATAAATTAACATATAAATTGTAACATGTGCTTTTCTATAAATAAAGAGAGAAGTATCTGATTTTGACGCTACAAAGCCTAGCTTATAGAGCTTTGAGCTCAATCATGCACACCAGGCATGAGGAGCTTGCTTTAAGCCATAAATTGCTTTATCCAATTTACACACATAATTACGCATAGCAGGATCTTCAAAACCAGGTGGCTGACTCATATAAACCTCTTCTTCCAGAACACCATGAAGAAACGCATTCTGAACATCCAATTGCCTTAAACACCATCCTTTTGAAATTGCAATAGATAGCACAGGCCTTATTGTAGCAATTTTAACAACAGGGCTAAAAGTATCCTCATAATCAATACTATAGCGTTGTTTGAAACCGTTACCTACTAAACGAGCTTTGTATCTATCTATGAACCATCAGACTTTTTCTAAATTTTATAAACCCATTTGCAATCAATCCCATTGTTACCTTGCTCATAGGGTACCAAATGCCAAGTTTGATTTCGTATCAAGGCATTGTATTCTTCTTCCATAGCTTTTCTCCATCTAGAATCCTCCAAAGCCTCGTTCAGATGTTGAGGTTCTCCTGTAGCAGAAAACATTCCACATACAGTACCATCATGAAATTTCTTTGGTTTGATAATACCACTTGATGCTCGAGTCCTTGGCCTTGGAGGAGGAATAGCTTCAGCGTCTGATGCAGTCACACCAGATCCGGAGCGTGGCACAGAAGATCCCGGCAAATCTGTCCCGTTGTCGCCACGCGCAGGGGAACGCGACCCGATCGGCTCGGTCGGCACGGAGGAAGCACTCGCTCTGCCCCCACCACGCGTCGAAGGTGAAGTGGCTCCGGGCGGATCAAAGTCTGCGGGCGCTGCGGGCGAATCAGTCTGGGATCGCGCGCCTCTGACAGGATCAGATCGGGCCGCCAGATCAGGTTGGGATCGCAAGCCAGGATCCGGTGTGGCGTCCAGTGGTGTAGCCACGGGAATAGAAGTGCTATCAACACCGTTTTCCACGGGATTTTCTTCCAAAACGTCGTGCTCATCCTGTATATCATCACTAGACATTCCATTAGCAGTATTAGGGTCAGTACAATGTACACCTCCAAGCAAATTAGATGGAAGGAGAAGAATCTCTTTTTGAAGTAACGCCCCGACATTAGGATGGAGACTAGCAAAGGGAAAAACGGTCTCATCAAAGACCACATCCCTAGAGATGTATACCCGGCCAGTCGAAATATCATGGCATTTATACCCTTTATGTAAAGAATTGTACCCAAGGAAGGCGCATCTAATGGAGCGGAAAGCAAGTTTTCTGGTATTATATGGGCGTAGGTTAGGCCAACACGCACAACCAGAGGTACGCAGTGAAAGATAGTTGGGCGTTTCTTTAAAGAGGACCTCAGTTGGAGTCTTAAAGTCTAAGAGCTTACTGGGTAAAACATTGATGAGATGAGTAGCCCTGAGGAAGGCCTCATCCCAGAATTTTAAGGGCATTGACGCATGAGCAAGAAGAGACAAGCCAACTTCAACAATGCGACGATGTTTCCTGTCAGCTGCACCGTTTTGTTGATGAGCATGTGGGCAAGAGACTCTATGGGATATACCAGTTTGAAGAAAAAAAGAATTGAGTTTCTCATACTCTCCTCCCCAATCTGACTGAACGACAATAATCTTCTTGTCAAACTTGCGCTCTACTAAGCTTTGGAAGTTTTGAAAAGCTTGAAAGACATCTGATTTATTTTTCAGCAAATAGATCCAAGAATACTTGCTGAAATCATCAATAAAACTAACATAGTAGGAGAAACGCCCAACAGAGGAAGGTGACGGCCCCCAAACATCAGAAAAGATTAGCTCAAGCGGTGAAGAAGATATACTATCAGATTTATAATAAGGAAGTTGATGGCTCGGGCCATCTGAAATGAATCACAAACCAAACTAGTATCTTCTTTTGTATCACATGGTAACTTATTGTTTCTAAGCACACGCTCGACTATGGGAAAAGCAGCATGACCTAATCTACTATGCCATCTTGATTGAAATGGTTTACTGGCACCAAAAACTTGTTTGTTGGGACTTTCTTCCAGACAATCTGCAGTAAGAGGATAGAGGCCACCCTTGCATCTACCCCGATGAAGGACTTCACCCGTTTGTTGATCCTTAATAAGAAAGAAGGATGGATGAAATTCAACATAAACTTTGTTATCTGATGTGAGACGATGGACAGAAACGAGAAAATTGGAATTATGCCATTCTCGAAACTGGGCTTCGCCAGTTTGCCATCCCGCAAATTGGTTTCGCCCGTATGCCATTATGAAATGGTGCCCAACTGGTAGAATGCCTTTTCGACATTTTTCAATTCATTTGCTGGTTTCTCCTACATTTACTCACATGAACGGACCATTTTACCCTTGGCGGGATCTGTTTTCAGGAAGTCATTGTCTGCTACTCTGCACATCTCCCTCGACTCGTTCCACCCCCACCGAGATCCACCCGTCCCTGTCCGACGGCGGTGGAGATGCCGGAGACGGCGCCGCCCCTTCCTGCCCGCGGAGCCCCAACCCCTGCCACCACCCCTGCTTGCTCGCCGCTGCTGCCGCTTTATTGTCTGCCTCGATGCCGCTTTGCTGCCTCCCCCGACACCGCTCAAGCCCCCATCGCCGTTGCCCCTTCCTTGCAGCGGCCGCTGCACCTTCCTGCTCGCAGCCGCGGCCCAAGGTCCCGTCGCCCCAAATGTCACGTCGCCGCCCAAGGACGAAGAAGAGGATGTTGCCGTCGCCACGACAATTGCAGCGAGTAGCAGGGCGAGATCGACCGGGCTTTTGCGGGTCTCGTCGTCGATGGACGTCGACGGCGCGGCAAGGACGCGCAGCAGGAGCGGAGGGTGCGTTGGTGGCCGAGATGGAGGGAGCAGGGGTACGGATAAGGCGCCGGTGGCGCGTCCTCGATAGGGAGCGCATGGATTTGGATTTGGAAACAATTTTGCAGAACTTACAGAAGACGGAATCAAATTCTCACCGAATCAGAAAAAAGAAAAACTAATCCTACAAACTGCAGACAGACGTGATTGGAAATAGGCCCTGCAACGCCTTCTAATCATACTGTAACAAAACTAGCAACAATTGGGCGGCAGCGGCGCGAGAAATTTTGGGCGGCAGCGCTGCCAGCGATTTCATTAGAGAGGGCAGGGGCAAAATGGTCCGTTGATGTGCCTAACTGTTGGAGATTATCAACAAATGAGTTGAAAAATGTCGAAAAGGCATTCTACCGGTTGAACACCTTTTGATAATGGCAAACAGGCGAAATCAATTTGCGGGATGGCAAACTGGCGAAACCCAGTTTTGAGGATGGCAGAATTCCAATTTTCTCGACAGAAACCAAGCTCTTGCTAGCACTAGGGACATGAAGGATATTATTCAGATGGAAAATTTTGCTTGGAGTATGTAAAATTGTACGACCAGTACTACTAATTTTCATACCTGAGCCATTAGCCGCATGAACTTGATCCCAACCATTGTACTTGTCATGTGTCGTAAGCTTCTCAAGTTCACTGGTAATGTTGTCAGTAGCACCGCTATCAACATACCAATTTGTATCCACTCCAGACCCTCCTATCGCAGCACCAGCTGTCTTGGGATTTAGCTCTCCTTCTTCATCTTCATCATATCTATACCAGCAAGTCGTTGCTTCATGACTGATCTTCTTACAGATCTGACATTGAGCCTTCTTGGGTTTTGCCCCTTGCCTGGATGGACCGTCAGGATTACCACGACCACCTCCTTGATTTCCTCGGCCACGACCTCTATTGCCACCACGGCCACGGTAGCCACTGCTACCACGTCCTCTCAATGCCGTGTTGGCTGAGGACTGAAACTGATTTCCTTATGTTTCACGCAACACCTCAAGACGAGCATCATAGGACATTAGCTGAGGAAACAAGTCACTCAATGTGACCTCATCAGTCCGCCCCATGATAGATGAAACAACAGGATTATAATCTTGATCAAGGCCAGTAAGGATATACGAAATCATCTCATCATCTTCAATATTTTTACCAGCAGCAGCAAGTTTGTCGCGTAGACCCGTCATCTTGTTGAAGAAGGCCGTCATGGAAGAGCTTCCCTTCTTGGCCATAGATAGCTGCATACGCAGGTTGGTGGCTCGCACACGAGATCGGGCAGAGAACATAGTGTTCAAGGCCGTCCATACCTCTGCTGCTGTGGGTAGGGTTGCTACTTGAGCCAATACATCTTTGGTATGGCTAATGATCAAGTACCTTAGGAGCTGCTGATCTTTAACCAACCAGCTTGTATACTCCGTGTTGGGGACGATCATCGTCTTGCCGTCCTCATCGACCTCCAGAGTTGCAGGCGGTTGTTGACGGCCATTATAACATCGTAGTGACCGTCAACATTTCAGTAAAATGAGGATGATCATACCATGTTCCATACATAAAAGTGCTTTCACTGACAAATTCCACAAGTTTTGGATGAGTTGTGCTTGTTGGACAAATCAGGAGAAACCAGGGCCAAACCTGGCTCAGAGCCAGGCTGGCCGGCCTAGGCCAGGCCGACCGGCCTCCCCTGGCTATGTCTGGCCACGTCACTGGTCCACAACATATGCTAAGCACCCAAGATGATCAGGAGACGTGCAATCAACGTCGGTTTGATCCAAGGACCCGGAAGGCATAGAGTGGGAAGCACATGGATTGAAGGGCCCACATCCTAGGATTCTCGGACAAGCTTCAACTAAACGCAACTAAAACCGACTTCAGGAGAGCATCAGGGCCGTTCCTGCAAAGGTCGGTGCCAAGTGGCACCAGGACCAGGCCGTTTGGCCTCCTTCTGTGGCCACCACGTCTCCTCCTTCGCGTGAAGCTTAAGCAGGTCCTTGGCGTGCTAATGACGCTGGCATCCACCCCCTGGAGGCTATAAAAGGTAGCTCATCCACCTTGGGAAGACACATACTACATTACTCAAGTCTCTACTTGAAGGGAGTCCTTGTATCTTTTTCATTTCTTAGATTAGGATTAGAGTTGGGAGTAGAGTCGAGTCGAACTTAGCTCGGATCTTCGGAGTCTTCGGAGTTCTGGTAAAGCTCTTGTATCCTTTCCTTCTATTGAAGAGTTTATTAATACAATTACTTTCTTACTTCAGAGCTTAAGTTTATCTTTTTGTCTTGCTCTTCTTTTAGAGTAAAGATCTTGCTCTCTTTAGAGCAAAGTTCTATCCCCTTTAGTTTTAGTTTAGAGTTTAGTTTAGCTCTACCGGGCTTTATCTCACGGGTTTGCTCGCCTTGACCGGGCCGTAAGACGCCTTAGGGAAGACGGGGATTTCTCTTGACAGGCCTCAAGAGAAATCTTAATCATCGAGTGTAGACATGGTGTCTGGCTTGTCGATTAACTAGGAAGTGTGTTGCACCCCACAGAACTGTAGTGGTAGGTGGCAGGTGGTGATGGCCCTGTCCGTCCTTCGTAGTCCACCACGTTCGGGTGTATTCATAACAGTAGTGCTGAGCCCGAAGAACCCCCTCTCTCACCCCGTTCTGAGGTTATCCCGTTCTAGCCGTCGAAGCGAGCTCTGTTCCTGGTATCTAAGCTAGAGTCTAGACCAAGGCTAGAGTGCCTTTTGCTCTGAGTTAGGAAGTGTCTATGTCCGGTCTCTCCCAACGTCTTTCCTTTTCTTTAGAAATAGGTGCTCCGTGTGTCGCTGGTCTTCTAGACCTTCTATCCGGTCATTCATTTGACCATTATCCCCTCAAACCTAGAGTTTGTGCCCCTGGTTTGTGGCTTGATATTTCTGGCAAGATATATCATTTCATTCTTCAATACACTTTAACCATCTGCTTCCCTGCGGAAATATAAATACGATACCCTGGGGTTACTCCCGAGGTGAAGTGCTACAACGAGATATATTCTGTGCGCTTGCAGAATTAATTTTGCATACAACGACATATATCTTCGCTGCTCTTGAGCGTTGCTAAAACGTGACGCTAAGGAGTGCCAACAAGCGGCGCCGAAGTTGTCCCGTCGAGGTAACCCATGAGTTGGGCCCCCCGGATTCCAGGAAGGATCTGTGCCTTCCATAGCACAAAATTGTCCCTGGTGAGTTTCTCAGAAACTATCGGGCCAAGTGCTAGCGCCGAACTTGAAGAAGACGACGTCATGGATGGATGGTGAGGCTAAGATGTTATTTGTGGAAGGTAGGCTCTGATTACCATGAAAGAAATTAGGGAAAGTGGTTGCCTATCTTGGCTCACCACGGTTGCGTGTTAATTTATAAGGCCAATAGCCGACATAATACAAGAGATATATTCGGTTACAATAGAGTTTGAATCTCTCTAACTCCTATTCTATCTATAACCGAACCTGATCTGGTTTATCTCTTATAGTCCGAGATATACAAGAGTGCTATCGTATGTAACTCATACACTATATCTCTAACACATCCTGCCTAGTGGCGTCTTCAAATTACAGTCCGTTACAAGGAAACAGAAGCTGAAAACTAGTGCTTCATGTCACTTCCCGTCGTCCCCCAATTCCACACTCGTCTCCTTCCCACCCATGGCCGCGCGCCGGCCTTCTGTGTCGGAATTCTACTCCCTCGCTGACATGCCACTGCCCAAAGCCAGCTGCTAGTATAAACATCGCCCCCCTCGCCATCATCAACCGATCGGATACGGTAGTTGTCTTCTTCTCGCCCTTTCGATCCACCCCCACCAAGATCTATCCAAACCGTTTCACCGCCTACTCTACTCCATCTTTGCTAGCTACTAGCTTGTTGGCGCGCCGAACGCGCACCCAGATCCACCGCAAGCGCACGGATCATTGTAGCTCTTCCCTTAGAGTATTCCCCCAAGGTTTATCAATCCGTGGATCGACAACGAACTTTCTAGGGTTTTCCATCTAATCTAACGGATCCATCCTAACATTAAGCGTTGATTGCATATGAGGGGATAAACCTATGGATATAAGTCAAGGAATAGGGTTGATCTCATCCACAAGTATAGGCAAAGGTAAAGCAAAACCAAAAGGGTAACTAGGCCTATCGCCTTCTAGTTGTAGCCAATGAACAAACAAACCATGCATCTCACCCAAAGCATCTTTAAACACTTACCTCCGGTCAACCTCCAGAGAACGCCACCATACACAGGTCACACCCTGTCACGATGCTCCCTATCGGCATGGCTAATTACAAGGGCACGCCCATAAGTGAACGTGTCTAGATATCATGAAGGATCCACTTGCTAGGTCTAATCACCACAATCACACAAAGAAAGCTAAGTAGTCTAATCTAGAACTAGACTAAGAACAAGCACATTCATGATTGGTAGAAACATAAAAGGAGACATCGAGTCGCTAATAGATCGGATGACAAGATTATCATTACTCAGACAAATGTATTCATTACATCATCACCTCTGATGCATACCATAGATGATGAATGATTGGCTCCTGAACTCCACCATAACACAACCACGCAGGACGGACATGGAGGCTAGGGCTGGCCTAGGCCATTCCCTAGACAACTTAGGACTTGCGGCGGCCGTCGTCTCCCTCCGGTGCTCACTTCTAGGTTTTGCCGACTTCTGATGAATGGATGTCGCCCTCCTCTGGAAGACGAGCTATTTATGCGCCGAGGAAACCCTAGCTCAAAGGGGAGGCCGAACCGCCTCAAAAATGGGCTAGGTCGGCCGGCCAAGAGGGCCTATGTCCAGCCGGCCAAAGCCTTTATTGGCTCGGCTCGGGCCCATCTTTCGCGTGCAAGCTTCTCTAATGTTCAATGGTTCGTGTTCCAGATCGTGTGGGCTTTGGACATCGGTTGCTCTGCGATATGAATGGGTCTTTATGTGTCCTCAAGTCTGCGCTAGGTTTATCCAAATCTCGAAGTACTCCGGTCTCTTCTTCTATTAAGCCTCGGTAGAGGTTGGCCCGTTGGAGTAGAGCGTGAACGGGCTTCGATCTCTTTGGGCTTTATTAGGGCTTTTGGCCTCCATCTTTCGCCATGTTGTCACTAGTCTCGAATTCGGCCCATAATTGCTCCAAAGTAACCAAATAACCTACGTAAACCAAAATCCTCCAAAAATATGTGCACATGCAAAAATGGGGTTTTTGACGCAAAAATCAGGCGGAGATAGATGCGTGAACACACGAAAGAAGGCGTGGCCTTGAAATCCGGGGCGTGCCAGTCAATCTGACCTGTTGATTGACAAGGATGAAATCGGACGTTAAGAAACAGCTGAAGAGTCGATTCTCTTGTTAGTGAAATTGGAAGAGGTAGGACCGATTCCGATATATAGTGAAACAACACAGGGAGCAGATTCTGATAATCAAACAGTTGATAGCCGATTGATAACCAAGCAGTAAAAGATGACCATGAAGTGATCAGATACAACTTAGTAAAACAACACTTAGAACTGAACTAATCAGCTATTAGATAAATTACAAGATTAACACTTTGACAAAGCCGATTAGGTAGAATTCTTAGCTGGATAAGTGGTGATAAAGGCTAAAACAACAAGAAAAAACTTGTGGATCTAGCAAATATCGATAACTATCGAATAAATCTAAACGAAGGAACAACGATGCGCCCGATGCTAAAGCTTAGATATTACTCAGTAAAAGCGGAACTCACGAGCAAGCCTTGGAGATCTGGATCGCCTTGACTAGCTCAGGAGAACTCATGAAAGAGAAAAGCTTGACGAAGTCACCGACTTGAAAGTAAATTGCGAAAAGTAGATGCAAGTAGTAAAGGTTTGTTGTATTAATGTGTTCGTAAACTCCTCACGACCCTCAGAGTTTATATTTATACCCTGGAATTACAGACTCCTAGTCGATCACGACATGAACAAACTTGACGCAAAAGAAAGAAACTACTTTAACCAAGACTCTAAATAAAAATAAAAAGGCCGGCCCATCATGGCCCACTTTAGCCCAAAGCTCGCGATGCCCTTGATCCATCTTTCCGAGTTCGATCCGATTCTGGAGTCTTGAGTCCGATGCCGATTCATCTTATGGAAACAAACTCGATCCGATTTCAATTCAAACTCTGTCTTCAACTTTAACTCAATCCTCATTGAAACTCCCCCAAGGCGCCAGGCTCTGACACGTATCAAAAAACGTCATCAACATATGCCCCCCCCTCCAGTTTCGGGATAAAATGTCCATATTGTCCCGAAATTCTCAGGCCCTTTCGATTTTTTACCGTTTCACACGAAACCCTGATTTTCACTCGACCATGCGAAATTCCACATTTACCCCCATAGGCGAGGCTTATAATGACTTCACCTCTTCCTCCTTCCTTCAGCCGCCGTCTCATCTTCACCATCGCCCTCATTTCAACAGCTCTCAAGCGCAAGTCCCAAGGAATCTCGCCGCCGACCGGTTTCCACCGCTTCTCAACCTCATCAACCATCTTCAAGCGAGCTTACAAATTCCACCGCAAGTCGCAATGGCCTCAAGTTCTTCCGCCCCTCAGGTAACAGATCTCAATTCTTTTCTCCTGTTCTACGTTGTTCTTCATTCTTCCCAAAATGCTCCCATATCTTTTCGTAGATTTAAATTTCTTTTCCTTACCTTTTCTTTAGGCGCCTGTGAATGAAATCACAATCCCCGTCCCAGAGACTCCCAGCCTCTTTATTTTGGGTCCGATTGGTAACGAAGATCCAGCCGATTTCTTCAACTTGGAAACCAATCGCCTCCCCTTCAAGCACCTGTCGGATCCCCTCTCCTCATGCAAAGATGCCTTCCGATCTTGGCCGATTGTGATCACAGGATGGAGGAACTGGTACCTTCGAATGAGCAGCAAGCGGGCCGATTGGGAAACCTATCAAATCGGTCAATGCCTCACCTTATCTTTATCGGACATCAAGAAGAACGAGCCGCTCTTGATAGCTGCTTCTCATTTTTGGTCTGATGCCTTGAATGCATTTCTGTTTGGCCATGGTCCAATGTTACCTACCCTCCTTGATGTAGTCATGTCGACAGGCTTGAACATCACTTCAACGACCAGATTTGATAGCCTTGCCAAACCCAGTCATATCATCAAGGTGGCCAAAATAGGTTGGAAAGATTATATTTCCACTTATTCAAAGAGCCAAGGACCGATCGACCACAAGGAGTACTCAGCCTTCCTTCTGATGTGGTTAGAAAAAATTGTATTATGTGGAAAAGCCTTTGCCCCCTGCATCAAATACCAGAAAGTAGCTGAGCACCTGGCATCGGGCAACCTTCTTCCCCTGGGCAAGTATCTTCTTGGATCGGTCTACCAGCTACTGCACGAGGTATCGATCCGACTGAGAAAAGGAGAGCCGATTTCCTGCCTTAGTGGCCCTTGGTGGTTTATAAACCTGTGGCTATGCACAGGGCTTGGAAAGTAGACCTTTTCAATCAAAGTTTCCCATCGGACCAGGCAGAAGGAACCAAGATTACCCCTCGTAGATGCACATCTTTTGGGGAAGTGCCGCAGTCCTTGATGGTGACAAAATGTCTCCAAATCGGTTGGCTGCATACATCAATTACTTCTACAATGGCCTCAACAAATCTGCCTTGATCTGGGTTGCTTATGAAGATCCCAACAATTCTTTTGAAAACCCGATCATCTTCCAGTTGGACTCGGTCTTATCAGATGACAGCATGAAATCAATCTTCAAGGAAATGATCCGTCTGAATATTCTTCCCGTGGCTTGCGATGAACATGCCTACAAATTATAATATCCCTCTGTGATGGCAAGGCAATTAGGTTTTGTTCAAGCTCCGATCAAGCTATACTTTGCCGATTTAATCATATATCGGACCAATGTTGAGAACGGTCTTGCTTTTTGCCACCTCCTACACCGAGTCCCTGATCTAAACATGTTTGATCTGGATACGTGGAAATTAGCGGGCATTACCCCCATAGCCACATCTCTTCTGTGAACCGGCCTCATCATATTGCAAGATATTTGATCCAAACTTCTCGACCAAACAAAAGGTATTTACGATCTTCACAAAAATTTCTAACCTTTGATTATTTCAATCATTAACTCCTTTTATCTGAAGGAGAAGCGATTCCCTCCTCCAGAGTCAAGCAAAAGCGGCCGATCGATTTAGTATGCCCCTGCAACCGATACTCCTCATATCGGATATAATGCCCCATCAGCAGGAGATATCTTCAAGGGGAGATCGGTCAAGCGTAAAACTGGCACTTCTTCAAAGAAGACAACCAAAAAGATCAAGATAACAACAGCCAACACTCAGCTAGCGACCGATCTGCTTATCGGTGCATTCCATGATACAAACCCTCATCTTCCACTGATAACAGGTATCAATTTCTCTTATTACTTTAATTTCTCTTTCTTTACTCTTAACAATTGAGCCTGACTTGACATACTTCGCAGAGCCAGAAAATGAAGAAAACGTAGGACCGATACCTCCCCCAGCACCTCATCAGGATTCTCCAGCTTCATCATCATCGAACAACCCTGAATTTAATCCACCGGGTAACAATATATCCTGACACACGTCCGATATCAATCAATTTTATTTAATATAACAATTGTTTTCTTTCAGAGAAAATGACCGATCACCTCCCAGAAGAATTGGTGATTCAACCAACTGAAGACAATCCTCAACAGGAAACAGAGATGATAGCTCCTCAGCAAATACTGGTAATCTTACACTGAATTCATTAGAATATCCGATCCTATTCTAATATCCTTTCTCTTCAGAACAAACCAGCTGGAACTTCCTCCGTTGCTGGAGAACAAGCTCAATCGGATATACATCCTATTTCATTATCAAGACAACCAACTCAGTTTGATGAAGTAAACTTGAAGCAGGTCATCTATTACTTCCTCATCCGATTGTCCATTTCCCTTTTCTTTCCTCCAATTCTAACAAGAATTTTATCCTTTTTAGGCCGAAGATTCAATCGACAATAGCTTCTTCGATTTTCCGATCAAAAATCTCCTGGATGAAGAAGAAGTACAATTGGCTGACAAAAGGGTTTCATCGGACGTAGTCACCCAGCCATCGACAATCAACACCCCGTCGCTCCAAGAAGATGTCAAAAACAAACTATCAGATCTCCTAGTTCTACTGGAGCAAGATACTTCCATGTTGGTTCAAGATGCTGGACCAATCTGATCTATTCTTCATCAGTTACGGCCTAACCTTAGCCGCGAAGCTCAATCGTCTATCACCCCTGCAGCCTATATCGAGGGTCGTCAGATTGAATTCATCGAAGCCCGACAGAAGCTATCCGATCAACAAAATCGAGAATCACTAATCAAGGAATCAGAGAAAAAGAGGGACATAGCCAATGCTACCAAAGACAAGATCAGATTCCTTGAATCAAGCCGTCCTTCGATAGTGGCCAAGATTGACAAATTAAAGGCCCACAAAGTAGAACTATCAAACGAGCTTCGATCGGTCAGCCAAAGCCTCGAAGAAGAAGAAAAGAGATTGCAGCAGCTTCCGACCATGATCGAAGACCTCAACAAGACCCTCAAGGCTCAGGCATCCGATGCATTCAAGATTCATAAGAGCATCCCAGTGCAACAAGGTCCGATCGAGTCCTATCAGCGCATTATCGATGAAGTAGTCCAAATTCGCCAGCTGGCATTGAATGCAGTCCGATCTCTTTTGTAAAGGCTTCTAACTTGGTTGTTGCACATTTATGGGCTTGTAATGAATATCAATTCCTGAAGATTTGACTTCTGCAATCATCTTTAACTTTTGTATGATTCCTTAGCCGATTCTCCGGCTTTGCTTATCAATTCGCATAAATGTCTTGCCTGACTCATAAGCTTTTTCAGTCTTCCTTGCGAAATTAAATGCTGCGTCATAAATGCTCTGGGCCAAAACCCCTATAAGTACCACGCCATCTCTTTTTCACACATCACACGCATCAGTTCTTTGCGGGAAGATGGCATCTTTTCAACAGGTGAAAATTTTTCCGACTCAATCCATCCCTCAGCATTTTTCTCTCTCTCTGATTTCTTCTCAAATACCTCAGAGGCTTGACGAGATCATCACATTGCTCCAAGCTGGTAATCATCTCTCCGTAGGAGACGAATACTTCCTTGAGAGTCATGCTGAAGAAATTAAAGAAAGATTCCCAGCAGGAATCATCTCCATGCTTCGTTCAATCTCCATCAACACCATGCCCCCCGGTGGAATTCACCAAGTTTGTCATCAAATTCAGACCCTCCAACTCTCACTCTCCCTCCTTGAAGAACAACTTGCTCGCCTAGAATCGAGAAGAGACCTGATAGTAGGTTCAGAGAACCTGATAAACTCAACCCGCACTTCAAGGGACAGAACCGCAAGAATCCTTCACGAACAGCAAGAGATTGCCGCGTCCTACGAGCAGCACGAGAGTTACTTCAGGGCAATCAGGATAATCCAACGGTATCTGGATTCCCTGTAATTTTATTTTTATTTTTTGCACTAAGGGCGATGTGTATCACATCGGCCATGTATCCTCCGATTCAGATTAAATCGGACCAGAACTTTCGAAACGGTTGAGAATCTGATTCGCTCGTCCTTGCATGTATTTTCATGTATCTTCCGATCAGTAATCGGTTCATGAATCTACCCAAATACTAGGGTAGTATTTTTTCAAATATTTCCCATTCAAAGCACTTGTAAATATTTCTCCTTCAAGTGTTTCCAAGATGTATGCATTGCCCGACGCACAACGATGAACTCGATACGGCCCCTCCCAAGTTGGAGACCATTTTCCGAATTTAGAATCTTTTGAACCGATTGGAAATACTAGTTTCCAAACGAGATCTCCTTCAACAAAACTCTTGATTTTTACTTTCTTATCGTATCATCGAGCCACACGCGCTTTGTCTTTTTCGATATTGCTTAATGCGCTCAACCGATGACCAGATAAATCTTATAATTCTTCCTTCATCAAAATAGCATAATTTTCAGCCGTTAAATCATCTTGAAGGTCAATACGCCGAGATCCGGTTTTAATTTCCCAAGGTAATACAGCATCATGACCATAAACCAACTGATAAGGAGATAATTTTGTAGCACCATGATATGCCATCCGATATGCCCACAAAGATTCACTTAACATGACATGCCATTTCCTAGGATTTTCTTCAATCTTTCTTTTGATCAACTTAATTATCCCCTTATTCGAAGATTCGGCCTGACCATTGGCTTGAGCACAATATGGAGATGAGTTTAATAACTTGATCCCCATGCTCGACGCGAGCTCTTCAAATTCTCCAAAAATAAACATAGTTCCCTGAACGGTGGTTATAGTCTGGGGAATACCAAATCGGTAGATAATATGCTCTTTGACAAATTCAATCATATCAACCGATGTTACATTCTTCAAAGGGATAGCCTCAACCCATTTAGTAAAGTAATCGGTCGCCACCACTATAAACTTGTGATTCTTACTAGACGGTGGGTTAATTTGTCCGATCAAATCAGTTCCCTATCCTCTGAAAGGCCACGGCTTAATAATCGGATTCACAGCCGAAGCTGGAGCCCTCTGAACATTACCAAACTTTTGGCAATCCTGGCAGCCTTTATAATATCGAAAGCAATCTTCAAAAATAGTCGGCCAAAAATACCCGTTCTGTCGAATCATCCATTTCATTTTAAAAGCCGACTGATGTGCTCCACGGACACCTTCATGAATCTCACCCATCAATACCTTAGCTTCCTCAGAACCGATATATTTGAGCAATACTCCATTGAGAGTTCGATAATATAACTTGTCATCCATCAAAAAATATTTAATTGCTTGCAATCTTACTCTCCTATCGGTCTTTTTAGAAGGATCTTTCAAATAATCAAATATCTCTTTTCTCCAATCGTCATCAGCCAAATCCGATTCTAATATATCCTGAACCGGTCGATACCCCCAAGCACTTTGAGCTAACCGATTAGCTTCATGGTTATGTAGTTTCGGAATATGTTCGATCGTCACCATCTTAAATTCCTTCAATAATTGGAGACATTGATTTTGATACCCTAAGAGAATATCATCATTACACTCATACTCCTTAGCTAGCTGCTTTACAACCAACATCGAATCTCCAAATATTTCAACAGCATCGGCCTTAACCTCCCTTAACAGTTGTAGACCTTTAAGAACTGCCCGATACTCGGCTTGATTGTTAGTAGCAGTTTTCTCAATCGGTATCGCAAAATCAAAACTTGCCCCTCGAGGCGAGATGAGCACCACTCCGATACCTAGATCCAACCCCACAAGCCGATCCATCAAAGAAAAGCGACCGAGGAACTGATTCTACCATAGTCTCATCCGATCCACAATGTTGAGTAATGAAATCAGCCAATACTTGACCTTTGATAGCTTTAGTAGATTCATACCTCAAATCAAATTCTGAGAGGGCCAAGATCCACTTACCGATTCTCCCATTTAAAATTGGCAAAGACAACATATATCAGACCACATCATCCTTGCTAAAAACAATGCATTCAGCCGATAATAAATAATGCCTCAATTTAGTACAAGAGAAATACAAGCATAGGCATAACTTTTCGACGGGAGAATATCTTGTCTCAGCATCCAATAATCTTCTACTCACAAAATAAACAACCCGTTCTTTACCTTCAAACTCTTGAACTAGAGCAGATCTGATTGTAGTTTCACTAGCCGATAAATATAATTTAAATGGCTTACCTTTCTGCGGAGGAATCAAAATCGGAGAAGTCAAATATTCTTTAATCTTGTCTAAAGCCTCTTGTTGTTCTTTCCCCCAAACAAATTCTGATCGGCCTTTAACTTTAACAATGGAGTAAACGGCTTGATCTTACCAGACAAATTGCATATAAACCTTCTGATAAAATTAATTTTACCAATCAATGACTGAAGCTCTTTCTTATTCTCCGGGGCAACAAATTTATTAATCGAACTGATACTCTTCTGACTAATTTCAATTCCTCTTTAACGAACCATAAACCCCAGAAATTGCCCAGCCGATACTCCAAAAGCACACTTGAGTGGATTCATCTTGAGACCATGCTTCCTTGTACATTCTAATGTGCATCGTAAATTGGATAAATGATCATCATAACTCTCTGATTTAACCACCACATCATCAATGTATATTTCAACAATCTTGCCAATGATCTCATGAAAATAAAATTCATGGCCCTCTGGTAAGTAGCAGCACCATTTTTAAGCCCAAAAGTCATCACAACCCACTCATATAATCCGATAGGAGCAGGGCATCGAAACGCAGTCTTGTGAATATCTTCAATTGCCATTAAGATCTGATTATATCCAGCATTCCCATCCATGAAACTAATGACTTTGTGTCCTGCCGCAGCATCAACCTGCACATCGGCGATTGGCATCGGATATCCATCCATCGGAGTTGCTTTGTTAAGATCCCTAAAATCAATGCAAACCCGAAGCTTTCCATTTTTCTTATACACAGGAACGATATTTGAAATCCACTCGGCATACCGGCATTGTCTAATAAATTTAGCATCTATAAGCCGAGTAATTTCTGCCTTAATATCATCCAATATTTTAGGATCAGAACGACGAGACGGCTGTTGATACGGCCGAAACCCTTGTTTGATCGGTAACCGATGTTCAACAACTGATCGGTCTAATCCAGGCATCTCAGAACAATCCCAAGCAAAACAATCTTTATATTCTCGTAATAAAGCTATTAATTTAGTTTTGAATACAGGATCCAACTTGGCACTTACATACGTCGGCCTAGGCTTACTACCATCTCCTAAATCAACCTCCTCTAATTTATCAGCCGACGTAAATCCATAGCCTAATTTTCCGTCATCTTCAATATCCATTAAGACAACTCTTCAGGACCGACTGCTTGGATCGGTTGTATACCAAAATCGGACATCCTGAGAAAGTCAAGATCAATAGCCTGTCCTGATATGCAAGTCACCTCATAGCTCCAAGGACATACTTCAGCTGTCGCAATATTAAACAGAGCATCGGCTTTTACCACTTCTACCGAATCTCCAACCCACTGAATTACACATTGATGCATCGTAGATGGAATGCAACAATTAGCATGGATCCAATCCCGTCCTAGGAGCATATTGTAAGAACTCTTGCCATTGATGATAATGAAAGTAGTGGGCAAAGTCTTACTCCCGATCGTCAAATCAACACAAAGTGCCCCCCGAGCTGGAGAAGCTTTCCCCTCAAAGTCCCTGAGCATCAGATCGGTCTTCATCAAATCAGACTCACCTTTACCGAGTTTTCTCAACACGGCATATGGCATGAGATTAATAGTAGCACAACGATCAACCAACATTCTAGTCATCGGAGTCCCATTAATATATCCCTTTAAAAATAATGGCTTCAAATGTTGTTGGTCTTCTTCTTCTGGCTTTTCAAAAGTAGCAGTTGCCGGATCGAATGTCGATTTAGCAACTCCTTCTTCAACATCTGATTCTATGACCTCATCTGATGCCATAAATTCCCTTGGCAAAAATAAATGTCGTAAGCACATCTGCAGCTGGAGCATCGTTTTGACCACGATCTTGAGCCTTCACACGCCAAACCTGATTCCGGCTGCCTTTGTTATTATCATGAAGTTGTTTTTCCAATTCGATTTGTCTCAACCTCTGAGCACATCTCTTCTGAGATTTGGTCAAACCTTCAGGACACCACTTGAGGTTGTGGTTCCTTGAATCGGTGGAACGGCTGTCGCTCATGAACCGATCCTCTTTCAGGATCCCTTCGCATGATTTCATCATCAGGGACACGATCATCAGCCATGTCTTCAATTTCTTGGCTCATATATGGCTTCCTTCCCAATCGGTCCCTTATGTCAACTCTACGGCTAAAGTCTTTCATGAACAGAAATGCGCCGATTTGAATCCTCTTGTTGATCCTTGTAATCTGACTGTCGATCTCTGAAGATTGATCGGTCCTGATTTCCTTGATTTCGGTTATCAAACCGATTAGGCCTTTCTTCAACGCACGGCCTCTTATTTGGCCGAGTGTTCCAACCTTGCCCGTTGCACTCCGGACAATTTTCAGGGGTTGGCAATTTAATTCCTTCTTCCAGCAATAAATGAAGAAAGAACATCTCCAATGATCAGCATTGCTTTGTCTCATTTCTTCTTTGAATCGAATCTGTTCATTCTCCCTTCGGAACTTACTGATCAATCCTTGAGAAGTAACCCGCCTTTCCTGACTTCTAGAACTTCCAGCTTCCTCCGATCTTCCTTTTTCCCTTTAGATCGGTTATAGAAACCTGAACTTTAGGATCAATGGCCCCTTTTTCCTTAGCGAGCTGCGAAGTAAGAACTTTCTTGGGAACAGCTTATTCTCTAGATATTTCCACCATATTGATGGGAAAAGGGTGTTGATCAATCTTCATAGGCTTTGTAGGTTTCTTAGGCAATTCAAACTTGATTTTCCCTTGTTCAATAGTGTGGGGACCCCTTATCAGGACGTCCCTTGATCACCCGTATCAGTCCCTGGATCAGTACGCTGATACGGATTTCATCAAGATTAGTATCAAGAGCAGTGAATAACGAATAAACTAAATAATTATTCACCGATTTAACTAGCGGATAGCGGGCGGGCACTCGTTCATCCACCGGAGTGGGCTGCAGCACCATATCGCCCTGGAGTCCTAAACCTGTACGACAATGAAAGCAAGAGTGAGTATTCAGAATTGAATACCCAGTAAATCCCACAAATTCAATAATATAATTATATAAATTAAAAAATATAAATGTTGGGTCTGGAGGGGCATTTCCTCCTTGCCAGTCCCGATACTATATCCAGAACCCAGTCATCGGCGCTCCTGCCATCCGGGTTCCCCATGCAATAAGGGAAATCTAATCAGTGGGGGCTTTGACCATATCAGCTCTATGCCGAGAGCTGCGGCTATCCAGATAGATTCTTCACTCTGCAGAGGTTGTACTTATCTACCACGCATCCGGCCAGTCCCCACCTTCGTCAAGGCAGGTACTGCCCTACGAGACTCGTGCCCACTGGCGTCTATCGCTAGACAGCCAATCACTAGCTCTGTCCACAGGTGCTGCTGGGGCCTAAATAGGGATCGCATATCTGTCCACAAAAGGACCTTCCCGGGGTATAGGTGCACCATAAATATAAAGGGCATGCATCTGCATCGCCCTTGGGCCCTACCAGCCCTGTCACATGCGACCCGTGCCGACCAGTCCCAGCCCTCTGTCTGGGGCTGTCTCCAGCATACCCATTGCCTGCCGTGGCCCCTTGGGACAGTTTACTAGTGCTAGCTAGTGGGGTGTGAGTCAAGGCCTCACATAAATAGGTATTCCCGAAGGCCATACCTTTTTGGCATGCGTGGTTGTACGGGGCATTGGAAAGACTCTCCCATGAACCGGTCCTTAGCTGGATCAGAGTGGCTCTTAGGATAGAATCCCCTCCTTGGGATCATCCTTCCAAACCCAATCTTAAAGCATCTTATATCTACAGCGGGGCCGGGCATCCACTCACATGATGCCTTCTCATAGCTTATGCTGCAAGAACGGTAAAGTTTAGTATGTGATATTATTGGTGAGACTTGCCTTCATTGTCGGTCCTTAGACGTCCTTACGCGGGCGTATACCGTATGTTGACCGGGCTGGGCTTCAGGCCTTCCGGAGCTTCAGCGTCTCGTCAGGGCCCGGTCATGCTATCGATAAAACACAGGAAAATAACAATCAGTATAACAGTACACCAATCAATTCGTAAAAAGGGAAAAGAAGAATGGAAAGAAAGGCAGGGATTGAAGAATTTCCCTAAGGGTTAAAGGCTAGAGATTGGACTAATAACCCATTAATTATATAAAATAATTAATGGATTAAACGATGGGGATTTTGAAGAGAATTATTAAATAATTCCCTGGAGGATGGCTGGAACGGTGATTATTGGTATTTCAAGAATTATATAGATATCTAAGGAATAATTCCCGAACATGGATTTCTAGAAAGTCCTTATACTATTCTGGGCAGCATGACGGCTAGGATTGATACTTAGAGGTTTGCGGATGGACGGTACGACAACGGGGGTTTTGACAGGGTTAGGGTTATACGGGCGGCGTAACGGCAGGGTTTTGGGTGGTTTAATGGCTAGACGAGGCTTAGGATATAAATATTAGGGAAATAAGCATATGGAAATGCTTAGAATAATCCCTAATATTTATGGGAATTTTCTGGAGATTTATTGGGCTAAGATATGGCAAGAGGAATTTTCTGGGTACACTAATGGCAGCCCTTTATTAGTTAGAAACTACCCTAATTGAATTTAGACTCTAATGACTTGCTAAAAAGGATTGGATGGCACTAATAGGCTTAGGAATATTCCTAGTAGTTTTGGGTATTTTTGTGGAATTTTTGGAAGTGAGGAAGGGCTCTAAATAACCTTGTGTGTGCACTTACCGGACGCGGCGGGGTGGGGTCCAGCCTCGGCTATGTTCCATGGGCCGCGCCGTGGGTACGGTGGACCGCGGCCGCTGGGCCGCCGGTCCAGTGGACCGCGTTCACCCGGCCGGCGCGGCCTCTGCACCGTGGACCGGCCGTGGGCCAAGGCGACCGCAGGGTCGGCGGTCCACGTGATCCGGGCGCACGAAGCCGCTGGGGCGGAGGGCGTGACGGGGAGGCGACGGAATTGGCGCCTGGGCCCGCCTGTCATTTTTATGGAGAGAGAGAAGGCGAACGGCGGGGCGACGGCGGTGACCGGCGGCATGCCGGTTCAGGAGGGGGAGGTGGCGCCGCTGCGAGCGCCTTGTGCGCCGCCGCAGGGGCCGTCGGAGCAGCGCCGGAGCGGCGGTATAGCTCGCCACTGGCCCTACGATTTGGACCAGGCGAGAGAGGAGATCACGGCGGGTCTGTTGGGGCTAGCAGGGGAAAGGAGAGGGGAGCGGAGCAGTGCATCCATGCGCGAGGGGGAAAGTGCTCGAGCTCGAGCTTGGGGTGTGCCCTGTGCGGGGGTTTGGGTCGCCTTTTATAGGCCGGGGGAGAGCGCGGGGTGCGGCCATGTAGGACGGGGAGGATGATAGCGCCCGGCGGAGCGGGAAGCGCGGCAGTCCAGGGGAGCTTGAGCTCCGGCAATGGGGCTCGGTCGGAGAAGGTTAGGCTGGCAGCAGGGATGCGCGGCACCTTTGCGCCTCGGCTTCATCCTGGCCGTGCCTGGCCACATCGGTCGGTGGAGGAGCAGGGGCGCCGCAAAATGGAGAGGCTTGGGGTGCTGGTATGGGCGCCCCGGCGCCATTGATGGTTCCCTGGCCGTCGGGTGCCAACGGCGGCCGGTCGGGCGTGTGGCGCCTCGTTTTGTCCGCGGCTTGCCTGCGCTCGGATGTCGAATCCGACGGCGGGGAAGGGGCACGAGGGGTAGGGCCCCAGCGCTCGACCGAAGGGCTACGGTGGCGGCGGTGCTCGGCGGCGCGGCGCGCGGAGGCGAGAGTAGGGGAGGGAAAGGGGACAAATGACATCAGCTGGGGTCATCCCGGCGGGACGTGGGCCGGCTGGGCCGCACGGTGTAGAGAGGGCGGCGTGGGCCGAGCGGGGAAGGTGGGAAGCCCGGTGGCCATGGGCCGAAGAGGGTAGATCGGGCCGGCACGGAGGGAGGGGAGAGGCGAGCGGGGAGAGGAGTTAAGGGGGGTCAGGTGGACTTTAAGTTTGGGCCGCGAGAGATGGTTGGGCCAGAACTGGGGTTTCGGCCCATTAACGTTTAAACACTTTTTTATTTATTTGGAAGGGTTTTTGGGGAGAGTTTGAATTCAAACTTAACTAAACCTTTTCTAGTTTTATTCTAGAGTTTTAGAGACTTATTTTAGCACTCAAGTTGTAGAGCATCCCTTTTATTTTCCCATAGTTATTTATAGTTTTACTAGCCATATATTTATTTTAAGTTTATAATTACCCTAATAAATCTAGTGTTTAACCAAATAATTGCTAAATTAATTCCACTTAATTTGAGGGTGTTACAAATAGCCGATTGTAATTGTTGACGGAATACCTTGCAATCATTTGTGTTATGAGAGGTAGCATTATGGAACTTACAGTAGACCATCTTCTTCAATTCTTCTTCTGAAGGAATCCTATGATAAGCAGAAAATTTAAGCAACCCCTCTCTTAATAGTATATCAAAAATCTTATCGGCCTTTGTAATATCAAAGCCGAATTTCTCAGCCTCCTTTTTAGCAAAAGGGACCGAAATCGGTTTTTTATTCTTAACCCACTCAGCAAGACCGATTTCTTCTCCATCATCAGATTCAGAATCGGAACCATAGCTTGCATAATTGACCCTCTTCTGAAAATTTCTCCTCGGCTCATACTGCTGATTTTCATGCCCAGATATCCTCTGCCCAATTTGGCTTATACTTTCGAACTCCTGATTAGCAAACTTCTCTTTCAAATATGGCAACAATTCGTCGAAAGCCACCTCAGCCAATTGTTTATCGGTCAACATCAAGCTAAAACATTTATTCCTGACATCTCTGAACTGAGCAATGAATGTGGAAACCGATTCATCGTTCCTTTGCTTCATGTTAGTTAGATTAGAAAGTTTTTTTCTCATCAACTCCAGCAAAGAAGTACTGATGAAATTGTCTCTCTAAATCGGACCATGTGACCACAGAATTGGGTGGTAACGTCATGAACCAATTGAAAGCTGAACCAGACAAAGAACTTGAAAATAATCGGACCCTTAATGCATCAACGTTAGCAGCTTCTCCACATTGCATAAGAAATCGGCTAACATGCTCAACAGTTGATACATCGTCTTGACCAGTAAATTTTGTAAACTCGGGGATCCGATATCGATGAGGATAGGACATCATGTCATAATGTGCAGGATAAGGAGGATGATACATGACACTCTGAACCCTTGGTTTCAAACTAAATTGATTCTGAATCACATCGGCTTTTGAGATGACCAATCAATCTGTTTTTGAGGAGATTGTTCTACAGGTTGATCATCCGACTGACAAATCGGCGACCCCCTTGACTGAAACTTGGTCGGTGTTGTTGGAGCTGGGGGCTCCATTGGAGCAAGTGGTACGAAGGAGCAGGAGGTACATAAGTTTGAATCGGCTGAGAAGCTGATACACTTTGTTTGACCATGTGGTACCATTTGTCCAGACTGCTGACTATCGAACGGAGAAAAATTGGCTGGTACTCGAATTTGCTGTATGGTCCTGTGATTACTATCCACCAGAGACCAAGTTTCTCCATCACTATGTTTAACCCAAGCAGCACCTTCTCCTGGTGTGACAATTTCTTCTTCCTTCTTCTTCCCAAAATCAGGCGGCATGCCCCAACCTGTCTGTGGATTATACGTACCAGTCCCCAAACGCTTAGAAGATGTTTGATGTGAAGTATGTACTACTGCCATCTGAGAAACTGATCGTCCTAACGAATCAAAGGGCATGGTGTTTGCAGCAGTTAATCCAGTCGGCTGGTTGTCTGATTGGTTCTGAGAAGTCATAGCACTGGCAGAAGAAGATTCTGGAGCTGCTGATGGCGTAGTTGTAGCTGAAACTGATGCACTGGTATTTGTTGTTACATTTGGAACCGATGTGAAAGTTCCTGCTGCAGTACTAGATGCAAACGGAACAGATCTGAATGCTGGAGTAACCGGAGATCCATAAAAAGGAGGAATACCATAATAAGGATATGGAGCATGATATGCTTGACCTCTGAATCCCGCCAGTGATGGATCTTCACGTAGTTGAGCCAATACGGCATTACGTACCGTATTTGTCAGTACAGGTGATTGGTTAATAAAAGCATGATGAATAGAGCTATCAACCATCTCCTGAAGGTTCCCTGATGATTCAACAATAGTGATCGTCCGCGGAAGAGGAGGTGGAGCTTTCTTAATGGTCTCTCCTCGCTTAGTAGAACTAAATGATTTGAGACACTCATTACGATATTCTTGCTGATGAAGATCAAATTCCTTCCTCTGCTCTTCATTCAGATCATCATAAGTTACATCAATAATATTCTCAGGATGAAGGTCAGAGTTATTGTGGTCCTTGGGATCAACTGGTTTCTTCGGAGGCATCGTGAACCTTTTCTTCGTGTCCCACCAGGCGTGCCAAAAGTGTGTTGACGCAATAATCAGGCGGAGACAGATGCGCAAACACACGAACGAAGGCATGGCCTTGAAATCCGTGGCGTGCCAGTCAATCTGACCTGTTGATTGACAAGGATGAAATCGGACGTTAAGAAACAGCTGAAGAGCCGATTCTCTTGTTAGTGAAATCGGAAGAGGTAGGACCGATTTCGATATATAGTGAAACAACACAGGGAGCCGATTCTGGTAATCAAACAGCTGATAGCCGATTGATAACCAAGCAGTTAAAGATGACCGTGAAGTGATCCGATACAGCTTAGTAAAACAACACTTAGAACTGAACTAATCAGCTGTTAGATAAATTTTAAGATTAACACTTTGACAAAGCCGATTAGGTAGAATTCTAAGCTGGATAAGTGGTGATAAAGGCTAAAACAACAAGAAAAAACTTGTGGATCTAGCAAATATCGATAACTGTCGAATAAATCTAAACGAAGCAACAACGATGCGCCCGACGCTAAAGCTTAGATATTACTCAGTAAAAGCGGAACTCACGAGCAAGCCTTGGAGATCTGGATCGCCTTGACTAGCTCAGGAGAACTCGTGAAAGAGAAAAGCTTGACGAAGTCGTCGACTTGAAAATAAATTGCGAAAGTAGATGCAAGTAGTAAAGGTTTGTTGTATTGATGTGTTCGTAAACTCCTCATGACCCTCAGGGTTTATATTTATACCCTGGAATTACAGACTCCTAGTTGATCACGACATGAACAAACTTGACGCAAAAGAAAGAAACTACTTTAACCAAGACTCTAAATAACAATAAAAAGGCCAGCCCATCATGGCCCACTTTAGCCCAAAGCTCGTGACGCCCTTGATCCATCTTTCCGAGTTCGATCCGATTCTGGAGTCTTGAGTCCGATGCCGATTCTTCTTATGGAAACAAACTCGATCCGGTTTCAATTCAAACTCTGTCTTCAACTTTAACTCAATCCTCATTGAAACTCCCCCAAGGCGCCGGCTCTGACACGTGTCAAAAAATGTCATAAACAGGGGTTATTTCAATGCCAAGTGACGGGTTAGTATAAGAATAAGCATGAAATCGCTACCTAAACAACAACAAAAGGGTGTCAATTAAGAGCGCCAACATAGCTCCTCCCTGTGTCGATATTGTCAACCATGGCAAGGGCAAGGACAACAAGCATGCACGAGCCACCGACTGATAATGTTGTTTGTGGACATTTCGCAGCTGATAATGTTTATGTGGTAGTGTCTCACCTCCTGTGATTGTTGACCGTCCAGTGAGGTTTGAGCTAGGTGCCCATTTGAAGAAGGTTGGTGGCCGTCGAAGGAGAGTAAGAGATGGACCAAGAGTCAACCCAGCCACTTTTGGTAGAGGAGGTCAAGTTGAACATTTTAGTCTCATCACTTTGGATGAGGTAGGAACGCGTGCTTCCCATTTATGAGAGTTGATGACGGAGGAAGTTGTCAGCGATGTGGTCATGGAATCCGTCATCCTGGGGAGCTTTGCTTGGGGAGTGTTCTCCGAGGTAGCCGTGGGTGTGTTGGTATTTCTTATGACCTACAGATAAATCCGCAAGCGTACGGATACCGATGTAGCTTTCACCCGGGAGTATTCCAGGGATCGATTTCCACGGGGAACGAGAAGTGTACTAATCCTTTAATTAATTCGTCCGAAAGGGTAATATGGGGGATATGGATGACAACAAAAAGAAAAGAAGAGATAAAAAGGCTGAGGGTAGAGAGGGTACTTGTGTAGCAATACTGGATATTTCGATAGATCAAGCAAGACAGACTTGTTCAAGAGAGTTCACTTCGGGCGCCTGAGACACCACCACTCACAGAAAGGGATGAGAAGGGGAGTGGTACCGCCTACCCCTAAGTCCTACAGACCAGAACTAACGTGGTGGATTACGTCGGCCGGACAGGGCTGTCACCACCTGCCGGCTACCACAACTATTCCGTTGAACTGGGTGCAAACCAAGGTAACTACTAGTCTAGGCACCACGCCTATACTAATAATTACTACTTCACTTGAATTCAGAGCAAAGCACCCAATACTAAGTAGTGAACGAGGAATCAGAGAACAAGCTAGCAAGACTGAATGCTTAATAAATTAGAAGGAAGCCAGAGTTACCAGACAAGACCCGGATGTTACTCAAAGTTGAGCCGCATCCGCCGAGATACAAAGTGGAAGAGAAGCCGACAGCTCCGGCTTCTCTCCCGGACTCTCACCTCACCTCTCTCCCTATTTTCTAAGTATGGAAGTGGTAGCACTTGTCCTCTATTTTGTTGTGTCTTGAGTGGGGGTGAAGGGCGCCTTTTATAGCCTCCCAAGCATGGAAGCCAGCGTAGATGTTAAGCCACATGCTTGCTTAGCTTCCACGCAAAAGGGGAGGCGTAACGGCCACAAAAGTAGGCCGGCCGGCCTGATCTAGGCCGTTCGGCCTGGGTCTGTCGCCATCTGGCACCGTCTTTCTTGTGGACGCTCCTGATGATGTCCTGATGACGGTTGTGGTGGCGTTCACCTCAAGCTTGACAGTTGGGGGCCGGCCGGCCTAGGGGAGGCCGTTCGGCCTGGCACTGGCCCCTCTCAGCCCTCCGTTGCACCAACTCGCTCACCAACGGTTGCATGTTGTCCTTTGAGGCGGGTTTGGTTGCGTTGAGTTGAAGTTGTCAGAGAATCCTAGGTAGGTGGACCTTCCAATCCATGGCCTAGGCCTTTCGGTCTTAACTTCATTTATTCTTGTCAATTCTTGCTTGGGGTCCATTGGTGACTCCCTAGGGTCCTTGTGCAAAGTTTGGAGCATTTTGGGGACCATTGAAGGCCGGCCGGCCTTGTCCAGGCCGATCGGCCTAAGCCAGGCCGACCGGCCTGGCAGGTTTCGCCGACGATTTTCCCAGAGGCGTAACTTTCTCGTCCGGACTCCGAATTGGGTCATCCAAATATCCATTTCGATCATCTCGACAAGGCCTTCGCAATGGTGCATTCCAATGTTGCCACTTTTATATGTATTTTGCATGTTCTTATCATTGTATCCAGATGTGGCCTCCTGAAATCAACAATTCACCAAAGCTAGTGGAAATAGTTAGAATTTAACCCCTATGTCTAGTTTGGTGTTTGTTTCATGCCAGGGTTGACGGCCAATAATGGCATATAACGGCCGTCAACACAACCCCACACTTAGACCCTTGCTCGTCCTTGAGCGAGGAGTAGGGACTAAGATGAGACATGATATCCAAGGAAATGGAACAAGCATACGAAATATTCCAAGCCATACCTTGTACTTGTGAATTTTGTAGTGTCTATCATGCCATCTTGAGTAGTTGAGGAATGGAACGGTCGTGAATCAAATCACTTTAACTCCATGTGTCAAGTAGCTTGGGATTTTTCAATAAGTTTTCAAAAACAAACCTTTGCATTGCTCCTCATTTGATTCTCTCGGATCTCTCAATGTGTATATATCCTCACCAAGGCATTAACTTGCCTTGCTTCATCCTGCTTCTAAAGATGGCTATATGTGGAGCTCAAGGTAGGGTATGAAGATGAAGCATACTTGCATCACATGTATTGCAAAGTCAAAGAGTGGATCCAAGAAGAAATCAAATCATACAATCGGATCAAGATGTGCACGTGTATGGGTATGATGGGTGGTGGATGGAATAAACAACTCCTTTGTGTGTGGTCTCTCTCCTTTAAATAAAATCTTTTGAGAACATGGCTATCAGAATTTTTTTTTCTTTCTTGGACCTTCATGTGTCCAACTTTTTTTTCTTTTTTTTCCTTTATTTTCTTTTTTTTTTGCGTGGACCTTCATGTGTCCATATATATTTTTTTTCGATAGCCATGTCTCTTTTGTAACAATACTGAGGAGTGAGATTTGCACATACATGATGGAGCATTTATTTTGTGGAATGGATGGATGAATGATACAATGCTAACTTCTAGTGTAGAAGTATAGCAAGGGGGATACACGTGTACGTGATCTTGATCATGAAAGCATGAAAAGAATTCTCATAAGGGTCGCAACAATTTGACAAAGCTCAGTGCAATGATAAGTAGCACATGTGTACATGGTTTTCAAGATAACTCAACATATGGCTTTGGTAGGACTTTGGCATATCAAAGAGGAGCTTTTCAAAGGTTTTAAAATTTTCAAATAAATTTCCTGAGCACTCAAACATTAAGAGCGAAGATCATATCATCAAACCATATCTCAAACATCAACTACTTAGATGAACATGGTTCCCTAATAATATTTGTTCACAAGCATCAAGACGATAAGCGAGAAATAAATCGTATGCAAGCCAACCATGAAAGCATGGAGGGTAGGCATACCACCCTGATTTATTTTATCTTCAGATTGATTTTAATGATAGGTATTGAAATGCAATCAAACTCATGAATTAAGGAGCGAGAGGTGGAGTGCACATACCATCGTTTTTTTTTTCATGTTAGCGTAGTCGATGTTGTGCGACGCATTCGTGGGGGACCCCGAATGTGTATGTTGATGATGAGCTTGAGAGATCTCCCCCACACTTGTACTTGTGCTGGTACTGTTATTCAAAGCCAAAAGGTGGAAACAAAAAGAGGGGCCCTACTGGTTCAAGCACCACAGAGCCTTTATTCTAGTTTTTTATTGTTTTTTTTTAAATCTGGTTGGGAAACCAGTTAGTTGATCTCCAAGAACTCGATGACATCTAAGTCTTCGAGCTTGGATTGTTGAGGTTCCAGAAATATTTTCAAACGTTGGCCATTAACCTTGAAGATGTTCCCGCTGTTATCTTGAAGTGCGACGGCTCCATGAGAAGATGCATTGATGACATTGTAGGGGCCGTCCCACTTACTCCTAAGTTTACCCCTACCAAAAAGTTTAACACGGGAGTTAAAGAGGAGTACCTTATCTCCTGGTTTAAATTCCTTGATATTGATGCGCTTATCATGCCACCGCTTGGTTCTTTCATTGTAAATTTTTGAGCTATGGTAAGCGTTCTCCCTCCATTCTTCTAGTTCAGCGAGTTGGATTTTTCTTTTAATTCCTGCTCCTGGGAGATCCATATTCCATCTCTTGATTGCCCAATGAGCCTTAAATTCCAACTCAACTGGCAAGTGGCATGTTTTCCCATACACCAATTGGTAGGGGGTCATCCCAATTGGTGTCTTATAGGCCGTCCGATAAGCCCATAGAGCTTCAGGTAACTTGTCCTTCCATGCTGTACCCATCTCATTAACGGTCTTTTGTAAGATGTTCTTGATTTGCTTATTGGAAGTCTCTGCTTGGCCACTTGTTTGAGGGTGATATGGGGTGGCTATCCGATGGTTGACTCCCAAACTGGCAAGGTATTTCCGAAAAATGTTTTCAATGAAATGTGATCCTCCATCACTGATCACAACCCTTGGAGTGCCGAAACGGGGGAAGATAATCTCATGGAACATTCGTCTGGCGCTCTTAGAGTCGGCTGCTCGGCATGGCATGGCTTCAACCCACTTGGACACATAATCCACTGCCACCAATATGTATTCATAATCTCCAGATCTAGAGAATGGACCCATAAAGTCTCTCCCCCATACGTCGAATATTTCCACTTGGAGGTTGTTGGTGAGTGGCAAAGCGTCCCTTGCATTGATATTTCCATGCTTTTGGCACCTTGCACATCTCCTGACGAACTCTCGTGCATCCTCATGCATGGTTGGCCAGAAGAACCCACTTTGCCACACTTTAGCATGTGTCCGGAAAGATCCATAATGTCCTCTGTATGGTGATGCATGGCACCGTTCTAAAATCTTGTAGGCTTTGCATGCCGGCACACATCGCATTAAGAGTCCATCAGAACACACTCGGAATAGGTACGGGTCATCCCATAGGTGGATCCGGCTATCATATGCGAGCTTCTTCCTATTTTCTCCCGGAGGAACATATCTAGAAACAATAAAGTTCACTATGTTGGCGTACCAGGGGTCTGAAGTGGTTACCTTGAGGAGGGTGTCATCTCGTAGGTAGTCATTGATGGGCATTGACTCTCCTTGAACATGCAGCCGCGATAAGCGGTCAGCCACCAAATTTTCTACTCCTTTCTTGTCCCGAATCTCAAGATCAAATTCTTGGAGTAGAAGTATCCAACGAATAAGCCTTGGTTTTGCATCCTTCTTGGTGAGAAGATATTTGAGGGCAGCATGGTCTGTGTAGACGTTGACTTTTGCCCCTACCAAGTAGGATCGAAACTTATCGATGGCGAATACCACTGCTAGAAGTTCCTTTTCCGTGGTTGCATAGTTCAGCTGGGCACCTGTCAAAGTTTTACTAGCATAGCAAATAGCATGGTGCAACTTATTCTTGGTTTGCCCCAGGACCGCACCTACGGCAAAGTCACTCGCATCGCACATGATCTCGAATGGGAGAGCCCAATCCGGAGGTTGTATGATGGGCGCTGATATAAGAGCTCTCTTGAGAATGTGGAAGGCAGCATAGCACTCTTCATCAAAGATGAAGGGAGCTTCCTTGGCAAGGAGGTTGGTTAAAGGCCGAGCTATTTGAGAGAAATTGTTGATAAATCGGCGGTAAAACCCAGCGTGCCCAAGGAAGCTGCGAACTCCTTTAACATTTATGGGGGGTGGAAGCCTCTCAATTACTTCCACCTTAGCTCTGTCCACCTCTATCCCGCGCTCAGAAATGCGGTGCCCCAAAACAATTCCTTCCCTCACCATGAAGTGACATTTCTCCCAATTTAAGACTAGGTGCTTTTCCTTGCATCTCCCTAAGACCTTATCAAGATTTTCTAAACAGTCGGCAAAGGTCTTTCCATAAACGGAGAAGTCATCCATGAAAACCTCCATGATTTCCTCAATCATGTCGGAGAAGATGGACATCATGCACCAATGGAAGGATGCGGGGGCATTACATAGCCCAAAGGACATTCGTCTATAGGCGAATGTTCCATAGGGGCAAGTAAATGTCGTTTTACTCTGGTCGTCTGGATGGACCCAGAGTAACCATCAAGGAAACAGAAGAAGGAATGCTTCGCGGGTCGCTCTAACATTTCATCAATGAAGGGCAGAGGGAAGTGATCTTTCTTGGTGGCTTTATTGAGTCTGCGGTAATCAATGCACATACGCCACCCAATGGGGGTACGCTGAGGGATCAGCTCATTCTTATCATTGCGTACCACCATCATCCCCCCTTTCTTCGGAACGACTTGAACGGGGCTAACCCATTCACTATTGGGCACAGGGTAGATAATTCCGGCATGGAGAAGTTTTAGCACTTCTTTCTTTACCACCTCTCTCATCGCATTATTGAGTCGCCGTTGAGGCTCTCTCGATGGTGTTGATCCAGGATCGATTGGGATGCGATGAGTGCAGAGGGTCGGACTTATGCCTTGCAAGTCCTGGAGGGAATATCCTAGGACTGTTCGATGTTTCTCCAGAACAGAAATAAGTGATGTTGTTTCAATGTTCGTGAGCTTATCACTTATAATGACCGGGGTGTCTCGATTTCCATGGAGGAAGGCATATTTTAAACCAGGAGGAAGAGGTTTAAGCTCGATTGGGGACGATTGAGATTTTTCGGATGTGTCGAGCTTAACAGGGGGTTGAGTTTCCTCAACCTCCGAGAAATGGGTTTCTTCTTCCTCAAAGCTTGGTTGAGCCATGTCAGTTAGTGCAATAGACATGGCTTCCTCCAATGGATCGGGCTCGATCTCAGGTTCCACTTGAGTGTTAAGAGATCGAGAAAAAGAGGTCCGGACATACTGTCGGCCGACCTTGAGTTCTACTAGATCTCCTACTGGTAGATTCTTTAAGATCTTCTCAACCGGCCTTCCTATGGTGATTTGTTTCCCTAGATCTTTTGGAAGGTCGAAGATATGGAAATCTAGATAGAGCTTCGGCTTGTCTATCTTGATTGGCACCACACGAAGGATACCTAGGCAATCTAGGATGTCTTTTGATTGGAGTTTCAGGCGCTTTTGTGATGAAGATAGACAAAGCTGGGAAAGCTGGGATCGAACTAATGATTGTGAGATAATATTGATCCCTAAGATTGGGTCATACCCAATGTCGCCTTTTATGCCCATTACTTCACAGTACATCCTTCTAATTTTTGTGGGCATTTTAACGACTTCGGGTGAGGCCTCTGCCTCATCTAACCATTCTCGACTCATGACAGCAGAAAGGGTTCCAATGAGCTCCTCTCGAGAGTGCTGGTCAATATAGTCGGTGGCTTGGACCTTAGTATTTGTGTGCCTTTCAACCACGGGAAGTTTCGAGCTGTCCCCGTACTCCAGGAATAGCTCATCATGGAAATCGTAGGGGAAGGCACAACGAGAGTCATGTAGGTCCAGATCATATGCTGGAGTTGGTTCAGGGAGAGTTTCGGAGAGATGTGCTACGATTGGTGTGGATTCTTGTGATGTTTTCACATCTTCCGACGCGGATGTCTCTTCTATGGCCTCCTCCGGAACTTCTTCCGGGAAATCATCATAGATCCCAGTGTAAGGGGTGCTTTCTAGAATTTTGTCTAGAATGGCCCTTCCCTCACTAGGTGTCAAATGACTGAAAGATCCTCCTGAGGACTGAATCTAGAAATTCGGCTGATTCGATTTTGAGGCCTCTTCTAAAATGTATTAGAAGGACGGGTTCGGAGATCCCTAGATCAGGTCATGTGGCCATAAGATAAGTAAATCGAGCCCAAGCGGCCCCTAGTGATTCTCCTTCACTTTGTTTGAAGGTAAGGATCTCGATTCGAAGGTCCGCGACCCGAGATTCAGGGAAGAAGGTTAAGCAGAATTTATCTCGTAGTGTCTCCCAACTTCCCTTCACTCTCCCACGATAGCGATCACACCATATCTTTGCTCGACCCATCAAAGAGAAGGGAAACACCTTCCATTTCAGAGTTTGTTGGGCCATCCCCGTAATCACGAGACATGAGCAAATTTGCTCAAATTCACGTAAGTGAACATAAGGATTTTCCCCTTCAGCTCCAGAAAATGATTCTCTCTGATCTTGGCTATGAATTTTGTGTGTATTCCGTAAGCCAGAGCTTTTTATGGGGTGACATGATGATGGTGGCTCCAGATCTTCAGCTTTTGGAGCTGAGAATTGATATAAGGTACGAGTGGAATTCATAATGGTAGGTGGATGATATGTGGACGAACTAGGTTCGGGTTAAGAACAGCTACCGTTCCCCGGCAACGGCGCCAGAAAGCTTGTTGGTATTTCTTATGACCTACAGATAAATCTGCAAGCGTACGGATACCGATGTAGCTTTCACCCGGGAGTATTCCAGGGATCGATTTCCACGGGAAACGAGAAGTGTACTAATCCTTTAATTAATTCGTCCGAAAGGGTAATATGGGGGATGTGGATGACAACAAAACGAAAAGAAGAGATAAAAAGGCTGAGGGTAGAGAGGGTACTTGTGTAGCAATACTGGATATTTCGATAAATCAAGCAAGTCAGACTTGTTCAAGAGAGTTCACTTCGGGCGCCTGAGACACCACCACTCACAGAAAGGGATGAGAAGGGGTGTGGTACCGCCTACCCCTAAGTCCTACAGACCAGAACTAACGTGGTGGATTACGTCGGCCGGACAGGGCTGTCACCACCTGCCGGCTACCACAACTATTCCGTTGAACTGGGTGCAAACCAAGGTAACGACTAGTCTAGGCACCACGCCTATACTAATAATTACTACTTCACTTGAATTCAGAGCAAAGCACCCACTACTAAGTAGTGAACGAGGAACCAGAGAACAAACTAGCAAGACTGAATGCTTAATAAATTAGAAGGAAGCCAGAGTTACCAGACAAGACCCGGATGTTACTCGAAGTTGAGCCGCATCCGCCGAGGTACAAAGTGGAAGAGAAGCCGACAGCTCCGGCTTCTCTCCCGGACTCTCACCTCACCTCTCTCCCTATTTTCTAAGTATGGAAGTGGTAGCACTTCTCCTCTATTTTGTTGTACTTGAGTGGGGGTGAAGGGCGCCTTTTATAGCCTCCCAAGCATCGAAGCCAGCGTAGATGTTAAGCCACATGCTTGCTTAGCTTCCACGCGAAAGGGGAGGCGTAACGGCCACAAAAGTAGGCCGGCCGGCCTGATCTAGGCCGTTCGGCCTGGGTCTGTCGCCATCTGGCACCGTCTTTCTTGTGGACGCTCCTGATGATGTCCTGATGACGGTTGTGGTGGCGTTCACCTCAAGCTTGACAGTTGGGGGCCGGCCGGCCTAGGGGAGGCCGTTCGGCCTGGCACTGGCCCCTCTCGGCCCTCCGTTGCACCGACTCGCTCACCAACGGTTGCATGTTGTCCTTTGAGGCGGTTTTGATTGCGTTGAGTTGAAGTTGTCCGAGAATCCTAGGTAGGTGGACCTTCCAATCCATGGCCTAGGCCTTTCGGTCTTAACTTCATTTATTCTTGTCAATTCTTGCTTGGGGGTCCATTGGTGACTCCCTAGGGTCCTTAGTGCAAAGTTTGGAGCATTTTGGGGACCATTGTAGGCCGGCCGGCCTTGTCCAGGCCGATCGGCCTAAGTCAGGCCGACCGGCCTGGCAGGGTTCTTCCGGTGATCTTCCCGGACGCGTAACTTTCTCGTCCGGACTCCGAATCGGGTCATCCAAATGTCCATTTCGATCGTCTCGACGAGGCCTTTGCAATGGTGCATTCCAATGGTGCCACTTTTATATGTATTTTGCATGTTTTTATCATTGTATCCAGATGTGGCCTCCTGAAATCAACAATTCACCAAAGCTAGTGGAAATAGTTAGAATTAAACCCCTATGTCTAGTTTGGTGTTTGTTTCATGCCAGGGTTGACGGCCAAAAATGGCATATAACGGCCGTCAACAGGGTGGCGCACCGAAGGTTGTAGTACTTGATGACACACCATTGGAGGGTGAGGTGCTTTGCTACTGGAGAGCCAACCCTGTCTTCCTCCTGAACATGTTGAGTTGTTTCTCTCTTGTAATCCTTCATAGAAGCCTCTGTTGGATTGCGTGAGCTTGCTGCCGGGCAGATTTTGCTCACCTAGATCGTAGGGTCACTTTCCCTATTCTTTTTCGCGTCGGGTGACAATGGTAGACACCGAGAGCCGATGACAACCTCTTGCCAATATTTAAATCTGACTACCAGGGTTCCGGGTGCAATTTTGGCAATGAGCTAATCGCTAGTAAGATCGGATCCAAATGGTTGTAGTGTTGACGAACAAGGGGGTGTCCTGTGTCGACATCTGTTATGTTGGTTGGTGTAGAGGGGGACTGTGATGACATAGATGATCTGATGGAGGTAGATTCCTCCAGAGGCACAACACTTGAGTGTGTCGAAGGCATTGCGTCAACATATGGCGCCTGGACGGGGGCGTTCGAGGTTGAGGTAGCTACCGTTGCAGATATGCAGCACGTCAAGGTAGAACATGGTGACGACGCCTTATTTTCTAGATGTAATCATGTCGTAGCTATCTAGCTTAGATCGAAGACTGATGGTCGGCATGACATGGGTGTTGTTGGCCATCTTTCCATTTATAGATGTATCTATAGACAAAATTTTTGGGTTGACCTGAGTGTCATATGCGGGGTATGTTGATGTAGCAGATTGATTTCCCGTGACGTTGATGGTGCTGCACATTTCATCTGCAACCTGATGGAAACAACCAAGCTTTTTTGCCAATGCATTTAGCTCGTTATTAATTGTATCCATCTGTGTTTTCAATTAATCTTTTTCTTTATGATCTATTGTTGAAACGGTCATGGTAGGTCTGCGCTTGTCGCCTGACTATGGGATTGACTGGGTTGGTGCTCCAATTGCGCACCAAGGATAGCTCCATAGGTTGCTTGAAGGTGAAAGTGACCAGGTCAACGCTCCTGTTGCATATCCTAGATGGATATGCTAGTCGGTTTGTAGTTAGGACCATTAGATCGTCTGGTTTCTTGATAAAAAAAAGCTAGAAATTTCTTACCAGGTCGATAGCTCTGATACCAGGTGTTAGGCGGATGGATAGCCAGGCCGGATCTGTAGCGGATTTGAGAGAAGGAACGACAGCCCTAGGGCTAGCTGCGCCAGAGAGAGGGGTGGATGGCGCTGCTGAGCAGCCGTCACCGTTGCCTGCACGGCCTAGAGGTAGGATAGATCGTAGGCGCCCGGGCAGCGGCGGCACGTGGAGCTAGGGACCAAGAGCTAGAGAGCTAGAAAACAGAATGAAATTACCCCTTACTCAATTTGACTCCTAAGCAACCTAGACCTTAGTTGAATTGCAAGCCAAATTTTGTTAAACTCTAGACTCTTCCTAAACCCTGGTGTACCATGTGAGGCAACCGATGACCCATTAGGTGTGCCTCTACCTGGACCGCATGGGCCCCCCTTGGGCCCTTGGCGCGCCTGCTCTGGCAGCCTACTCCATATCCCTAACAACATCGTAATAAAAATCTTCTAGATTTTGACCCATGAAATGGCCTCCCAAAACACACACACATGTGTGTGTGGCAGTTTAGTGTCTATAGGGGCTACCATAAGTTAAGTAATATGTATAATAAATACTTTAATATATGAATTAATAGGCCTTCCTAATCATCTTAGACCTAACTTTTAAGTGAACGATCTATTTTAGTTATTTGCCTTTGCTTTTGAGTCAAGCCATATAGGAATGAAGTAAGGATTGCAAAGCTAAGCTGGTTTTGCTAAGGTACTCCAAAGTGAATTTGATCGTAGATCTAATACCATATTACCTCCTAGGAGGTACTAGATTCAATATTTATTTATATTATTTAAATCTTTTTTTTGGAAACTATATTATTTAAATCTAAAATAGGGAAAATATCTTCTTAATAGAGATCAAGGTTTTCATGCATGATTGTACCAGATCTAATCTCTTTTACTATTCCTGTCACGTGAACATGACTTGCCTTTCTCATGAGTAGATGTAATATTTCTTTACCCTCTTGTACGTGAACATGCATGGAAATTATTCATGAGTTATGGCATGGCTTTGTTAAAAAAAAAATAACGTGACATGGGCAGCCTCTCTATACGTGGCATGCATGAAATTGTTCAAAAGAAAGTTAAAAAAATGTGACAAAGGTTGCCACCATGTGACACAAATTGTTTGAAAGAAAGTAAAAACATGCCATGGTCGTTCCCTTTTCATCCGTGACATGGATTTGTTAAAACAAAAAACGTGACTGGTGACATGATTAGATGATCCCTGTTTCCCTCCCTGTTTCCTCTCATCAGTCTGCCTGAATCCACGTGTAATCAGCGGATAGCGTGAGGGATGCTGTTATTACTGGGATTTAGTTTTTCCATATTATTTTGTTTCTTTAAATGTTTATTTATTTAAAAAATTGATGTTTGTGATTCATTCGAATTCTTACCTCCTACGACTCTACGAGGTAATCGTAGTACTTTAGCATTGCCCAAGCTTGTCGTCTATCATTTGGTGAAGTTCAAGGAATTTTATTTGTTGATAACTCCGAGAAACCACAGGGATAGGGATTACCTGTTGTATGTTTTTTATACAAACACAAATACTCATATACATGCGTGCATACTTATTCATTTTAGTACAAGAACATAACGAAAACGATCGGAAATAGTTGGAAACGAAATTGCATTATCGGAAACAAAGCTCGGTCAGTCAGAAATTTACCATATTTTCTAAATCAACTATTATGTAAGAAATGCAGTGTAGAGCTGATAGCGATTAAAAATATCAAGTTTTGTGTTTTAGTAGAATCGCAAACGGTCGGAAACGAAACCATTTTTTCGGAAACGAAGCTCGGTCAGTCGGGAATTTCCATAACCATTTTCACCCCATACCCTTATAAACACATCCAAGACATTGGACTAGCAGATAACAAGATTTTAAAATGAACCGAGGATACATACATACATACATACATACTTACTTACTTACTTTAAAAAGAGTCATCATTGCTCGAGTGGACTAATTAAAGAATACTAGGCAAAGAACTAGCATTCATCATACGTATCATGTGCATTTATAAATACAACACATACCTCCTCCCTTCTTTGAACACAAAGGCCAAAGGGAAAGCGGCTATCCCTACCCTTCCATGCACTTCATTCTCTCGTGCTCAGTGACACTCTAGTCTCTAGCTAGTCAGTCATGGCCTTTTATGCGATAGCTGCTCTTCTTTGCACACTACTTCAAAGTGAGCTCTACATGCACCTATACATAAGCCAAGTGTCCGTGGGCGCAAACAAAAACCAAGTCGTAGTGGTAAACACGGGAGGCTTTGGGAATACTGTCATTACAGATTGGCCTATAACTGACGGGCCAGCACCCAATGCAACTGTTGTTGGACATGCCCAAGGGATGCATTTTCTGTCATCAAGCGCGGCTAAAAACAGCTGGTACACGTCCATGAACTTAGTGTTCGAGGACACAAGGTAGGCTCTTTTTGCTAACCCATACTCCCTCCGTTCCAAAATATAAGTCATTCTAACTTTCTTAGAGAGTCAAACTATTTTATCTTTGACCAAAATTATAGAGATGACTTCAAAGATTTATGATACCGAATAGCTATACTATGAAAATATATCTAATGAAGATTCTAATGGTACTTATTTGACATCATAAATGTTACTATGTTACTTTATTGTATAAATTTGGTCAAAGTTGAGAAAGTTTGACTCTCCAAGAAAGTTGGAATGACTTATATTTTGGAACAGAGGGAGTAACAAATGCAGACATATTTGTGTAATAAAGTTGTTTTGCAGTTACATTGGTTTAGTTATTGTTAAAAGTCGATCCAAGAATTGGTTCCTTGAGTAGTACTATGAGCTGCAATATTATTTGTTGTCTATCTTTAAATGTTGCACTGTAAAATGTTCTCATTATGTGTGACACTTGTTTATAAAAAGTAGGTTTGCCGGGTCCTCGCTTCAGGTGATGGGCACTATTCTAAAGGACGGTCAGTGGAGCATTAGTGGCGGAACTGGAGAATTTACTATGGCACGTGGTATTGTTAACTACAAAAAAATCCAGGACACTGGTTATTCAAATATTAGAGAACACGTGCATGCATACTACACTCCTATGAACTCATCATGGGTAAGTACTAAGTAGCTAGCGCCAAGTCTCTAAGAAGTATGTCTGGAAATTTTCTTCTAAATATTCCACAAAAGGCAAATTTCCATATATATACTTAATATAAAGATATTTCTTGTTTCACTCTAACTTATGCAGGTTTCCGGCTATCTTGGTTGTAACTCCTGGAAGCTCGGGGCTTGACAATAATTGTAGGCTGGGAGATGAGCTCCATATGCAACGTCATCCATCAATAAACATACGACAACATGCATGCCATACAAGATCTATTTACAGCCTTTTCCTATATCACTACTACAAAAAACATTTTAGGAGACACTACCAAAACATTTTTCGAGACGTTTACAAAAAATATCACTACTACAAAAACATTTTAGGAGACACTGCCAAAACATTTTCCGAGACGTTTACAAAAATATCGCCTCTGTTAATGGGAGTGATTAACGGAGGCGGTTACATTCATTTTAGGAGGCGGTAACATTTTACCGTCTCCTAAAATCGATTAACGGAGGCGGTTATTGTAACACAAACGAGAGCACAAGTTCAGAATTGAATTGAATAAGATATGGATTTTAAGAAGAAAAAGGATAGCTACTTGAATATGACGTAAGAATGATATATCACCATGAAGCAACAATAATCAAGATAGGTATTAAATAGATAAACAGATGAACATAGCTATGTTGATGGGAAAAAGAAACTTGATGACGTGAGGAAGGATTGCACCAGGTGAAACAATTGATTATCCAAGGGATAGAGAATGACGAATAACAGAAAGAGATTTCGGATGTTTGGTCCTACAAGAAGTATACAACACACATCCTAATTATTTTTGCTATAGGAAGTCATAATTATTGCATAGCTATGACGTGAACAAGTACTCAGCTTGTACGCATAAATGCACTGAGCCTTGTTTGCCTGCATGCACACAAAGTTACGGCTGGCACTGTTTGCTTGCACGAGATGGCACGCACATCTCTCGGAAGCAGTTAGTGCAGACTAGAGAAAAGAGAAGACTGGCGTGCAGAGGTTCTCACCAGCTATGAGCAAGTTGAGTTCGGCCAGACGCGAGACGGATGGTGACCATGACGGCTCGCGGCAACGCAGGGCATGGCGCACATGAGCGGACCACCAAGGAGGAGTCGAGCAGCAGCACAGTCTCTTCGTGACCGTACCGGGCCTGCACCGGCAGTGTGCATGGGGAAGCTACGGCAGACGGAGATCCTTGTAGAGACGAAGACGTACATGATGGGTGAGCAGTAAAACAAAACGGGTGCAGGATGACCACCCTGATAGCGTGTTCACCCACCGCGGCGGATTATGGAAGTGGCCAAATTCGGAGAAGACGATGACCGCTTAGATCAACGGCGACACCAGGATGGCCTTCGCGATGGCTCGGCCAAGTTCGATTCAGGAATAAACTTTGCCGGCGCTAGGTTTCGTCAGCAGCGGACTTCTTCATGCGGCTGCCGTGACGGCGTCTTGGGGCTGCTGTGTCGGGAGTTACGGCGCTAGGGTTGAGGTGGCGACTGCCGAGATTGATTTATGGAGAAGAACGTGGAGGTGGCAATAGGCCGGGTGCGCACAGGGGCTCCAAGCGTCCAGTGGACGGAGAGAGTTGGATACGGATTCAACTAAAGGCCTGTGGAGCCTTCGGTGGCTGTTGGACCTTGGCACCTCGGCCCAATGCATGGACAATGGTACAAGTCAAACACACACGCTTAAGCCCAAAATAAACGTAGAAAAGGAAGTAGAATAGACAAGTAAAAGAATTCACGAGGACTGAATTCTTGCTGGAACAAGATATCAGCATGGCATCACCAGAGTATAATTAGGAAATAGAATAAACGTGACAAAAGAGTAACAAGTATGCAGGAGTTGCTAGACCTTCCATGGTGATCATTGATGGTTCTTCGTGTCTCGCCAGCGGCGGGAATGGACAGAGGTTGCCGGAAACGACAACAGATGACGGAGTTGGCTGTTGGCTTGAGGGCTCCTTCGGCAAAGGAAGGAGGATGGCGAACGACGACGGACGTAGATCGACAAATTGGGCAGCAAAGCTCGTCGGCAGCTCAAAGATACTTTCGGACACGACGAATCCAAATAAAATATTTGGAGCTCATGAAGAGGATTATAGAGCCTTTTGATAAATAGATTTAGCTCCAGGAAGAGGAGAATAAATTCTAGGAAAGGTCTAGAAAATTCTCAAAGGAACCTAGACGTTAGATAAACATGTTTTTCAAAACTAAGCACTCATGAAACACGAAGATGCTTCGGCATGAATGCAACACACAGAGAAAAACTTATTTAATTTTAGAAAACAAACAATTGTTTTTTTTCTACGCTAAATTCTCTGTAAAATAAATAAATGTTGGAAAAATTTTAAAATTGAGTGAAAATCGTTGTTTATTTTTTCTTTAAATTCACATCCTGGAATTGGAGAATTTCAGGGTGTGACATGCTACCACTACTACAGAAACCATTAACCTCATCGGCCCATATGAAGTGGGTCAAAACGGGCCGCTTAGTTTATGTCATGGTAAGCGGCATGACCTATGCCGCTTAGAATAAGGCCATTATACGAAGTGGTGCAATTGATGAGCCAACTCGGATATGTAAATGAAGCGGTCCGTTATATGCCGCCTAGAATAATTGTTCATCCTAAACGGTGTATTATATGCTGCCTTGAATATTCATTTACCGAAGCGGTTTTCATTTGACCCGATTGCTTTGGAAATTTAAAACGCATATACAATTGAGGACGACTTCATCTTGCGATGCAAGTCGAAGCGGGCGTGCGCGTGTGAAACCGATCGAGGATCTTCTTCAGCTTGCGATACAAGCTGATCGGAATCTCCCTCGTCTCCTTTTCTTATAAATAAAACCCCCAAGGGTCTATCTTCCTCACACCATACCCAGCAGCCATGGCGCAAAGAATAGATCTCGTAGGCAGAAAGCTCCTGCTTCTTTGCTTCATAGCCACACATTCCTTCTCTATCTGATCGCTAAGTGAATTCTCGTGATAGGGTTAGGTTTATACCCCTTCTTTAGTTTGCCTTTCTAGTAGCCTGGTGGAACAATCACTAGGAGAATCCTCGTGATGACGTTCACTGCGCTATCTCAGGAGGAAACCGATGAAGAGGAGGTTAGGATGCCCTTTGCCCGTCGGCCTTGCGTTGACACTTGCTAACGTCACTACTAATTGCCTAGTAGTACCGCTAGAAATACCAAGTGGTAATCTAATAGTTGCGAAAGAATCTACAAGCGCACGGATATACCATTGTAGCATTTCACCCATGAGTATTCCCAAGGGTATCGTATTTCCCAAAGGAAAGTGGGGTTGGTCAAAAATTACTGTTGTGATCATGAATATAGCAATAGCATGGATAGAATCATATACTAAGGATAGGGGTAAGAATAATGATATGATATGGGTAGTGTGACACACACTGGGGTTCATCTCAAGGACATTAGACTAGGAAAAGGACTAAGAGTTAGCATCTAGGTTCTAAACACTTCACATACATGCACAGGTCATATTAGAGATACAAGTTATACATCATCATGAAATAATCAAAGCACCCAGGCAAGGGGAGATAACCTCCCTCGCTACTTAAGCACAGACAAGTTGTTACTCATTTCAGAACTCCTACAGGGAACCCGAACGTGGGGGGTTTCAGAGGGTCCAACGGGGCTGTCACCACCTGTGGCCTACCCCGGCCAAACCGTGGGGAACACTCATAATCAATCGTTGATTCCAACCCGAGCTCCATGCTCGCGTTGTTCACACCACAGCAGATCTAATACCATATTACCTCCTAGGAGATAATAGATTTAATATTTATTTCATATTATTTAAACCTAAAATAGGGAAAATATCTTCTTAATAGATCTATTTTTTCATGCCTGATTATATCAGATCTAATCTCTTTTACTCAGTGCCGGCTCTAACCCCCGGTCATTAGGGGCAATGGCCGAGGGCCCATGACCGGAGGGGCCCATGAGTTTAAGTACTGTATGTGTATAGTATATACGGAGTATGTATTAATGTATGGATCATTAGCCCATTACTCCAAAACAAAATTAGCTTATGGGCCAACAGGCCTTCCGCTTAGAGAGTAGAGGTCCACCGATCACACAGCCAAAAACCAATCGATCGACTTCGTTCCGTCTCGCCCATATCTGCGACTTCCAGAAACCAAGCGACGCACCGCCCGTCCGCCCAGCCTGCGACCTTCGTTCCATCTCGCCGTCTTGTCGATCGCCACAGCCCGCAGGAACAAAGCGAACGCGCTCGCGAACGGACAAACGCCTCCCGCCGTGTCCTGCCGCCGTACTGCCGCCGTGATCCGGTGACAGACTGAGAGTGAGTAGTTTTTCTGTTCACTGATGTGGCATCCATCCTTCGGATGTCCTTTAATCACCTGTATCAGTCCCTGGATCAGTGCACTGATACAGGTTTTACACAGGATTAGTATTGGAAGCAATAAAAGCGCAGTAAATAGAGAGTTACTACCTTCGCCTTAGCGGAGAGTGGCATTGTGGCCCATTCAAGAAGGGGATGGGCCGGAGTGCCCTACACGTCCGTGTACCTGTAACATTTGAAAGCAAGGCTGAGTACATCTATGATTGGTACTTAGCAAATCCTGTGTAAAATTATGATGTATGCAAGGGAGTGAGGTTATCCTTTGGTGGAAATATAAATATAAAGTGGAGTATTATATATTTGCAAACAGGGGTGGGAAAGAAGGATTAATAAGTTGTTTGGTCCTGGAGGGGCATCTCATCCCTGCCAGTCCCCATGTTTTAGTTTTCTCTTTCCCAGAGGCCGTTAGGGTCCTTCTGGGCCGGCTTATGCCTCACTCATCTGGGCCTCCGCCCATCTCGTCATCTCATACTTCATTACTACTGGTGATTGCTAATCAACGGGGGCTTTGACCAAATGGGCTCATGACCGAGAGCCACGGCTATCGACAGATTGGTTACTCTGCAGAGGTTGCACCCTATGCCATACGGTCGGTCAGTCCATACCCCCGCGGAGGGCGGTACCGACCTACGAGACCCGTACCCGCCGGTGTCTGTCTCCAGACTGCATTTCCTAGGTCCAGCCACAGGTAATACTGGGGGCTAAACAGGGGCTACTAATCATCATCCGCTCCGCGGATGTCGATCCGGGTCTTCTGAGCTCATATAATAGGGCCCTCGGCCCTCAGGGTCTCCCTACCCTGAACTCTAGTCAACTCGTGCCGCCCAGTCCCAGCCCTCTGTCTGGGGCTGTCTCCAGTACACCCGTTCCCGACTTGGTGCGTGCCCGACTAGGCACCAGGCGCTACCTGGTTCGCCGGTCGGCACTCTGCACCAATCCTACGGCTCCTTGGGATGGATTGTCTAGGATCTACTGGCGGGGTGTGAGTCAAGGCCTCACATTACAGGTCATTCCCGAAGGCCATGTCCTTTTTGGCCCATATGGCGGTACTGGCACTGGAAAGACTCTCCCGTGAACCGGTCCTTATGCGACCAGAGCAAGCCTTTGAGACAGGATCCTCTGCCGAGGTTGTCTCCCTCACTCGCAAGTCCGTCCTTAGGGGTTCTATTATTAGTTGGTTCCTTTTATATTAAATCCAATATTCACTCTCATCTCTCGGAATCTCTTCTGAATAACAAAAGGTTCAGAAATTCCTAAGAAATCTATTTCTAAATAACGCTCGGTCATCGATAGATCGTGACCGGGGTTATTATTAGGATATTGGGCTAGAAGTGGCTCTAAATCAAGGGGGAGGTGGAATATAGAGGGTTCTCCTTATATTTTAACAAAGTATGCATTCCATGTTATTAACTTGGTTGATTTTATTATGCAGGAACTGGGACTGGCGACCAAGGAGTTGGTTGCCAGGACTTGCCTTCAGGAATGGTACTTGGACGTCCGCTAATGCGTACGTATGCTCAATGCTGACCAGGCGTGGCTTCTGGATCTTCCGGAGCTTCGGCATCTTGGTCAGGACCTGGTCATGCCATCGACCTATCAATCAATAAAATATGGAAAATAACATTCAGTATAACAGTACATCAAACAATTCCTATAGAATGAATATAAAGGATAAAATGGGGAGATATCAGGGGCTAATCCATTAATTATGGTAAATAATTAAGGGATTCCAAGGAACAGAATTTCCGGGAAATTGATAAGTGATTTCCCCGGAGATGATGGAATGGTCGGAGAGTTATATGGATTTTTAAGAGATAACCCCCAGATGACGGCGGCTTCTAAGAAGGGCTTAGAACAGTGGGTACGAGGATTATTGGATGGCTAAGCAATAATTCCGGAATAATTAATGGATGATTGTATTAATTATTTAGAAATAAGTTTCTAAATAATTAATAGAACGGAATGGAGTTGGGTAGTACAACGGCTAGGATTCTATCAAAACCCCGGGTTTTGATCGGACGGTGAAGCGACGTCCGCGGGGCTTTAGACGGGGTTTCGGCGGGGTTTTTAGGATAGTGCGATTGAGATTTGGGGCTAGGATATAAATCCTAGGTCATAAAGCATATGAAAATGTTTAGAATAATTCCTAGTATTTATGGAAAAACATGGGGATTTTATGGGGCTCGGGAATAGGATTGGCGGTAATCGGGGTGCATTTAACGGGATTTTCTATTGGATGAGGGCTACTCTTTTGGGATTTAGGGTCAAGAAATATCTTAATATGGTTTAGATGGCTCTAATAGGTTTAGAAATATTCCTAATAATTTTGGAGAATTTTGGGGAATTTTTGGGTGGAAGAAATGCTCTAAATAAAATGTTGGGTGCAATGTTTCGGGTGTACCTAGCAATTTCTGAAGAGGCTGACGTCAGCAGAGGGTCCCAGCCGCGCACTGTGCGGTGCGCCGCGTTCACGGGCTGGTGGGCCGCGCGTGCTGCGGCCTGCAGTCCAGTGGACCGCGTCCACGGGCCGGGGCACGGGACGGCCGTTAGGCGGAACAGTGACGGCCGTCGCGTGGGGCCCACAGGCAGCGATTGGGCGAGGGAGACGGCGGCGGTGCGGGCGAACGGCGTCAGCCCGGCCCCGCCTGGCAGTGGGTGAGGGCGGGGGACGGCGGCCGGTGGCCGTTCTCTTCTTCTCTCCCCTCGCTCTGCTTCTTCTCGCCGGCAGAGGAAAGGGGAGGGGAGGGGAGAGGCTGGCCGGATTCCGCCGGTGGCGGCAGTTGGCCGGGCAGGGAGGTTCGGGAGGAGGTGGAGTGGAGGAGGCGCCGGGCTCCTGAAGGGCAAGCGAGGAGGGGGTGGTAGGGTGGAGCGGCGTGGCGTGGCCGCGGCGGAGGGGGAAAGAAGAGCTTGGGCTCGGCTCCGGTGAGATGCGGGGGAGGGGAGGGGCGACCCCTTTATTTATAGCCTGGGCGGAGCTCGCGGAGCTCGCCACGTCGCGGCGGAGGGTGAGGCCGGCGGTGAGCTTGCTGGGGGGTTTGGCGCCGTACTCCGTTCACGGCGGCGGCCGGTGAGGCCGACACGCGGCGACCCTGAGCTCCAGGGCGCGATCTGGGCCGCGTGGTGGACATCGGAGGGCGGAGGGGCGCGGGTAGGGGGTAAATCCTAGGGGGTTGTAGGGGGGCAGTCGTGAGGGACGGCGGTATGGGCTCTGCGGGCGCCATTAATGGCGCTTCACGTGGCTTCGGCCCTCCGTGGCAGCAGGGGAGGGGAGGAGAAGGGAGAGGGGCACGTGGAGCTCGGTCGTGCGATGTGGGTGGCACCCGTGCAGGGCAGTGGGTTAGGCGCCGGCGGCGGTGAGGAGCGGCCGGCGGCATGGTGGTGCCGGCGGCGGCTCGGCGCTGGGGAAACCGTAGCGTAGGGGTAAGGTGGTGTGGAGAGCCGCGGGCGCGTGCGGTTCGCCGGGGCGGCGACGGCGCGCTTGGGTGCGGCGGCAGCGCTGGCGGCGGTCAGCGGAGGCGGGGTTCGCCGGCGACCAACGGCAGCGGCGTTGTGTGATGGTGGTGGAGCGGCGCCGGTGAGTGGCGGCGCTGGGAGAGGTTGCTCCTCGTCGGCGGTGGTGCGTACAGCACGACGCGGCGGCGGGGCACGGCGCAGCGCGGTGGCGGTGCGTGCGGCGGGGCGGAGGTGCGACTGGCGCACGGCGGCGCACGGTGGGGCAACGCCGGGCCTGTGCGGCCGCGCTTGGTGGCGGTGGTGTTGAGTGCGGTGGCCGGAGGCGCACGGCGGCGGTGCCGGCGGCAGAGCCGAGGCTCGCCGGCGGACGGCGGCGCCGGGGGAATTGCTCCCCGGCGGCGGCGGCGGCGGAAACAGGCGGCTGCGCCGGGGTTGGGTGGAGGAAGGAGGGGAGGCGGGCCGCGTAGGCCGTGTGGGCCGCGCTGCCTGGGGAGGGGCGGCGTGGGCCGCGGCCTACTGGGCCGAGCGGGGAAGTCGCGTGGCCCAGGGGCAAAGGAGGCAGCTCGGCCGCGGGAGAGGGAAGTGGGCTGCGGGCCGGTCGAAGGAGGGAAGAGGGTGAACGAGGCCGGGAGTTGGGGGATGCAAAACGGACTTCGACGATGGGCCGTGAAGGGTTTGGCCCAATTAAGAAGAGAATAGGTTTTCTATTTATTTGAATGTAAGTTCGAACTCAAATTTGAATGGGGATTCAAATTTGAGTAAGGTTTTGATGTGGGGCTTTGAGATGAATACTAATTTGGGATATTTTGGAGAGATTTTGAAAATAAGACTTATTAATATCCAAATTGAGTTTGAATATGAATGCTAAAAGATTGGAAAGGTATTTGATGGAATTTCTATGAAAGGAAATGGGAGAGTTTTCTAAGCATTCGAATGCAACACACATGTTTGATTCAATGCACGGTTTAATTTAGAAAATATATTTTGAGTATCGTTAGGGGAGATAATTAGGTTTAGTTAAAGAAAAATTTTGATAAGCCTGTATTTCTAAATGTCTTAAAAAGCAGGGTGTTACAACTGATCAAGTGTTTTTCTTATTTTTTAGGGTTTTACTCTTCTAGTTCTAATAGAATTTTTATTTTCTCTCGCAATTTAGGTCCTAGGATAATGCAATGTTGCCTAAGAGGCATTTGTCGGGTTCTCAAAAAAGGAAAAAAAGAAAGCTTCAAGATCAATTTATCGAAACGCAAAAGGGTGCTATACACAAGCTTTTTTCATCTTCAAGTAATGCCGATGCTGCCAATGCTAATGCCGATCGTATTAGTTCTCTTTTTACACTTTTAGTTTGTACTATTGGCATTATTGTTTTAAGGATTAAATATATCACTATTACTATTATATTTTTTATTATATTATAAAATATATTTAGTGAAGAGGGCCCATAACATTGGTTCGCTCAAAGGCCCTTAAAATCATAGAGCCGGCACTGCTTTTACTGTTCCTATCACGTGAACAAGACTTTCCTCTCTCATGAGTAGACGTAATATTTTTTACCCTCTCATACTGAACATGCATGGAAATTACTCATGAGTTATGGCGTGGATTTTTTTTAAACGAAATAACGTGAGCTTGTTCAAAAGAAAGTAAAAAAAAAATGTGACATAGGCGGCCTCCATGTGACATGAAATTGTTCAAAATTAAAGAAAGTAAAAAAACATGACATGGACGTTCCCATTTCATCTGTAACATGGATATGGTTAAAAAAACGTGACTAGTGACATGTTTAGTCTGCCTTCCACTAGCTTCGCGTGTGACCAACGGATAGTGTGAGGGATGCTGGTATTACCGTAGTTTTTCCATAATTTTTATTTAAATGGTTTACTTATATTTTAAAAATGATGTTTGTGATTTATTCGAATGCTTACCTTCCTAGGAGGCAGTCGGACTACTTTAGCATGGCCCAGGGGCGAAGCCAGAAATTTTTGGGGCCGGGGTCCGATATTCGACGTCGGGGTCTGCCACATGTAAAAACTTTGTTGAACAGTAATTTTTCTTTGAGTTTGACAAAATCCGTCGGGGTCCGGCGACCCCGGCGGCTGCATTGTCTTCTATCATTTGGTGAAGTTCAAGGACAGTTGATAGTACCGTCATATATCCGATCCGTCATGTTGTCAACTTAGAAACCACATGGATACTTAGCTTGTTGTATGGTTTTTTAGTACAAACGCAAATACTCGTATACATGCATGCATACATACTTAGGGGGGCAGTTTGGGAGCGCTTCGCTGGCTCCGGCTCCATCCACTGTCGCACTACTGTAGCATTACTGTGTGAGTACCGTAGCAGCGCGGAGTCGGAGCTGGCAAAGCCACGGTTGCTGGCTCCGCCGGCTTCACCCATTTTGCAGTTCGTTTCGATCATCGGTATCCGTTCTAGCTCCTTGCTACAAGGTTAAATAGTGTTGCACAGTGTCGGTTGATGTAGCATGAAGCTGAAGCCGGCCAGATCGAAGCAGTCCCAGACAGGCCCTTATTCCTTTGATTACAAGCACATAACCATATCTTTGTGAACACATCCAAGAGATTGGACTAGCAGATGACAAGATTTATTTTGAAATACCGGAGGAATACGTACATAAGATTTTAAAACGAGTCATCCTTCGCCCGGTGGTGGACTAATTAAAGAATAGGCAAAGAACAACTAACCTCCACCGTACTATGTACCCTGCGCATCTATAAATACAACCAATGCATCCTCCCTTCTTCGAACACAAAGGCCAAAGGGAAAGCGTCTATCCCAACCCTTGCATGCACTACTATACATTATTCTCTCTCGTGCTCGGTAACACACTCTAGCTAGTCTCTAGCTAGCTAGTTAGCCATGGCCTTTTATGCAATAGCTCCTCTTCTTTGCACACTAGCTCAGAGTGAGCTCTACATGCACCTGTACATAAACCAAGTGTCGGAGGGCGCAAACCGAAACCAAGTAGTAGTGGTAAACACTACGGAAGGCTTTGGGCGTACTGTCATTACAAATTGGCCTATAGCTGACGGGCCAGCACCCAACGCAACTATTGTTGGACGTGCCCAAGGGATGCATTTCCTGTCATCAAGCCAGGCTAAATATAACTGGTACACGTCCATGAACTTAGTGTTCGAGGACACAAGGTATGGCTCTTTTCGCTGATAACATAACTAATTGCAATCATATTCGTGTAAAGTTGTTTTGCCGTTACGATGGCTAAACGTCTATTCATGAATTGGTTCATGAGTAGCATGCATGCAGTAAATTTTGTGCTGTAAAATGTTCACATTATGTGTGACACTTGTTTATAAAAAGTAGGTTTGCCGGGTCCTCGCTTCAGGTGATGGGCACTTTTCCAAAAGACGGTCAGTGGAGCATTAGTGGCGGAACTGGAGAATTTACTATGGCACGTGGTATTGTTAACTACAAAAAAATCCAGGACACTGGTTATTCAAATATTAGAGAACTCCACGTGCATGCATACTACACTCCCATGATCGGGGTAAGTAGCTAGCTAGTGCCAAGTCTAAGCTAACTATGCTTTTCTTCTAAAATATACAGTAGTATTCTAAAAAAAAGCGAATTGATGCCATACTAATATATAGATTTTTAATGTTTCACTCTGTAACTTACTATGAAGGATTCTGGCTTTCGTGATTGTAACTCCTGGAAGCTCGGGGCTTGACAATTGTGGACCGGGAGATTAGCTAGCTCCATGCAACATCTTCAAATAAACGTACGACGACATGCATGTCGTATGAGATGCTATTACAGGCTTTTCCTATGTTCGTCGTTTCAGAATAAATAAATAACTGAGGTTCTGTATTCGCAGTTATTAAAAACAATATATGTTGTTGCTGTATCATGAATTAATACTATCATCTAGTACCATGTTTTTTGAAAAAAGTCCAAATTACTCCCCTCAAGTATAAGCAAAGTCCGGATAACCCTCTAAAGTATGTTTTGGTTCAATTTACCCCTAAACTATGACATTTGGTTCAACCTACCCCTTAATACAATTTGTCATTTTTGTTTCTCCATGTACAAGTGGAATTTTGAGTTCAAATTTTACGAGATGATAATAGACATCATAACACATATTTAAAAAAATATGTCATGAATTTTCTATCGTTATTTTCATATGGTAGAATATTTAATAATAAATTAATTGTCGAGACACAAAATTATGTGAAAAATAATGACAAAAGTTCTTAACATATTTTTCTGATATACATTGTGATGTCAACTACCATCATGTAAATTTTGAACTCAAGATTCCACTTATGTATGGAGAAAAAAAGGACAAATCATATTAGGGGTAATTTGAACCAAATGTCATAGTTTCGAGGGTAAACTGAACCAAAACATACTTTAGGGTTATCGGACTTTGCTGATACTTGAGGGGAGTAATTTGAACTTTTTTCATGTTTTTTTGTTATGTTCAATCTACCCGGTCATTAATAAAGTGGGGATTGGTTTGCCCAAGCAAAATGGTCACAAGAACTTCTTGTTTGCGCTTCATGTGTGGTTCCACACAGATCCGTTGTGCCAGCAGCGTTGTTGTGGCCTCTCTCTAATCTCTAATCAGCGCACAAGTCAACAATAATGTCCAAATTTCCTGTACCGTACGTAGGAATAAGAGAAAATTAATTTCCTCCACTGAGATTTAGTTATATAAAAAGAGAAGGATCCGAAAGAATATTGATTTAAATGACGTGGCAGGCACTACTACAGTGATGAATTTCTGAAATAATATACCACTTGCACCATAAACATCAGGAAGCTGAAAACAACATTATTATTACATGATAGTATTAGGGTTACATTACTGGTCAGAAAAAAAAATTATCAGAGGTCACCGAGAAATGCAGAGGTATTTCGATATTTGACATCAAGTTCGCACGCCTAACGCGTCTTGACATCCAATTCGTAAGCCTTTCGAAATTTGACATCGGGCATGCGAATTGTTTCGATCTGTAACATTTCGGATCAATTTTCTCCCTTTTGCAATTTCCATCCCAGATTTCACTGTTTGGGCCATGTGAAGGGACGATTATGCCCCTGGCCTTGCCTTTAGATTGGATCGAACTCATCTCTGTCTCTCATTCTCTTTCTTTCTCACTTAGCCTCAAGAACAGGCGGCTGGAGCAGGTAGGGTTTCACGTCGAGGTGTGGATTCAGACGCCCGAAGCCTGCTGAACGGATCCCATGATCCCATTCGATCTTCCTCCCGGGTAAGGCCTCACCTTTCGACCCTAATCCCTCCCCCAATCCATGCATGGTGACTGTATGTGTTTTTGTAGAAAGGGTAAGGCCTCACCTTTCGTCCCTAATCCCTCCCCCAATCCATGCATGGTGACTGTATGTGTTTTTGTAGAAAGGGAAAAATAGATGTGTGAATGGGGCAAACGATTTAGCTAGTAGCCGATTCATGTGCTTGACCATTTTTCTTTGTACTCGGTAGGCTTGATCCCGATGCTGACGAAGCCGCGCCAAACCCTACCTCCTGCAGACAAGGTAGACTGGTTCCACGCGGACGAGGAGGATGCGTGCGACATCGGCGTGGGATAGAAAACGGCAGCGGCAGCAGCAGCAGCGGCGCGGGACAGGGGGCGGCGGTGGCAGCCAGAGCAGCGGCGCGGTACAGGAGGAGGAGGCGGCAGCAAGTGCAGCGGCACGGGACAGGGGGACGGCGACAGCAGCAAGACCACCAGCGCGGCGGGCTAGGGGGCGGCGGCGGCTGACGAGGGAAGGAGGAGGAGATGCGACGCCGAGATGCAGTGTCTCGATCTCCTCTGAATCGACAAAGAAGATAAGGCCAAGGGCATAATCGTCCCTTCACATGGCCCAAACAGTGAAATCTGGGATCAAAATCACAAAAGAGAGAAAATTGATCCAAAATGTTACATATCGAAACAATTCGCATGCCCGATGTCAAATTTCAAATGTCTTACGAATTGGATGTCAAGACGCGTTAGGTGTGCGAACTTGATGTCAAATATCGAAATACCTTGCATGTATCAGTCTTATTGGATTTCATCTATGACATGGATTTTGTAAAAAAAAAAATGTGACTGATGACATGTTTAGTCTGTCTGTTGCTAAATCTGCGTGTGACTAGCGGATAGAGTGAGGGATGTCGGTATTACCAGGATTTAGTTTTTCCATATTTTTTAAAATATTTTACTTATTTAAAAATTGATGTTTGTTGATTCATTCAAACGCTTACCTCCTAGGAGGTAATCGGAGTACTTTAGCAATGCCCAAGCTTGTCTTCTTTAGTTTGGTGAAGTTCAAGGACAGATGACAGCACCATCATCCTTCATGCTGTCAACTCAGAAACCACCGGCTAGCCCCACACATGAAGGACCTCATCTTGCCAACTCAAAGCGTTTTCTTAAAAAAAAAAGTATACCTGACAATTTCATAATAGTACGAAATATGGCAAGGCACTTTCATCGTGCCAAAGTTCCGGCGCTCTTCTTGAAACTTGACATCGAAAAAGCTTTCGAGTCCGTAATATGGGATTAGTTATCTCCAAACTCTGCTGGAGCGACTGGGTTTTCCCAGAGATGGATGAACCGGACCGCTACGTTACTTTGTACCTCATCCCGGGTTGTCTTAAACAGGATTCCAAATGGCCCGATCTGACATCACAGAGGTCTTTGGCAAGGGGACTCTCTTTCGCCACTCCTCTTCGTTATTGCCATCAAACCGCTATGTGGGCTAAAAATAGCAATAGAGCAATGTCTAATTAGCAAATTGCAGGAAGAAGCCTAAATGTAAGAGTCCCATGTACGCAAATGACACAACAATTTTCGTCAATCCCATAAAAGAAGATATCAACGCCCTGACTGATATGCTAACACGTTTTTGTTAAGTATAACTGAAGAGCTCTACAAATCCAGGCTGTTGAACTGCTGGTTGCAGTATTTGGCACACAGCAATAGATGCTCCTATGCAGCAACCGTTGCTGTGCCAGAAGTAGGGAGTCTTTTACCTGTATACCATTAAAAAAAGATGGTTGTTACCTGTGTGCCACTAAAACGTTCGCAGACACATATGTACCATCGCACGAACTTTCTTTTACCTATATGAAATTTCATCCAACTTCTATTAGAAATTAACCCCGACATGCGTGGGACCCACTAATAAAAAGTTCCATTGTGCCCCTGGACCCATCTCTATCTATTCCAACTTGCGGTCTTTGCCCCCACCTCCGGTCAGATCCGCCTCAGGCGAGGCCAAGCCGCCGGCCGTCGTGCGTGTGCCTCCAGGCCGCCGCGCGTTGAGGCCCAAGGCCGCCGCCTGAGGAGGGCGCCTCCAGGACGCCACGCGTGGGGGGCGCCCCTCCATGCCACTACCGCCACGGGTCGAGGTCTCCAGGGTGCCACGCGTGGAGGGCTCCGCGTCGTCAACGCCTTCCTCGCCCCCGTCATCAAGGCCGGCGGTGGCGACGGCACCAGGTGCGGCCACCAGGTACCTGCTTCTCCGGGCAATGCCGAGTAGGCGAACGGCGGCGGAGGAGGCGTAGATGCGAAGCGGAGGCGCACGGAGGAAGGGACGGTGCTGGGGAGTAGCGCGGCAGCGGTGCACCCAGACGTGCTTCGGGCGCTAGCGCGGGCGCTGAGCTTCAATTACGCGGCTGATTAGTTGGAACAAGAATTCTTCCATCGTCGCATGTTCTTGTGATATCATTAAGAAAACAAAAAATAGAACTCACGTGGTGCACTAGAAATGCAGAAGAGTCCTTTACCTGTATGTATGTAGAGGGGTAAAATAGTCTCTCTTTTTTTCACCCCTGGTAGCCTCTGTTAGGCTTCATTTCGTCCAAAATGGCACACAAGTAAAAGGAAGTTTGCGCGATGATATAGAGGTGTCTGCGAATTTTTTAGTGGCACGTAGTTAACGACCATCTTTTTTAAATTTTTAATGGTACGGAGGTAAAAGACTCAAAAGTAGGAACCCCGTATGCCGAAGAGTGAGCGAGCTCTGAGCGTAGACAAACTTCCATCCTACTAGCGTCTTCAAGTTAGGGTACCGTTAAAGTGCTTCTCAGAAGAAGTCGTGATACAAAGATAGAACACGTCTCTGTCGTACTTGTACAGTTGTACTCTACCCGTCTTGAATAAATTGGTCTAAACTAAAAGTGAACATGACTCCACGTTCGAACAAATATTTTTATAGGTGAATAAAATATGTATAATTAGCATGCAAAGTAAAATAAAAGGATAAAAAATAATGAAGGAAACATATAACAAAATAATATAGATATATGAAAAGATAAATAAATAAATCAAAGATAACACAATAGTAAATACATAATATTCTAAAATAAAAGGAAAAGATAAAATAAAATATAGTATTATAAAATAGAAATAAGGTATGGCTGAATCATAGTTATATATAAAACAATTTAAATAGAAGTGTAATTCACTTCAACAACTATGTGACTTGTGGTCCAATGGTAGCATCCATTCCATCCGATGCAATAGGTCTCAATTACAAATCCTTGTTCGAGCAAAAATATTTTTGCAGCGCTGCAGGAAAAAAAATAGACAGGCGTGACCAGCGGGCTGCGGAGACAATTGGGCCGAATCCATATTAGACGGGCTGAACGAAGCTGAATTCAAGATTTTTCTTTTTGAGATCAAGCTGAATTCAAGATGGGCCGAGCCAACTGGGAAAAAAGAGAAAGTAAAACGGGCCAAAAAGATTCTACGAGGCCCAACTGAGCTACGGGTTTCATTAACATTCAAATACATACTTGCAGCCTAGAAAACTTGTCCATGAAAAATTTGACATGGAGTAAGTATATCATGGACTCTCGATTAGCCTGAGCACAACAATAGTGTTGACGCTGTTTTCAACACGTCTTAGACTGGCATCAAGAAGGAAAGAGGAAGACGGTTTTTGAATCGGAATCGGAGGACTAAGACAAGAGTCAGAATCAGAGTATCCAAGATCAGACGATGCCCGATTGAGATAGTTGCTTTATGAGCTTAATTGGCCAAGAGTGGGTCGTTTTGTATCTTATAGATAATAGTCTGTAGCTTGTACTCTTTAGGAAGTTTCTTTCTTTCGTGTCAACTTTAGTTATGTCGTAATCGACTAGGAGTTTTTAATTCCAGGTATAAATATAAGCCCTGAGGCTCGTGAGAAGAATAATACACATTCAATACAACAAACCTCTACTTTACTTTTTACTTTCAAGTCGGCGACTTCGCCAAAGCTTTTTCCTTTTTTGGGTTCTCTTGCGAGTTGAGGAGATTTCGATTCCCAAGACTCGTACGTGGATTCAGGTTCTTCTGGGAAAGTCGAGTCGATTTCGATCCCCAAAGGCTTGCTTGTAAGTTCCACCCTTATCGAGTAATATCTAAGCTTTAGCATCCGGACGCATCGCTGTGGCTTCATTTAGATTTATTCAACAGTTATCGATATCAGCTAGATCTACAGGTTTTTCTTGTTATTTTTAGCTTTTATCACCCCTTATCTAGCTTAGAACTTGATCTAATCGGCTCTGTTAAAGGCTTCATCACCGATTGCATCTAATTGTTGTTTAACTTGTTCTAAGTGTTGTTATCCTAAGCTTTATCAGATCGCTTTTATAGTTGTCTTTTATTGCTTAGTTCTCAATCGGCTCATCGCTGTTTGAGTACCGGACTCGGCTCTCTAGCTGTTTCACTGCATATCAGAATCGGTCCTATCATATCTGATCTCACTGACGGCAGAATCGGCTTCTTAGCTGTTTCTTAATATCTGATTTTCATCCTTGTCAATCAACAGGTCAGATTGACTGGCACGCCCCGGTTTTCAAGGCCACGCCTTCGCTCGTGTGTTCGCGCATCTGTCAAGTCCCATTTTTGCGTCAACACACTTTTGGCACGTCCGGTGGGACCCGAAACTTTAAAATACATGGATCTGTATCATGCGTTACCATATTTAATTCAAGCGTCTATGTGCCAGCCTGAGATTCCTCCGTCAAGAATTCAATATCAAGGAAACTTCCAGCCAATAGTTCAGATGCATCAAGTAAGGAATTATCAAATTCCAAAAATTCCTCAGGTCCCTTGGCTGATGAGTTCTCATTCAAGCCAGTCATGTCGGGAGCAATATTACTTTCCCCATCAGGTTGTACAGCCAATAGTTCCGATTACCCAATTGTCGGTTCATAATGTGCAAAAAGAAGATCATCAGTTGAAGCATTCCCAAGCATCGGTTCAAGATCAATCGGGAAATTTTGAACAAGATTAAAAAGAAGCTTTAGGGGAAAATGTTGAGTAATCTTTTTCAGTCAATATGGTTGAAGTTAGTAATAATGGAAATAAAAAGAATCATATTGATCTATCCTCAGATCAGCAGCAAAACAACCGAACTCATAAGATTGAATCGGTAGAGCAAAACTCGTCTTCAAATCAACAGTCAAACAACCGATCTCATAAGGATGAATCGGTAGAACAAGATAAATTAGGAATCATAGATGAACAAGATGAAGAAAAATTGGGATATGGGTTTACATCGGCTGACAAATTGGAAGAAGTTGATTTGGGAGATGGTGATAAACCTAGGCCAACATACATAAGTGCAAAATTAGATCCGGAATTCAAAACCAAGTTGATTGCTTTACTACGGGAATATAAAGACTGTTTTGCTTAGGAATATTCTAAGATGCCTGGTTTGGATAGATCAGTTGTTGAACACTGATTGCCAATCAAACAAGGGTTTCGGCCATACCAACAGCCAGCACGACGATGTGTTCCTGAAATCCTTAATGATATCAAGGCTGAGATTACACGATTGATAGATGCTAAGTTCATTAGACAATGTTGATATGCGGAATGGATTTCTAATATCGTTCCTGTATACAAGAAAAATGAAAAACTTCGAGTTTGTATTGATTTCAGAAATCTTAATAAAGCAACCCCGATGGATAGATATCCAATGCCAATTGCCGATTTACAAGTTGATGCTGCCGCAGGTCATAATGTTATCAACTTCATGGATGGTAATCAATGTTTTAAATAGCTGGCTAAGCCATTTAGCTTCAAACTTCTAAAAACGGCTAATAGCCGGGCTAAATGGAGCTATAGCGGCAAATAGCGGCTAAATTACACGTAGAAGCAAATAGTCGCGTCCTCCTCAATAAAGCTATAGCCGGCTATAGCGGAGACCTTAGCCAGCTATTTAAAACATTGATGGTAATGCTGGATATAATCAGATTTTAATGGCTATTGAGGATATTCACAAAACCGATTTTCGTTGTCCTAGACATATTGGACTTTATGAATGGGTTGTCATGACTTTTGAACTTAAAAATGTTGGTGCAACTTATCAGAGGGCCATGAATTATATTTTCCACGAGATCATTGGAAAAATTGTTGAGATTTACATCGATGATGTAGTAGTGAAATCGGGAAGCTATGAAGAGCATTTATCCGATTTACGACAAACATTGGAGTGTACAAGAAAGCATGGTCTCAAGATGAATCCACTCAAATGTGCATTTGGTGTATCAGCCAGGCAGTTTTTAGGGTTTATGGTTCACGAAAGAGGAATTAAAATTAGCCAGAAGAGTATTAGTTCAATTAACAAGGTTGTTGCTACAGAAAACGAAAAGGAACTTCAATCTTTGATTAGCAAGATTAATTTTATCAGAAGATTTATATCTAATCTATCTGGCAAAATTCAGCCGTATACTCCTTTATTGAAATTGAAGGCCGATCAGAAGCTTGTCTGGGGAAAAGAACAAGAGGAAGTTTTGGATAGAATTAAGAAATATCTTACGTCTCTGCCGATTTTGGTTCCCCCACAGAAGGGTAAGCCATTTAAATTATATTTATCGACTGACGGCGTTGCAATCGGATCGGCTTTAATCCAGGAGTTTGAAGGGAAGGAGCGAGTCGTATATTTTGTTAGTAGAAGACTCTTGGACGCTGAAACAAGATACTCTCCAGTTGAAAAATTATGCTTGTGTTTGTATTTTTCTTGTACAAAATGAAGACATTATTTATTATCGGCTGAGTGCATTGTTGTTAGCAAGGATGATGTGGTACGATATATGTTATCTTTACCGATTCTAAATGGAAGAATCGGGAAACGGATTTTGGCCCTTTCAGAATTTGATTTGCGATATGAGTCTGCTAAAGCTGTTAAAGGACAAGTATTGGCTGATTTTGTAGCCCAGCATTGTGGATCAGATGTGACTATGATTGAACCTATTCCTTGGACACTGTTTTTCGATGGATCGGCGTGTGGAATCGGATCGGGTATCGGTGTTGTTCTCAAATCGCCTCGGGGGCAACGTTCGATTTTGCTTTATCGATTGAAAAAACCGCCACTAATAATCAAGCAGAATACAGGGCTGTTCTCAAAGGTTTGTAGTTACTGAGAGAGATTAAGGCTGATGCCGTAGAAATATTCGGAGATTCTATGCTTGTTGTGAAGCAGTTAACTGGAGAATATGAGTGCAACGATGATATTCTTTTAGGTTGTCATGAAGAATGTCTTCGATTATTTAAAGAATTTAGGATGGTGAAGATTGAGCATATTCCTAAACTCTATAATCATGAAGCTAATCGATTAGCTCAGAGTGCATCGGGGTATCGACCGATTCAAGAAATGATGGAATCGGGTTTAGCTGACGATGATTGGAGGAAAGAGATATTTGAATATTTAAAGGATCCATCCAAAAAGACTGAGAGGAGAATAAGGTTTCAAGCGATTAAGTATGTATTGATGGATGATAAATTATATTATCAGAATCTAGATGGTATATTGCTCAGATGTATCGGTTCTGATGAAGCTAAGGTATTGATGGGAGAGATTCATGAAGGGGCCTGTGGAGCTCATCAATCGGCTTTCAAAATGAAATGGATGATTCGTCAGAATGGATATTTCTGGTCAACTATACTTGAAGATTGCTTCCGATACTACAAGGGTTGTCAAGATTTCCAAAAATTTGGCAACGTTCAGAGGGCTCCAGCTTCGGCTATGAATCCGATTATTAAGCCGTGGCCTTTCAGAGGATGGGGAATAGATTTGATTGGACAAATAAATCCACCATCTAGCAAAAATCATAAATTCATAGTGGTGGCGACTGATTATTTTACCAAATGGGTCGAAGCTATTCCTTTGAAAAATGTGACATCAAATAATATGATTGAGTTTGTAAAAGAGCAAATAATATACCGATTCGGTATTCCACACACTATTACAACCGATCAGGGTACTATGTTTATTTCTGGAGAGTTTGAAGAATTTGCTTCTAGTATGGGTATTAAATTGTTAAATTCGTCTCCTTATTATGCCCAAGCCAATGGACAAGCTGAATCTTCAAACAAGGGAATAATTAAATTGATCAAAAGGAAAATTGAGGAAAATCTTAGGAAATGGCATACTACTTTGAGTGAATCATTGTGGGCATATCGAATGGCTTGTCATGGTGCTACTAAATTATCTCCCTATCAATTAGTATATGGTCATGATGCAGTATTGCCTTGGGAAATTAGAAGCGGATCTAGACGCATTGAGTTACAAGATGATTTGGCGGTTGATAATTATGCTATTTTGATGAAGGAAGAATTGGAGGATTTAGTCAGCCATCGGTTGAGAGCATTGAGTAATATTGAGAAGAATAAGGCTCGTGTGGCTCGATGGTATGATAAAAAGGTTAAGGCTAAAAGCTTTGTTGAGGGAGATCTAGTTTTGAAATTAATTTTACCAATCAGGTCAAAGGACTCTAAATTGGAAAGTGGTCACCAACATGGGAAGGATCATATCGAATTCATCAGTGTATCAGGCAATGCTTATATATTGGAAACACTTGAAGGAGAAGTATTTACGAGAGCGTTAAATGGAAAATATTTGAAGAAATATTATCCTAGTATCTGGGTAGATTCATAGATTAATTACGATGGATATACAAAAACAAGCGAATCGGATATTCAGCCGTTTCAAGTTCGTGAAGACCAATATACAACCATTACAATACATGTTACCAGAGTTAACAGCAGGCAAAAGTATTATTGGTTACGAATTTACAACTGTATCAAGAATTAAGATTGCAGAAGAGATCGGACTATGTCTAACGCCCTTCGACGGATACTATCTACGTCATCCACAACGTGTTGATATTCTTCAATGGAGCCCTGCAATATACGCTGCAGGGATGATGGCAGTTTGAACTTCATGAGAAAGGTAGGGCCTCAACATATGCAAGATTAACCGAATCGGTTCAGCGTTTTGAACCAATACAGAGGATACGAGGTATCCTGGTCCATCAAAACTTACAGGTCCGACAGTTTGTTTTTAATGTCATCTGGAAGAGCTTGGATGTTGGCATCAGATGGTTGGACCACAGTTACTGATGGGATTTCTTTCTCAATTGATTGGACTTCCTCTTCATCAAGGAGACTTCGAATCGGGAAGTCGAAAAAATTGTTGTCAATGGAATCTTGAGCCTAAAAGAAGATTGATTGAGTTAGAAGTAAATGAATAAGTTTGAATGATAAAATAGATAAATAGAATCGGTTGATTACCTGTTTCAGATTTATCTCATCAAAGCGAGTAGGTTGCATTGTTGAGGCCTGATTTTTGACGACGCCGGAGATAATGATCGACTCATGCTAAGGAGAGAAGAAAGATCAGATATATGATGCAGGGATAATCTACACAATAGAGAATTACTTAAGTTATTACTTGATCGGAGGGTTCTTGGTTTGATGTTTCTGGCTGGCCAATCTCTTTTGATTGATTAGCCCCTTCGATGGTGTTGATCGGGATATCTTGGGTCAGATTTCCTGAAACAAGAAGTTAGGAACGGCAAGGTTTGTGAATCTAAAGAGTGCCAATATTACCGATTGGGTTGTTGGAAGCCGATGGAGCTGAAAAGTCTTGTTGTGACCGAGCTTGAAATTTTTGTCCTATGTTTTCCACAATGAATTGTTTCGCATGATATCAGAGTTGATTAAAAGGAAGAGAAAGATTTAAAAGTAAAGGATTCATACCTGATGTTGGCATTTGTTGAGGTATTGCTTGTTGGATTGCATCCACAAGAAGGGTGGCTGCAGCTGGGGTATCAACTACTACGATTTTAGATTTCTTTGAAGTTTTCTTCGAGGAAATACCAGTTTTGGGTTTTAAAGATTTCCCCTTGTAGATGTCATCCGTTGATGGGGCGCTATAACTGATGTGGGGTTCGTCCGATGGAGGAGTGTAATTAATCAGCCGACCGCTCTTGCTAGAAGTCGGAGGGTTGAATTCTTTATCCTGAAAAGAAAAGAATGAGAAATTTTGAATCGGCTCAGAGGGAAGTAAGAAATTTAAATAAAGAATTAGGATTACCTCCGGATCAACGATGAAATCGGAATCGAGCATCTGGCAGTATGATGAAGCCGATTCAAAGAAAAGATGCTGTGACCATTCAGACCACCAGCTCTTGAAAGAAGGCGTGATGATGGAGGTGATTCCTGCTAGCTTCCAAGTATCCAAATCGGACATATTCAGATCGGGAACTCGATCCAATAGGCGACAGAAGGCCAAGTCATTTTCTACTGGATCCCGATATTTGATTAAATCGGCGAAATATAACTTGATCGGTGCTTGGACAAAGCCTAGCTACCGTGCTGACGTGGAAGGGCAGCTGAACTCATAAAGATGTTCATCACTAGCAACCGGAAGTATATTGGGACGGATCACTTACTTGAAGATTGTCTTTGCATCATCATCCGATGTTATTGAATCAAATCGGAAGAATGAAGGATTCTCGAAATTATTGTTGGGGTCTTCGTAAGGAAACCAGATCAGAGCCGATTTACTGATACCATTGTAAAAGCATCTGAAATAAGCTGCGAGCCGATCCGGGGATAATCGGTCACCATTGAGAGTGGTAGCTGCCTCACCAAAGGATGTGCATCTACGAAGTACGACCTTGGTTCCTTCTGCTTGATCCGACGGGAATACTCGACTAAAAATGTCGATTTCCCAAACTCGCTGCATATGAAGGTTTAACCACAAATTTATGAACCACCAAGGTCCACCGAGGCAGGAAATCGGCTCATTCTTTCTCAGCCGCACAGATACCTCATACAACTGGTGATAGACCGACCCAAGCAGATGCTTCCCCAAAGGGAACTCGTTTCCTGACGCCAGAAATTCTGCTAGCTTTTGATATTTCACACAAGGAGCAAAGGACCTTCCGCAGAAAACAAATTTCACTAGCCACATAAGGAGAAAAGCTGAGTGTTCTTTGTGGTCTATGGGACCATTGGACTTTGAATAGGCGTTGATGTATTCCTTCCAGCCGATTCTTGCTACTTTGATCTTGTGAGTTGGTTTAGCTAGACTGTCAGATCGGGTTGTTGAAGTAACATTGAGTCCCATCAACATGACTACATCAGCTAGAGAAGGGGTCATCGGACCATGACCAAATAGAAAAGCGTTCAGGGCATCGGACCAGAAGTATGAAGCGGCCATCAAGAGTGGCTCATTTTTCTTTATGTCCGATAAAGATAAAGTGATGCATTGTCCGATTCCATAAGTCTCCCAGCTAGCGCGTTTATCGGTCATACGAAGGTACCAGTCTTTCCATCCTGCAATTACGGTGGGCCAGGATCGAAAGGTATCCTTCCATTCAGAAGGAGAGTCTGATAGATTCTTGAAAGGGAGGCGATTGGTTTCCAAGTTGATGAAATTGGTTGGGTCTTCGTTACCAATCGGATCTAGGATGAAAAGGCCTGAGGATTCTGGGATTGGAATTGTGATTTCATTTGCAGGCTTCTACAGGAAGGAAAAAATTTAGATCTACTAGAAAGGCGAGAAACAGTAAAGAAAAGGTGTCAAGAAGTCAGAGCATCGTTACCTGGGGGACAGATGAACTGGAGGCCATCTTTTTTTGGCGGAGTAGAAGTTGTATGGGGTTCAAGGAAGCAAGGCCTTGGATTTCACCGAGAGAATCGCCGAATAAAAATGCCGGGGGAAAGCTTGAGGAAGATGGCAATGGCGAGAAATGGCAGGCGGCGGGATGAAGGAGATGGCTATGGAAGAGACTTGTATTTATAGTCTTGCCCTGAGGGTATGTCTGTAATTTCGCGTGGTAAAATCAGGGTTTCTCTCCAGATGGCAGTAAATCAAAAAGGCGGGAATTTCAGGACAATATATTAATCTTATCCCAAAACTGGAGGGCATGTGTTGACGCCGTTTTTCAACACGTCTCAGACCGGCATCAAGAAGGAAAGAGGAAGACTGTTTTTGAATCGGAATCAGAGGACTAAGACAAGAGTCAGAATCGGAGTATCCAAGATCAGACGATGTCCGATTCAGATAGTTGCTTCATGAGCTTAATTGGGCCAAGAGTGGGTCGTTTTGTATCTTTTAGATAATAGTCTGTAGCTTGTACTCTTTACGAAGTTTCTTTCTTTCGCGTCAAGTTTAGTTATGTCATAATCGACTAGGAGTTTGTAATTCCAGGGTATAAATATAAGTCCTGAGGCTCGTGAGAAGAATAATACACATTCATACAACAAACCTCTACTTTACTTTCAAGTCGGCGACTTCGCCAAAACCTTTTCCTTTTTTGGGTTCTCTTGCGAGTTGAGGCGATTTCGATTCCCAATGCTCGTACGTGGATTCAGGTTCTTTTGGGCAAGTCAAGGCGATTTCGATCCCCAAAGGCTTGCTTGTAAGTTCCACCCTTACCGAGTAATATCTAAGCTTTAGCATCCAGGCGCATCGCTGTTGCTTTGTTTAGATTTATTCAACAGTTATCGATATCAGCTAGATCTACAAGTTTTTCTTGTTATTTTTAACTTTTATCACCCCTTATCCAGCTTAGAACTTGATCTAATCGGCTCTGTTAAAGGCTTCATCACCGATTGCATCTAATAGTTGTTTAACTTGTTCTAAGTGTTGTTATCCTAAGTTTTATCGGATCGCTTTTATAGTTGTCTTTTATTGCTTAGTTCTCAATTGGCTCATCGCTGTTTGAGTATCGGAATTGGCTCTCTAGCTGTTTCACTGCATATCGGAATCGGTCCTATCATATCTGATGTCACTGACGGCAGAATCGGCTTCTTAGCTGTTTTTTATATCCGATTTTCATCCTTGTCAATCAACATGTCAGATTGACTAGCACGCCCTGGTTTTTAAGGCCACGCCTTCGCTCGTGTTTTCGCGCATCTGTCAAGTCTCGATTTTTGGGTCAACAAATAGTAATCTCAATTCTCCACTCCCCCACATAGCCTTAGCATAAATATAGTATTATAAAATAGAAATAAGGTATGGCTGAATCATAGTTATTATATGTAAAACAATTTAAATAGAAGTGTAATTCACTTCAACCACTATGTGACTTGTGGTGCAATGGTAGCAATCCATTCCATCCTATGCAATACGGAGTAGGTCTCAATTACAAATTCTTGTTCGAGCAAAAATATTTTTGCAGCGCTGCCGGGAAAAAAAAAATAGACAGGCATGACCAGCGGGCTGCAGAGACAATTGGGCCGAATCCGGATTAGACAGGCTGAACGAAGCTGAATTCAAGATGGGCCGAGCCAACTGGGAAAAAGGGGAAAGTAAAACGGGCCAAAAAGATTCTACGAGGCCCAACTGAGCTACGGGGCCAATTCATGAACATTCAAATACATACTTGAGGCCCAGAAAACTTGTCGATGAAAATTTAGACATGAGTAAGTATAAAATGGTCTCCCGATTAGCCTGAGCCCAACAATAGTAATCTCAATTCTCCACTCCCCACGTAGCCTTAGCATAAAGATTTTCTCCTGAATGCTAGTGTGCGAGCCGCGGTCTCCTGGATTCAGAACTGTTGGATCCAAGCGGTAGACGAAATCGTCTAGGGACCTATTTCTCCACGCGTCCAGACCGAAGTCCCAAATACACTGAATCTGATGAGTGCTCTTCACCATCCAGTACTGAGCAATAGATGCTCCAATGCAGCAACCGTTACTGAGCCAGAAGTGGGAACCCCCGTATGACCATCGTACTTGCATCGTACTAGTGCCGTCTTCAAATTACGGTCCCGTTACAGGGGAAACGGAAGCTGCAAACCAGGCCACCACAGTGCCAGACCGCATCCCGTTCCATTTCAAAGCCCAAGATCTGAGAGCCCAAGCCTGCTCCGCCAGCCACGCGGCCATGCTTGAAGAGTGCAGAGAATCATCGTAGGCCTGCACCCCTAGCACACAGGCTAGCTCTGCAGGCAGCAGGCCTACTCCTAGGCCTGCATCGTCTCGCCTGCATCCGCAGCAGCAGCTACAGCCGGCAGAGCCAGCCGGCACGGCTACGGCCATGTTTAGTTTCCACCCGAAATATTTTCATCCATCACATCAAAGGAGAATCTTTGATGCATGAAGTATCAAATGTAAACGAAAAAGGTGAAAAGTTATATGGATAGATTGTAAATCGCGAGACGAATCTAATGAGTCTACTTAATCCATGATTTGCAACAGTAGTGCTACAGTAATCATCCGCTAATTATGGATTACTTACCCTCTAATTACCATCGTTAGATTCGTCTCGAGATTTCCAACCTATCCATATAACTTTCCACCTTTTTCGTCTGCATTTACTACTTCTAAATTGATAAAATCAAAACCCGAAATCTTTTCACGAAATGTTTTCGCGAACTAAACACGGCCTACACAAGGCTTCTTGGGAGTTGCCTTGGATCAACATTTAGGTTGTGCTCGATCAGGTCCCTTGGCACCCCTGTCATATCCGCGGGTTTCCACGCGAAGATGTCGCGGTTAGCCTGCAGGAACCTGACGAGCGCGTCTTCCTATTTGGGAGTCAGGCCAGCCCCAACCTTGGTGGTCTTGGACTAGTCGCCTTCCATCAGCTCTGAGTCCTTCATTGCCACATCATCAGGAGTGGTCGCCTTGAGTGGCCCTGAGTCCTTTGTAGGAATCTCGAGCTCTGTCTTCTTGAGCTTTTGAGCAGCCGCGAAAATTTAAGCCATAGAGTTAGGCACCTGAGTGGTGGCTGCAAACTCTACAGCCTCTCTGTCGCAGTCGTACTACTGCCTCAAGTCGCCACGGAGGGAGATAACGCCCTTGGGTCCTGGCATCTTGAGGATGAGGTAGACGTAGTGGGGGATGGCCATGAACTTGGCCAATGCAGGACGTCTGAGGATGGCTTGATATGAAATTTCAAAGTCTGCCACCTCGAACTTGATGTACTCTGTCCTGAAATTCTCTGGAGTGCCAAACGTTACAGGTAATGTGACTTGGCCAAGTGGGAGACTACCATTACCAGGAACGATGCCTTAGAACGGGGAATCTATGGGCGTCAGCAGCCTCTCGATGTCGAGGCCCATCCTCTTCAGGGTGCCGGAGAATAATACGTTCAGTCCTGCACCGCCGTCAATGAGTACCTTGGTGAGCTTCGACGTCGCCACCGTGGGATCCAAGACAAGTGGCAATTGCCCTGGTTCATCGTAGCTGTTCCACTGGTCCTCTCTTGAGAAGGTGATTGGAACCTCCGAGTACTTTAAGTACCGTGGGACAGCTGGCTCGACCGCCATGATGTGACGCATGGCGAGCTTGTGGTTCCTCCGGGTTGGGAAACCGTAATCGCCTCCGATGATGACCATGGGTACTTTACTCGGCTTTTGGAATTTGTTCGTCTCATCCTCTTTATCTTCTTCATCGTCCGCCTTCTCTTTGTTCTTGGCTGCGGGATCGAGAGTTTGCTTCTCTGTCTTCTTCTTTCCTCTTTCCTCATGCGATTGCTGATGATACGCGCGTTGGAGATCATAGCATTGACCCATAGTGTGCCTCTGCTTTGGGTGCATTGGACATGGTCTCTCCATGTGAGGACCCGGTGTGTCCGAGGACCGGTGGATGGTCACTTCCTGGTGTGATGAGTGATTGACAACGTGGTGTGGATTGACGTTTCCCTTGGCTCAAGTATTGCAGGTGTAGAATGCGGCTTGGTTGCATTGGTGCAGGTGAAGAACAGGCGCGAAAGGTCTTAGCCATGGCGGCATCCGAGGAGCGGAGAGACAAGTAGGCTTGATTCGAGGGACCCGGTGGCCAGATGGATCAAGTGCGGTTCACATGCTGGCAAGAACGAGCAAGAGGACGTGGTTACGGTGCGAGGTAGTGGCTCACAACCGAAGCTCATACGCGGACGTGAAGCCGACGCAAGGTAGCGGCTAACAACCGAAGTTTGCACGCGGGGTTTGGTGATTTGGCCACAAAATCATCGGTGGACGGTTTCCCTTGGTTTGGGCCTCAAAACCAAGGCCGAGGACTCGACGAGGCAAGTTTGGGCTGCTGGGTCAAGTGTGGCTGGCAGGGCCGGTTTAACCGCCCCCCTGGGCAGGCCCAAGTTTGGCGTCGAGGAGCTTCGATCCGGAGGACACGCGGCGTGACTGCAAGGCTTGCGTCGGAGGGAAGCTAGCTTGCGGTGGAAGGTGTCCCAGCCGGAAAATATCTGAAACCAAATGTCAAGTTTGCCCCAGAGGGGTATGTATCACTTAGGGGTAGTTTAGTCTTTAGAGCACCACCACTTGGACTACTAATAGGCCCCCTAGGGCTTGGTGGCTGCTATCTCTTCTAGGTTATCTCTTTAGTTCTCTTTGGTCTTCTCCTTTGAACTAGTTTTCCCCTTCATCCCCTCCACCTAGAACTATTTCGAATCATTCGTAGTTTGTATAGGTGAATTCATGGTTTGTTGATTGAGCTTTTCTGTTCATCTTTGTGCCATGGTTTGAATCCACGAGCTCCCTTTTCTTTTCTTATTTTCGGAGGTATTTTCGGAGCTATTTTTGGGGGATTTTCGTTCTTCGCTTCCTTGGGCGATTTCTCTCGGATTTCTTTGGGGGATTCACGTATGAGTGCCTTGTGCCTCTTTTGCTGGTGATCTCTTGCCCCAAACGCCGGGAATCGCTTTGGATTTGAAGTTTTCGGGATGAACTCGAGGTCATGGTGTTCTTCCTTAGATTTGAGATTCCGGGAGTTCTAGCGAGTTAGAGGCCGAGATCTTTTGGGAAAAACACTCCACTGGAGGTCTAAATCATCTGACCAAAATCTCGCCTCAAGAGCTCAAGCGGTTTGGGAGATCCACTTTCGATTTGACTTTTTCCCGAGGTTCCCAGGCCAGGGCGGTTTAACCGCCCCCTGACCCGGTTTAACCGCCCCCCTGGGTGTGTTGAATCGAGTCTTGTTTCGGTTCGTTTTGTGTTCATTTCGATCGATTCGAGTTCCGCTGCGTGTTTCTTGTTCCTAGGGTCAGTAGCTTGACAGTGGCTACGTGATCTTGGCAAGATCGCTTTCGGAGGCATCGGAGTTGATTTGGGAGAATAGCCGGATTGGTTGGAAAGAATTTTTATCGGCTCCCATTCACTCCCCCCCTCTCTGGTCGCCGTTTCGGTCCTTCAATTGGTATCAGAGCCGGTTACGGGTCTTTGCGACTCTAACCAGTCTAAGATCCAAAGATGGCGTACCAAGATCGGGGTTCCGGGCCTCCGCACTTCGATGGGAAAAATTATCCGAACTGGGTTGCGCGTATGGGCGCTTTCTTGCGAGGCAAAGGAAAGTTGTTGTGGGATGTGACCAAAGATGAAAACTATGTCAATCCCACCAACTTAGATGCCCAGGATGCGAAAGATAAGTTTGAGGCAAACGCTAGAGCTGTTGATTACTTGTTCCGTGCTTTGTCTGCCGAGGAGTTTGAGCGAGTTTTGGGCGAGGACCTAGCTAGCCAGATCTGGCAGAAGCTCAAGGTAGCCCACGGTGGTGATAGCCATGTGAAGGCTAGGCTTTTCTCGATGTATCAGAGAGAGTATGAAAATTTCGCTCACTTGCCTGGAGAGTCTGTTGATGCTTTGTTTCAGCGTTTCACTTCCATATTCAACAACATGAAAGCCAACATTACCGTACTCTCATACTCGGATCATGACAGAGCTATCAAGCTCTTGCAAGCACTTGATAGATCCGTGTGGGGTGCCAAGGTTGAGGCAATCATGGAGTCGGCTAACTATGAAACTTTGTCTGTTGATGAGCTTTTCTCGAAGTTGAAGTCTTCTGAGGTTGACAGACAGCTGCTTGCCAAGGCTAAGAGTCCGACTGATCCCCATAGTCTGGCTCTAGTCGGTGGCTCTGGTTATGGACATGCTAACACTCCCAGACACTTTGCTTTGTCTTCTCTTGTGTCTCTTCCAGATGAGGAATATGAGGTGCTGAGCAAGGAGGATCTCGCGTTGCTCACGAGGAGGTTCGAGCGGATGTACCAGAACCGGAAGGGTTCGAGGCGTGCCGGGAGTACGTGCTACAGATGCGGGAAGATGGGCCACTTCATCGCCGAGTGCCCCGAGGAGATCAAGAACGACTACAACCGCAAGCACCGCCCGCGAGATGACCACAAGCACCGTCCCAAGGACGAGTACCGCTCCAAGCACAAGAACAAGGAAGAGAGAAGGTCGAAGAACAAGCACGGTGGACACAAGAAGAACCGATCTCGAGCGATGGTGGCAGATGCGAGCGACATCGACACAAGCTCCACCAACACGTCGTCGAGCTCGAGCAGCGAAGATGAAGACCGCGGCCACCGCAAGGAGAAGAAGAACGTGAACCGCAACTTCAACGGCATCTCCTTCGCCGCCGTCGACTACTGCACCATGGCGCACGACTCCGTGAAGAGCAAGGACGACTCCGACTCCGACTCCGAGGATGAGGTATTGACCGATCCCACCTCTTTGCATAAGGAAATTGCTAGACTAGAGGAGTTGGTCGATAACCGTGATGATGTGCTTAGGAAGACCAACAAGGAGAAGAGAGAGTTTAGGTCTTTGCTAGGAGAGTCCAAGGATAGAGTAGCTGAGCTTGAGGCCTTACTTTCTGAGACTGGAAAGAAGGCGATGGACTTAAGTCTTTGCTTTGCGAGTCTAGGGAGAGAGCAGCTAAGCTTGAGTCAGAGATTGCTGCGTTGAAAGATGCTCCTCTTGTGTCTGATGAAATTGAATGCTCGTTCTGTGATGTGCATCTTGCTGATCTGGTTGTTCTTAAGGAGAAACACATGACATGCCTAGATGATCTAGAAGATGCTAGGGTTGAGATTGCTGAGTTGAAGTCTAGACCTTCTTTGCTAGGTGCTTGTACTTCTTGTCCTGTTTACATGCTCAGTTGCTTGAATCTCGTACCATGATCAGTTCGCTTGAAGCTCAATTGAAATCTCCTATTGCAAATTCTTGTTCTGCTTGTGATGTTGTTGCTTTGAAGAATGTTGAGCTAGAACAATGTGTTGATCGCTTGCAAGATGAGAATGATGAGTTGCGACAGTGTTTGGGTTGGTTGTCGGGTCACGAGCCTCAGCTTAAGATGTTGATTGCTGGTTTTAAGAGAGCTGATGGTCGTGGTCTGGGTTCTGAGAAAGTTGGTGAGAGTAGTGGTGAGAAAGAGAGAGAACGTGAAAACTCCACCACAAACATTCCCACGAACCCACCGAAAGCCATTCTCAAGAACACCTTCACACCCAAACCCAACCACCTGCTAAACAAGCTTGACACCACTCCTGATCCTCCCATGTTTCCCCCAAAGACAAACAACTTCCAGAAGAGGGTAGCCTTTATGAGGAGTAGGGTTTACCAGAAGAGAGAGCCGAGAGAAACCCCAAAGCCAAAGCCAGTCCGCTTCCATTGTGAGCATTGTGGAAGGGATGGACACCTTGAGGAGTTTTGCTGGAGGAAGAAGAGGGAGGTGAGACGAGAGAAGGAGATGGGGAACAGGGACAGGTACTACTCTTCCCGTAGTGTGCCTGTGTCTCGTTCACCCTTGCCTAGAGGAGAGGCCTTTGTGCGCACAGTTCCTTCGTTCGGCAGTCGTGGTGTTCCAGCTAGTCGTGAGTTTGCTAGGCGGCCTCCGGGTCGTGGTCAGTTTGGTTCAGGGAGGTTCGACCGTAGCTTCGAGGCGAGGAGAGAGTCTAGGCCACGTTTTCCCCCGCGTGGTGCTAGAGGTCCGATGGTGAGAGACGAGAGGGTTTCACGTTGTAGAGTTGATTTTGCTAACCCCTCTTTTGAGCAGATGGCCCGACACTGGTTTGACTCTTTTTGTGCTAACCCCAGTGTCGAGTCATTCGCTCACTCTCGTTCTCGATTTTGATTGTGCAGGTGGGAGGCTTGGAGAACTTTTGGTTGATGGATTCCGGCTGTTCGAGACATATGACAGGTAATAGGAAGTGGTTCTCCAGTCTCACCCCGGTGGTGTCCAGGCAGTACATCACTTTCGGGGATAAGGGTAGAGGTAGAGTGTTGTCTGAGGGTGCTATTCAGGTGAGTGACAATTTTATGTTGAAGCGGGTTGCTCTTGTCAAGAATCTTGGTTTTAATTTGCTTTCAGTTTCTCAGCTTCTTGATGAGGGTTATGAGGTTCGGTTTAAGAGTGGTGATTCTCGAATTCTTGATTCTCGAGGTGACCTTGTGTGTATGATCATTCCCGAGGGACAGATTTTTCGTGCTGATTTTTCTCGATCTTTTGGTCCTTCACGGTGTTTGATCGCTGGTACTTCTTCTAAGCTTTGGAAGTGGCATAGGAGATTGGGTCATGTGAGCTTTGATTTACTCACACGCTTGAGTGCTCTTGACCTTATCCGAGGATTGCCTAAGCTCAAGTTCGAGAAAGATTTGGTTTGTGCACCTTGTAGGCATGGTAAAATGGTTGCTGCTTCCCATCCACCTTTGACAGATGTTATGACTGAGCGTCCAGGGGAGCTTTTGCATATGGACTTGGTTGGTCCCGCTCGCGTTCGTTCAGTTGGTGGGAAGTGGTATGTTCTTGTGGTTGTGGATGACTTTTCTCGGTATGCTTGGGTGTTCTTTTTGGCGTCGAAGGATGAGACATTTGATTTTGTTCGAGATCTGATTTTGAGGTTGAAAAACGAGAGTAATGGTGGTGCCATGAGAGCTATACACAGTGACAATGGTACGGAATTTAAGAACACTCGTTTTGATGCCTTTTGTCGTGATCTTGGTCTCGAACATCAATTTTCTTCGCCATATGTTGCTTGTCAAAATGGAGTTGTTGAAAGAAAGAATTGAACACTTTGTAAGATGGTTAGGACGATGCTAGATGAGCATAGGACTCCTAGGAAGTATTGGGCAGAAGCAGTGAATACAGCTTGTCATGTTTCGAATCGGATTTTCCTTCGTGCTTTCAAGAAGAAAACTTGCTATGAGCTTTTCCATGGTCGTTCCCCCCGTGTGAGTCACTTTCGGGTTTTTGGTTGCAAGTGTTTCATTCTGAAGAAAGGAAATTTGGACAAGTTTGAGTCTCGTTCGATGGATGGAATTTTTCTTGGTTATGCTAATCATTCTCGAGCATATCGTGTGCTCAATCTTGAGACTAACCAAATCATGGAGACTTGCGAAGTCACTTTCGACAAGACCATTCCATGTAGCTCTTTGTCTTTGAGTGTGCAGGTGATGATGAATTGGGACGGTCCATCTTTGAGGAAGAACAGCTTGATGAAGAAGATGATGAGGAAAATCATGCACCGTGTGGAGATCATGTACCTTCTACTTCCACTACTACCACGATGTTCGACGACGGCCCTTCTGCTACACCTTCGTCGAGTCGCGCACATGATCGGGTTCAAGTGGAAGCTGATGTTGAGGGGGAGGCAATCTCGAGGCGAGAAGCTCCCCGGCTGGTACAGAGGGATCATCCACCTTCGAAGATCATCGGGAACTTGGATGAACGTACTACACGGTCGAGGTCACAGAATATCTCACATTATGCTCATTCTGCTTTTGTCGCGTCTTTTGAGCCCAAAAATATTGGACACGCTTTATCTGATTTTGATTGGGTCAATGCCATGCATGAAGAGCTTGAAAACTTTGAGAGAAACCAGGTGTGGAAGTTAGTAGAACCACCTCCAAATTGCCATCCTATAGGAACCAAGTGGGTGTTCAAAAACAAGAGGGATGAGGGTGGTGAGATAGTGAGAAACAAAGCGAGGTTGGTTGCTCAGGGGTTTTCGCAGCAGGAGGGGATAGATTATGAGGAGACATTTGCTCCTGTTGCTCATTTGGAGGCAATTCGGATCCTTCTAGCATTTGCAGTTGCTAAAGGATTCAAATTGTACCAAATGGACGTGAAGAGTGCCTTCTTGAATGGGGTGATCGAGGAAGAAGTGTATGTGAGGCAGCCCCAGGGTTTTGAGAGTGAGAGATACCCACACCGAGTATACAAACTCCACCGAGCTTTATATGGCCTAAAGCAAGCACCCAGAGCGTGGTATGGCAGGTTGAGGGGGTTCTTGTTTAGCAAGGGGTTTGTGATGGGAAAGGTTGATAAGACACTCTTCTTGTTGAAAATGGCAATGATCTTTTAATCGTTCAGATTTACGTGGATGATATCATTTTTGGTGGCTCTTCTCACGATCTTGTTGCCAAGTTTGCAGACGATATGAGCAGGGAATTTGAGATGTCGATGATGGGAGAGTTGCAGTTCTTTCTCGGGTTGCAGATCAAGCAAACCAAGGATGGGACGTTCGTGCACCAAAGCAAGTACACCAAGGACATTCTCAAGAAATTCGACATGAGCGACTCCAAGCCGATGACTACGCCGATGAGTACGACTACAGCTTTGGATGCGGATGAGGACGGAGAACCAGTGGACCAGAAGGAGTACCGGAGCATGATCGGCTCCCTTCTCTACTTGACGGCGACGAGGCCGGACATACAGTTCAGCGTGTGTCTGTGCGCTCGTTTTCAGGCTTCACCGAGGACTTCACATCATCAGGGCGTCAAGCGGATTTTCAGGTATCTCAAGTTTACTCCTGAGCTGGGTCTTTGGTGTTCTGGTGATTCCTCACTTGCACTTCATGGTTTTTCTGATGCAGATTTTGCTGGGTGTCGTGTTGATCACAAGTCTACTTCTGGTCAGTGTCAGTTTCTTGGTTCGTCTCTTGTGTCTTGGTCTTCTCGCAAGCAGTCTAGTGTAGCCCAATCCACCACAGAGGCCGAGTATGTTGCTGCTGCTAGCTGCTGTTCTCAATTGCTTTGGATCACCTACACCTTGAGAGACTTTGGATTAGACATGTCCCATGTTCCACTTCTTTGTGATAGCACCAGTGCCATCAGCGTAGCCAAAAATCCCGTGCTTCATTCCAAAACCAAACACATAGAAGTGAGGTACCACTTTCTGAGAGATCATGTGGAGAAAGGAGATATTGAGCTTGCCCATGTTTCTACCCAAAACCAGCTTGCAGACATTTTTCACCAAACCACTTGACCAAGCTACCTTCACCCGCTTGCGAGGGGAACTTGGTGTGTGTGCGTTTTTCTAAGCTGAGTTTTGGAGGCTTCTCTTGTAGCATATGTATACTATTGTACCATCTTTGTATCTTGATATACATTTTTCTGTTTTTGTATCTTGATGTCTAGTTTTTCACCTTTGCATCTTGTGATATATCATGCTGCATTTGTATCATTTTTTAGGATGAGCTTCTCCTATATGCAGTGATTGCTACAACTTGCTACATTTTAGAGTTTAGGCAGGCTGGCTAGGGATTGATTGTATGGATGGCTATGTTCTTGATGGTTTTGAGATAGTCTCTTTTTGAATTAAAATGACAAACTGAACTTAAACTCTTTCACCCATGAGTAAATGCCTTTGCATGTCTTGTTTGAGCCGAAATGGCTATATCTTGCTTAAGATCATGCTAGGATGTGATATTCTTTTCAATTGGGTCAAAGACCTTTGTCATTGTAAATGTTTAGCCCATGCTTTATCTTGTGGAGGAGCATAAGCTTCTTTTTGTCGCAAAGACATTTCATGTACCATGCTTAATTTGAAAAACTTGAAAAATGAGATGTCTATGCATGAAAGAAGAAAGATGAGAAAAATATATATTTGCAGAAAATTATGCTCATGTCTCTATGCTTTCACCATTGCACACACTTGCACACATGGGTGCCAAGCGGTTGCATGTTGTTTGCCGGAGAAGTCTCCCATGAGAAGTGAACACATGGCTCCGTGCTTTCACATGACATGAGGTATAACTTGGGCGTTTATGATGATCTTTTGTCAAGAATGCTTTTCCTTTCATGTTTTTGGTGAGATGAGGTTCATTTTTGCTTGAACAATCCATGGTTAGGACTTTGCTCATGTGGTGACATTTTTGATAAAACTACACAAATTGATCATGGCTTTGTCAATTGGCTATATGTCTTTACCTTCTTGGTGGCAATGCCCATGTCACATGATGAACTATCTTGTTTGCCTCTTCTCTAACTTGTAGCATTTTGTATTGCTCATTGTATATTTGAGAAGCTTGTAGTTGCATTTTGTATACTTTTTCCTTGATTTGTGCATTGTCAACAAGGGGGAGAATTTCTGGAGCATTTTGCAAGGGGGAGGAGTTGCTGAACTTGTGAGAAAGTTTTTGAGCTTGATTTTGTTGCATTTGTGTGAGACTTGATGAGAGCTTTGCTAAAAAGGAAGTTTTTGAAAATTTGCGAAGTTTCTGAGGGTTTGAGTATTGGAAAACATTGCTGGGCATATTTGGAAAGTTTTCGAGTTGAAACGGCATTGTGGTGAGTTCGTTTGTGCAAAAACTGCATTTTTGGATTTGGTCGGCGGTTTAACCGCCCCTGTGCAGTGAGCACAAGATTTGTGGGATTTTGAGCAATTTCGAGTGTTTTTCGCACGCACAAATTCACTTGTTCAGGGGGAGTTGCATCTTTGCAGAGGGAGTGCTTTGAGTGTTCTGAAAAGTGAATTGGAGATTTGTGATTTGTGCTTTGTGCTTTTGCTCTTTTGCCGATGGTGTTGAGCCCTTTCGCTTCTTCTTGAAGGGTCGGCGTTTCTGGAGCTTCCTCTTGCGAAGTGACTTTGTTCTCGACTTGTTCTTGCTTTTAGTCACTTGCTTGAGTCTTGTTTTCGATTTCTTTTCTTTTTCTTTTAATCCCATTGGTTACTATGTGTGTGTTGTCAATGCACTCATCAATGGAGAGATTGAGGACCCGGTGTGTCCGAGGACCGGTGGATGGTCGCTTTCTGGTGTGATGAGTGATTGACAACATGGTGTGGATTGACGTTTCCCTTGGCTCAAGTATTGCAGGTGTAGAATGCGGCTTGGTTGCATTGGTGCAGGTGAAGAACATGCGTGAAAGGTCTTAGTCCATGGCGGCCTCCGAGGAGCGGAGAGACAAGTAGGCTTGGTTCGAGGCACCCGGTGGCCAGATGGATCAAGTGCGGTTCACATGCTGGCAAGAACGAGCAAGGGGACGTGGTTCCAGTGCGAGGTAGCGGCTCACAACCGAAGCTCGTACGCGGACGTGAAGCCGGCGCAAGGTAGCGGCTAACAACCGAAGTTTGCACGGTGGGTTTGGTGATTTGGCCACAAAATCATCGGTGGACGGTTTCCCTTGGTTTGGGCCTCAAAACCAAGGCCGAGGACTCGACGAGGCAAGTTTGGGCTACTGGGCCAAGAGTGGCTGGCAGGGGCGGTTAAGGTTTCCCTTGGTTTGGGCCTCAAAACCAAGGCCGAGGACTCGACGAGGCAAGTTTGGGCTACTGGGCCAAGTGTGGCTGGCAGGGGCGGTTTAACTGCCCCCTAGGGCCGGTTTAACCGCCCCCCTGGGTAGGCCCAAGTTTGGCGTCGAGGAGCTTCGATCCGGAGGACACGCGGCGTGACTGCAAGGCTTGCGTCGGAGGGAAGCTAGCTTGTGGTGGAAGGTGTCACAGCCAGAAAATATCTGAAACCAAATGACAATTTTGCCCCAAAGGGGTATGTATCACTTAGGGGTAGTTTAGTCTTTAGAGCACCACCACTTGGAGTACTAATAGGCAATGTTATCCTAAACGCTAAACGGTAAACAGTCGGTCACCCTTTGTTTAGCGTTTAGTCCGTTTAAACACCGTTTAAACGGAGTCAAACGGCCTAAACGGTTTTGCATAGTAACACTCAAACATACATATTTGTGTACATAAAAGTCAAATTGCTAGAAGTTCTATATATTTGCACATCTAAAAAGTAAGTATTCTACCAAATAATATTTTTGGGAGAAATCTATATCCTACAACACTTTGTATACTTACGATTTTAATTACTTCGAAGTTCATTATGGTAGTTGTAATCATCCTATTGACTAAATTATGAATTTAATGGTTATTTAACTTATGTAATCATGATTAACTCGAGTGTGTTTAGACGGTTTAGATGATTTTAAACGGTTTAAACGGGTTTAAACGGTCCAACCGTTTAATCCACCGTTTAGGGCTAAACGACACAGTCGACCTCTGTTTACCGTTTAAACGGTGTTTAAACGGACTAAACGACCGTTTAGGCGAACAGAGCTAATAGGCCCCCTAGGGCTTGGTGGCTGCTATCTCTTCTAGTTATCTCTTTAGTTCTCTTTGGTCTTCTCCTTTGAACTAGTTTTCCCCTTCATCCCCTCCACCTAGAACTATTTCGAATCATTCGTAGTTTGTATAGGTGAATTCATGGTTTGTTGATTGAGCTTCTTCTGTTCATCTTTGTGCCATGGTTTCAATCCACGAGCTCTCTTTTCTTTTCTTATTTTCAGAGGTATTTTCGGAGCTATTTTGGAGGATTTTCGTTCTTCGCTTCCTTGGGCGATTTCTCTCGGATTTCTTTGGGGGATTCACGTATGAGTGCCTTGTGCCTCTTTTGCTGGTGATCTCTTGCCCCCAAACGCCGGGAATCGCTTTGGATTTGAAGTTTTCGGGATGAACTCGAGGTCATGGTGTTCTTCCTTAGATTTGAGAGTCCGGGAGTTCTAGAGAGTTAGAGGCCGACATCTTTTGGGAAAACACTCCACTGGAGGTCTAAATCATCTGACCTAAATCTCGCCTCAAGATCTCAAGCGGTTTGGGAGATCCACTTTCGATTTGACTTTTTCCCGAGGTTCCCATGCCAGGGCGGTTTAACCGCCCCCCTGACCCGGTTTATCCGCCCCCCTGGGTGTGTTGAATCGAGTCTTGTTTCGGTTCGTTTTGTGTTTGTTTCGATCGATTCGAGTTCCACTGCGTGTTTCTTGTTCCTAGGGTCACTAGCTTGACAGTGGCTACGTGATCTTGGCAAGATCGCTTTTGGAGGCATCGGAGTTGATTTGGGAGAATAGCCAGATTGGTTGGAAAGAATTTTTATCGGCTCCCATTCACTCCCCCCCTCTTTGGTCGCCGTTTCGGTCCTTCACCATGATCTTCTCCACATCGCTCTTGCCGGGGTAGTTCTTCTTTTGGCTTCTCATGCTACTGTCTAGCGTCGTGACTGTATCATCCGGCTTGCACTTGTTGTGCTGGAAATTCTGCTAGCCCTTATGGTTGTTGCCCTTGTTGTCCTGCCTCTCCTTGCCCTTGCGAGGACCGTACTTTTCAAGGTCATGGTCTTCTTGTTCAGACCATGCTTCCACCTGGTTGCGCAGAGCTTCCAGAGTCTTTGAGCGGTGCAGGCCAAACTGCGTGTCGAAGTATCTGTTCGTGATGCCATTCTAGAACAGGTCGATGCAGTCGCAGTCAGATACGTCGACCACTAGGGTTTTGACCTCCATGAAGTGGTGCATGTACTCACGTAGATTTTCGTTAGACTGCTGCTTGCACATGGCCAGGTCATGTCGAGTCTTGGGTCGGTTGTAGGTGCCCTGAAAGTTCACCACAAACATCCTCTTGAGTCATTCCCATGAGTCGATGGAGCGTCGTGGCAGGTTCTCAAACCATGTGAGCGGGGCGGGCTCGAGTGCTAATGGAAAGTATCGGCACTTAATTACACTGTTGCCGCCCGCACATTCTATGGATATGGAGTAGATGCGCAACCATGACTCAGGGGAAGTCTTGCCATCATATTTTTCGAAGCCTGCTGGCTTGAAAGGTTGCGGGTACGACGCCATCCGGATGTCCCTGGAGAACATCGGGTACTCGTCATCTTCTTCCTTGTATCCCCGCTCTTCATCGCGCCTCCTAGAGTCGATGATTGACCGCATCTCACGGTTGGCGTTGATGGTCCTTCTGAGGTCATCACTGTCTGCCAGCCTGTGTGAGGATGCGGCTCGGCCTCCCTCGTTGCGATTGGCATTGGCCCGTAGTTGGCCTCGTCCATCTGGACGGTTATCATCTGGGCGGTTGGGAGGCGCACCTCCCCCGCGGTTTGCGCCTCCCAGGCGGCTTGGAGCCGCCGGGGGTGGTCTGTCTCGTGAGCCGTTGCGACCGCTGCTGTTGACTTCTTCGCTGGGGGCCGGCAGGTCACTGCGTGTTGGTGAGGTGGCGAGTGCTTCGTCGAGAGTGCGGATCATGGCGTTGATCCGATCGAGTGCAGCCTCGGATCGTGGGGTTCGCGGCAGGCTACGGATGTGGTAAGCGATCTCAATGGCGTTAGCCATGGGGGAGTCGTAGCGCGCGACCTTCGCGAATTCATGCGAGGTTGTGCCCGGCGAAATGGCGGTCGCGGGCGTCAAGGCGTTGTAGAGCCCTCTTATTATTGCGGGTCTCCCTTGCCGCTGCTTGCTCTCCTGTTTCTCCATCGGGTGCTAGTTTGTCTTCGGAGATGTCAGCCTCCAGCTCGAAAGCCCAATGTGGATCGTCTTCGACAGCGAGAGCATCAGCGTCAGTGCCAACACCAGCTCCGGTTGCACCGCCTGTTCCTCCAGCGCCGGCCATGAACACCTGTCGACTGGGCTCGACAGAGTCACTGGTAGTTGGGGTGAGGAGCTCGGTGGTGCTCTCCTCGTCTAATTCTAGCGGTGTGCCGTATTGGAACGACAAATCTTCAGTGATGTCGGACCCAAAGAGTACAAAGACTTGGCAGGACTCCTGGATTTCCCGCGGTGTCTTGTCTCCTCGGAACATGACTCTTTCTTCAGGCGTGGCGTGGATCACCAGGTCATGCCCGCCATCTTCTTGTGGGATCTCCTCGTCCGAGTCCGAGTTGTACACGGGGATCACCTCCCTGCGGGAGCTAGCGTGTCCAGCCATGACTCGGACTGGGGCGTCTCGCTTCGAGTCCGAAGTGGACTCGATCTGGCTCTGCAATGCCTCGCAATAGACGCGGGTCGAATTGCAGAGTCCAACGGGAATTGGGGTGGGAGGGTTGCTTACAGCTTCTGTTCCGCCGTCATGATCGACTCGGACTCATGCCCGCGGACGATGTCCGCGAGCGTGACCTCACCGAGTTGCTCGGCCAGATTTTCCATAGCGGGCGCTGGTTCTTCTTTCTTCTCCAGGGGCGTCTCGAGGTAGCTATAGAAGCCACCCGAGCCGTCTGCAACGTAGACCCAGGAACCGAAGTTGAACCTCGTGCCTTTCTGAGGCGTTTCAGATTGGATGTAGGTCACCATTGCGTTCTCCACGGGATCTTCGAGAAAAACCCCTACCTGGCGTGCCAGATGTCAGTGTTCTACCGTCGATCCTACCGGGATACCCCGAGGTAGTCGAGTTCAGGTGGGGTTTCGCCGAGATCAAGACCGCAAAGGCCAAGAGACTCAGGATTTTAGACAGGTTCGGGCCGTCGAGATAGCGTAATACCCTACGTCATGTATGGTGGTTTGTATTCAATGAGACGTAACCTTTCGAGGGGGTCCCTGGCCAGCCTTATATACATGGAGGGCAGGGTTACAAAGTCGGTTCCGAGTAGAATCCTAACCTAATACAACTCGTAGAGTGCTTTACAAGTCAATCCGAATAGTTTACATGTCATACGACTAGTTTCCATAACGAGGAGAGTCCTTGTAGTACTCTATCCGTAGTCTTCACGCTTGCTACGACTCTTTTAGAGATTATCCATGCGTCCTTATGAACCCATGGTCGTACCTCCGACGTCCAGGCCGACCGCGTCGAAGGAAAATAGAAGAGTCGAGTACGGGGTGTGGAAGCCAACTCATGGTCCATTTCTAAAAACAACATTTGCAGAAACGGGCCGTTTTTTCGTCCGACCGTGCAATTCATTTTTTAGCAACAGACCGTCCCGTCGTCCGACCTTGCAAATGTATTACTAGCATCGGACCTCTGCCCGTTGCTGCTAATGCCCTATTTCTAGGGGCAAAAAGCAGCAACGGGCGAAAGACCCGCGCCTACAAATGCTAAAGCGCCCGGCGCTAAAAACCTTTTCTGTAGTAGTGTGGGTAGCGTCCCACTGGATCGTCCTACTGTTGGACTACAAGCCAATTCACGTTATTTTCCTTCTTTTTCTCCGTCTCATTGACTGTTCGGCTTCGTCTGTTCCCAACTCTTCTTCCACCGTTCTGTTTGACTGTTCGTCTGCTCCCAGCTCTTCTTCCGTCGCGTCAAAAAAAAAAAGTCTTTTTCTGTCAGCACGGCCGCTTCACTGGTTCTGCTTGACTGCTGCTTCTGCGACGAGCCAAGCCAACCGACGATGATGGAGGAGGTAGACCCGGCGGTGGATGGGTCCGTGCTCTGGCTCGCGCAGACCATCCTGGAGATCCTCTTCGCGGGCAAGATAGAGGCGTGGCATCGGTCCGAGATCGAGAGGGTGGAGGCGGCGGTTGCCGCCGCGAAGGGGAGGGCGGCTACGAACATGCCGCTGGCCCGGTCTCTCGGCCGGCTCAAGCAGCTGCTCTACGACGCCGACGATGTGGTGGATGAGCTCGATTACCAAAGGCTGCACCACCAAATCTGTGGAGGTAATCTGTAAATTTATAGGAAAAAGTCTATATCACTCCTTCACCTATGGGGGTGGACTATCACCCCTGAACTTTCGAAAATCGGTCAAATTACCCCTTAATGCAGTTTTGAAAAATCATAGTAAATCATAGAAAAATCATAAAATGGAAAATCCAATTGTGTTGGACTCCAAATGAGTAGATCTACACAGTGAACATATAATATGGTATGCTTTAGTACTTTTTATGTTGTAGCTTTAGATCTATGTTTTTTCTTCATAACTGTAAAAAATTGTACTACAACATACCATATTATACGTTCATTGTGTAGATCTGCTCATTTGGAGTCCAACACAATTGAATTTTCCATTTTATAATTTTTCTGTGATTTACTATGATTTTTCAAAACTGTTTTAGGGGGTAATTTGACCGGTTTTCGAAAGTTCAGGGGGTGATATAGACCATTTTATAGGTTGGGGGTTATGTAGTCCACCCCCTATAGGTGAGGGGTGATATAGACTTTTTCATGTAATTTATAATAGACAGTTAGTGAATTCACAAAATTTGTTTCGATGATAATATTAGCCTTAGGGTGAATTTTTACAATTCCGAGTTATAGTTGTGGATGCGCTGGTGCGTGAGCTCTAATTTGATTTTTGGGGCTCAAAATTACATATTGCATATTAGAACCTCGCTTCGTGACCTTTTGTTCATTTACTTTTTTTGATGTGTGTACTGAAATTGAAGCTCAGTTTTCGTGTGAATGTTTCTGTTCATTTGATTTTGACGCTCAGATATCAAATTACAAATCTTTGATTTTGACCATTTGGGTCCCAAGGCATCGGGTGGACCCAGTTCGCCTTGAGGAACAGTTATCGCGTAGGTGGGTCTTCTTGTTGCCTTTGAAACACTAGGATGAAGTGCATGCGTGTAAAAACTAAAGAGCTCACACCAGTTATTTTCTAATGTCCAAGAGTAGATAAGAAGCTCCGCTGACATAGATGATCCTTTTGATAGAGACTGATAGTAAAGTCGCGTAGTGCCATGTCATTATTTTCTTTCTTATTGAACACGTGTTTTATTTTTTTCGCAGAGACATCTGGTGTACCTACTGGTGCTGAAGGCATGGATAGAAATGATACAGAGCAAGTAGATGGATCAAGAGATAATGCTGGTATTTCCAGCAGCAAAGACCAAAGAAAACGATATCCAAGGCGTGGGAAGAGTTTCGCATTACAGAAGTCGTTGATGGGAAACCTGTGAAAGCAGAGTGTATTCACTGTGGTACCCTGGTTGGATGTGAACCTTGCAAAGGGACATCAGTTTTGCACAATCATCTCAAGAGTGACAGTTGCAAGAGAAAACGCACAGCAAATGTACAACCAATAGACGCTTCAAGGTAGCATGACTTATATAACCAAAAAAAAAAGACCTTTTCTACTTACTATTAGGTACGGATGCTCCAAGTTTTTTTAAGGTGCTATGAAGCACCCAAAAAGCATCTTATTGCGTGTAATATTCAGAACTGCATCTATATGTATTTCCTTACCAGTAACTCTAACAGTAAACCCACAATCCTTTTGTTGGTGTAGCTATGGTGACGGTGCACCGGATGGCACCCCTGTTGTTACTAGTCATTCAGTCAGCAGAAAAAGGATGAGAATCAATGAGACGTTAGAACAAAACATGATAGCCAAAACATACCCTTGGAATAGGGCCAAATGTTCCTGTAGGATCCTGGAAATTTGTCACACCCGGTTCTGCAAAACAAAACCGAGTGCACACCGTATGTGTGCCAGGATCAAGTTTCACACATACGACGAACGAAAAGTTAATAATAGAGACAATATCACGTAAAAGAAAATAAATAAAGAGACTATCAGAGATTACACAGCTAAATCCTGGAAACGGAAGCTCCAACTCCACAAGCAGACGACCGGGGGTTGCGTACGCCTAGAACTCAGCAACATCTTCAAAGAACTCCACAACAGTTTCCTTCTTCTGAGCAACATTGTTTATAGCAAGGGTGAGCACATGTCATACTCAGCAGGTGTGGGGAAAGTATGAATGCAAGGCTGAATCAAGGAGAGGCTGAGGGTTTAAAGCGATAAGCAATTTTAGTTGGTCAAACTTTTATTAGCATCTATTTACTATGATATAATTATATATCAACCCACATTAATAAAACATAGCGCCACAAGCATATGGCAAAACCATAACCATGATTTAAGTCCACCTTCAAGTTTGATTATCATGTGAGGGTCCAGGCCGCTCTTGACCGTGAGCACGACTGTTATAACAGTTTTACACTCTGCAGAGGTTGTACACTTTCACCTTAAGTCGCGTAAAAGTTCAAGAGAACTTTAGACCCAACCATGCTGTGCTGATCAGGCACGCATCGCACTACCGAGGTGTGACTGCATAGGGACGCTACGAGGCCTTTACAAAGATTCCCTAGTAAGGATAGCTCGCTAAGGATTCATGATCAGCGTGATGTATAAACCTCTCCAATGGGCACACCTTAGCAAAGGCTTCCTCCCAAATAGGGGTCGTGTTATACACCAACTACAGTCTCCCCCTCTTGCCTCTTGCGAGTAAAGCTACCACAAACTAGAGTCTCTAATTATTAAGCCAAGACCAGAGCCCATTAGTCTTATGGTTGTACTGTTTTCCCGGGTGGTTCTCCATGTTCCGATTAAATCATATGATCTTGTATTAACCGGAGGTATAGAATAAAGTAAAGCATGTTTATCACTAATGTTCATTAGAAACCACCAAGAACCAGGTATAGCAACTAGCATAGCTACCCAACATAAAGATAAATCCAGGCAGACAAGAAATAAGCAGAAAAGACTAGGCACTCCTTAATAGGACCCATCAATATTAAATGCAAGCATATGCAAAGGTAATTAAGTAAAGTTATTGGGACAAAAATATCAAGGATACACTTGCCTTAAATCCAGAGTATAGCTGCTCAAAATATTCTTCACTCTTCAAGCTCTCGAACTGCGTTCTTTCTACTCGCAGCAATCATCCAAGCAAAGCAAACATTCTAGAGCAAACAAACAAAGAGAACTACGAACAATACACCAATCAAAATAAAAGCTTTTAAAGAGCGTACTAAACGAAGGAGCTCGTTGCTACAAACGCAAAGACGCAAGGAACGCTGAAAACGGAACTGTGATTATAAATAAACCATCGAAAGATTTTAATTATCCAAACAAGAGCTAGGTGTTTCATTTATTTTAATTACCAAAACATAATTATACTAGAATCAACTCCAATTATATTTGTAATTGAAAAGCCGTAGTAACTTAGCCATATTTTATTTACAATTGTTTATGTACAGATTATACCAATTAAACAATTAACTTTAGAAAAGAAAGGTATATGAAACATCTAATCGAATAGTTTTATTACATGTGTTCAACTAAACAAATTACATTTAGAAACACATTCACGTAGATATTAACCATATTAACTTTATTTAAGAAAATGAAGTATAAGCCTAATCATATTTTATTTAGAAAAGACATGTAAAGTAAGCATTAATCACATTAACATTTAATTTGTAAAGCAGAGATATTGCCTAATTAAATTTTATTCAGAAAAGATAATTTCATAAACATTAATCAAATTAAACTTTATTATGAAACACGCATTGTAGAGCTATATAGATTTTAATTGCAAAATATGCCTATAAGCAATTAATCAAATTAATATTTAAAATTAATTTAGAAAAACACAACTATCATGAATAACACCACTAACACGTAGTTTAAGCGATTACAAGTCTAACGAAACGAAAACAGATCGAAACGGATTTAAAACGTGGAAGTTATACCTAAAACAAGGCTGCAGGGACTTGAACGTGATTAACCGTAGATTCCAGTAGCTAACTGAGAAGATTCCATAGACTCAGTGAATAGTCGGCGAGAATAGATCAAAGATCGGGGTTAGATCTACAAAAGGTCAGGGCTTGGCTTATATTGAAAGGATTGAATAGATTTAGGGGGTTTTCTAGAAACATTGCAAGACACAAAAGAATCCAAGAAAATTACATACTACTCTAGGGGCTAGATCGCAAAAAGGGCGGCTTCTTCTTCCTCCCGCCGTTCCATGGCCGGCGGCACTGAGCTCCAAATCGTCGGTGCTCCGGCGCGGCGCGAGGTCGGAGATCGTCGGCGGGTCTGCGGCGCGTCCTTGCGGAGCTCGAGGTGGCACCGGCTTGACTCGATGGGTGATGGACGCGGCGGATCGAGGCGGCGAAGACCGGCGACGTTCGGCTCGGGTTCGTCGAGACGGCGGCTCTCTGGCGGCGATCCGTCGCCGGCGTCGGGTGGAATCGATGCAGCTCGGCCTGACGAAGTTCCTCGTGGCTTCGCCTTGCTCCCTGGGACGCCGGTCGCGGCGGACCAAGCGGCAACGCCCGGCGGCGGCGCAGCGCGGCGGAGGAAGAACCGAGCGGCGGCAGCAGAGAGCGCGCGAGGCGAAAGCGGCGGCCTTAAATAGGCGTGGAGGCGGCCATGGCGCACACGCCAAGAAGGCGGCGCCGTCGGCGGCCTGCCGAGCTCGACGGCCGGGCCCATATGGGCCTTGGCGGGCCTCGCGGGCTTGGCCCGTGGAGACGGCGGGGCCCAGCGGCCGTGAGAGGAGGCAGAGCGGGTTAAGTCGAGCGGGTCGGGTCGGGTTCAGTTGGATCCGGTCCAATCCATTAAGGAAAAGGAAAAGGATTAGGTTTTATTTTTCCGGAAATATTTTTCAATGCGAAAACAATTCTAGAAAAACCTAGAACACGTTTCCAAAGCACGAAAAATACCCAGAAATTCCCAAAAATTCTAGGAAATATCCCAGAGATAGAATGGTACATGAGGAGTCCAAATAAAATATTTAGAGCTCGTGAAAAGAGTTTTAGAGCCTTCTAATAAATAGATTTAGCTCTAGGAAGAGGAGAATAAATTCCAGAAAAATCTAGAAAATTCTCAGAAGCACCTAAGCGTTTAAGAAACGCAATTTTTGAAATCTTAGCATTCATGAAACACCAAGATGCAACTCGGCATGAATGCAACAGTCACAACAAATTTATTTAATTTCATAAATACTAACAATTGTTTTTCTTTCTATGCTAAATTCTCTGTAAAAGAAATAAATGTTGGAAAAATTTTAAAATTGAGAGAAAATCGTTATTTAATTATTCTCTAAATTCACAGCCTGAAATTGGAGAATTTCAGGGTGTGACAAAATTGCTCATCAGTTACAAGAGGCTATGAGTGAGGTTCTGAAGTTATATGGATCTGACTTTCTTGCAAGCTCAAATCTCAATGGAAGTACAAATGCAGATCCATGCCGAAGGACCTCTAGCCTTGTTCAGCGCAAAATGTATGGAAGAGTTACTGAGAAAAATTCCATTATAAAGATGATGACTAGAGACAAATCTGAGGGTGTAATTGTTCTTCCTATTGTCGGTATTGCAGGTATTGGGAAGACAGCTCTTGCTCAGTTGGTATACAATGATCCAATTGTGAAAAGTAAATTGGAGCACAAGATATGGGTTTGGGTGTCAAAGAACTTTGATGAAGTAAGACTTACTAGGGAGATGCTAGACTTTGTTTCTCAAGAAAGGCACGCGGGGATAAACAGCTTGGCTAAACTTCAGGAGATGTTGATGAGTCATGTCACATCAAAGAGGTGTCTGGTTAGTTTAGATGATGTTTGGGGTGACATGAATGATCACACATGGAACAAGCTGTTGGTTCCTTTGAAGTCTGCCAATGCGAATGGCCCTGTGATTCTTGCAACAACTAGAATATTGTCTGTTGCAACCAGGATTGGCACAGTTGGAACTATAAAGTTAGGTGCTTTAGAAAGCCATGAATTTTGGTCATTGTTTAAAGCATGTTCTTTTCCTGATGAGAACTACAAAGGGCATCCAAGTCTAAACATTATTGGTCAACAAATATCCAAGAAGTTGCATGGCAACCCGTTAGCAGCAGAAACTGCAGGGATGCTATTAAGGGAATATATTAGCATTGACTACTGGAATAACATTTTACTTACTGAAAAGTGGAAGTCCCTAGAACTCAATAAGGCATCATGCATGCTTTGAAGCTTAGCTAGGATCAACTGCCCTATCATTTACAGCAATGCTTCTCTTTTTGTTCAAGATTCCCCAACAATTATCCATTTCTTGGTAATGAGTTGGTCCGAATTTGGATTTCACAAGGATTTGTGAGGTTCCATTCAAGTAAGAGACTAGAGGTCATAGGATAAGACTACCTCACGGATTTGGTGAATCGTGGCTTCTTGGAACAAGTTGAAAGAGATCTCCCAGTCGGCAATCATATATGCTATGTTTTGTGTGGTCTTATGCATGAATTTGCGAGGCTGGTATCAAAAACTGAGTGTGCGTCTATAGATGATGGAAAGTGCAATGAGATACCACCAGCTATACATCATTTATCAATTCTATGCGATTCTTCAAACCATAAATATCTAGGTGGGAATGTACATGACAATCACAGGTTTGAAGAAAAAAAAATGCAAAATGTAGTTTTATCAGTTAGAAAACCGAGGGCCTTGGTATTAATTGGGAAATATAGCAGTTCATTCCTCCAAGCTTTTGAGGATTTATTTCAGAAGGCAGAGTGTTTACGTCTGCTCCAAATAACGAATGCTGGTTTTGGTTCCTTTCTGTCAAATCTAGAAAACTGTACCCATCTTCGCTATCTAAAACTTGAGAACAATGGGTTTGATGGAGTTCTACCTCAAGCTCTAAGCACGTTCTACCATCTGCAAGCATTAGATGTGGCCAAGTTTGGGAATCCTATAATGCCTGCCCATATGAATTATCTGGTGAACTTGAGGCATTTTAATGCACCACAGGGATGGCACTCCTCCATTTCCGGCATTGGTAAAATGACCTCTCTTCAAGAGCTATTTGATTTTAGTGTCAGGAATTCTAGGGACTTCAAGATAACAGAACTAAAGTCCATGAATGAGCTTGTACATATTAGTGTGTCTCAAGTTGAAAATGTTAGAAGTGGACATTTTTTTTCGCAACCGTGCCTTGGCACGTTTTTCATTAAGAGGAGAAGAAGTTTTTACATACTAACGCCCGAATCATCAGAGGTGATGACCGGGGGTGCCTAGTTCAAGTTCAGAGCTATTACATATTAACCGTTTGGCGACCTACGTTTGCTTCAAGCATCAACAACGCTCCATAGCCGGCTTGTCCACAGGCTCCTATTTCCTCGATGATCGTCTGCACTAACATCGCCACAGTCTTCTCCTCTCTATCGAACGTTCGCCTGTTATGTTCTAGACAAATATGCCAGGCCGCAAGAGCCACGACCGAGTCGAAGCTCTTCCTGTGTTGCTTTGCAATCCGTTTTCTTGACGCTGTCCACCAGTCCATGAGGCACTGCTCGTGTGCAATCGGTGTGAGCTGCTGCCATTCCCAATGTGTGAGTAGTCGATGCCAGACCTGCCTGGTGTAAGACCAACTGACCATAAGGTGATCAATTGACTCTTGTTCCTGCAAACAAAAGACACAAGCGTCGTCGACCTGCAGGTGATGGCGCTTCCTTCTTGCCGCTGTCCAGCATCTGTCATGCAAGGCCAACCAGATGAAAAACTTGCATTTGCCTGGAGCCCTTGTCTTGCATAGGATTCTAGCGCCGGGAGTAGCGTATTGGCTGACGAAGAATGTATGGTATGCATATGCTGTTGAGAACTTCCCGTCTGGCGTCCAGTTCCATACGACTGTATCATGATCTTCTGAGTTGAGGTTGAACTGTCGTACCAGCGTCCACACTGTCAGGTATTCGAGAATGACTTGGACTGTCAGTGCACCTGTGATGTCTCTTGCCCATCGATCACCCTGAATTCCTTCGCACACCGTGCGACTGCGTTGGATTCCCGGACGGACCGCCCGGATTAGGCAAGGGGCGATCTCTGATATGGATAGTCCATTAATCCAGCGATCATACCAGAAGAGTGTTCTCCTACCGTCACCAACCACCATATGAGTCGACATGTGAAATAGCGCTGCCACCGGTGGTTCCACAGATTCCGGCAACGCTGCCCACGGCCGTCCCGGTTCCGATTTCTTCAGCCATAGCCACCGCATTCTCAGTGCGTAACCAAATAGCTTTAGGTCGACGAAGCCCAATCCTCCCAGGTCCGGTGGCCTACAGACTCGTGGCCAGGCCAGTAGGCAATGGCCGCCAGAGACAGTCTCAGTTCCTTGCCAAAGAAAGGCGCGTCGTCTCTTATCAATACACTCATTGGCTACATTACACCGATACTTGACCAAAGTGACGTACCGGTATCGGATACGTATCCGATACCGATACCCCCCCGATACGGCGTCGATACGGTATCGGACGAGTATCGGTGACTGTAGTAAAAAAAAATTAATCCCGATACTTTTTCGATTCTTATCGATACCTCCTCGATACTGGGCAGCCCATAACAAATCACTTTCAAATCTTATCTGTAGCTGAAAATTTGGCCTGTGGCTTGTATCACTGGAAACTTGGAACCTCGTTAAGTACTATTCTATCTTAGCTATTCATCTCTAATTATCTATATGTTGAGTTGGTCAGCATGAGTTTTCGTGTATAATTATATATAAATATATATTTTATATATATGCCGTATCGGCGTATCCTGGTTTTTGCCAAAACTCCGTATCGCCGTATCCGTATCGCCGTATCCGTGTCCCGTATCGGTGCAACGTAGCTCATTGGCCTACGGCGATATGGCAATCGCGATAGCCGTGTGTATGGGAACCGCAGACATCTTCACCTTAACCAACACAGCACGACCAGCTCTGCTCATCATTTTTGCCTTCCATGTGGGCAATCCTTGACCAACCCGATCGACCAGGGGTTGCAAATCTTCCTTCTTTAACTGTTTAACGGATAGCGGAATGCCCAGGTACCTGCATGGGAAGGCTTCCAGCCTTCCAGAAAAGAAATGCAGTATCGTGACAGTGCTTTCCAAATCACATTGTATTGGCGATATGAGACACTTGGAGTGGTTCGTTCGTAGCCCAGCAGCCCCTCCAAAGATATCCAGGATTGTTTCCGTAGCTACGAGATCCTGCTGAAGTGGGGAGAGGAATAGCACGATATCATCTGCATAAAGAAAAATTCTTTCCTTGATCTGTGGTAGCTGAAATTGATGTATGATTCCTTCCTCTTCAGCCTTTCGTACCAAGGCGTTCAGTGCCTCCATGACCAGCACGAACAGCAAAGGGGACAGCGGATCCCCTTGCCGTAGTCCCCGCGCATGGCAAATTCGTCGACCAGGTTTACCATTGATAATTATCTTGGTGCTTGCTGTTGAAAGTAAGCAGCTGATCCAATTTATCCACCGTCGAGAGAAGCCCATGTGCTTGAGAAGCTTGAGGAGGAATACCCAATTTACCGTGTCGAAAGCCTTAGCGATGTCGATCTTGATCAAGGCACTAGGCGTTTTTGATCTGTGTAGTAGCTTGGCCGAGAGCTGAACAGCTTTGAAATTTTCATGGATGAGGCGACCTTTGATGAATGCGCTTTGGTGGAACCTTACCAGATGCTGCAGATGGGGTGTGATCCGTCGTGCCAGCACTTTGGTAAACAATTTGGAGAAACTATGTATCAAACTGATCGGTCTGTAGTCTGTGATGGTAGATGCATCCGGCTTCTTCCGCAGCAGTACCATGTAGGCCTGGTTCAACAAGTATAGGCTATGGCTATCGAGCGACCAAAGAGCATGAAACGCTCTCATTATATCCTCTTTGATTATCGGCCACGCAGTGCGGTAGAATAGGCCCGTGAAGCCATCCGGGCCCGGAGCCTTGTTGACTGGCATTTCCAAGATTGTTTGCCAAACTTCCTCTTCGGAGAAGCACAAATCAGTCGTGTGCAAGTCCATGGTTGGGATGCCAATTCTCTGGAAATCGATGGACAATTCACTCGGTTTGGACGTGCCGAGGATGCTGTCGTAGTGTTGAAAGATTAGCTCTGCTTTAGCTTCGTCCTGAACGACCACCATGTCGTCGACCTGAATGGAGTTGATTTGATTTTTCCTACTACGGTGGCATGCCTGTAAGTGAAAAAACTTGGTATTTGCATCTCCCTCAGCCAGGTATGTGATACGAGATCTTTGCCTGGCAATTGTTCGTTGCAGTGAGGCAAGTCCTAGGCATTGTAGCTTCATCTTGTTCCTCAGTTCCCGCTCATGGCTCGCTAGTACCCGGTGATCTTGAGCCTGATCGAAGCGGTACACTATCTCCTTTGCGATTGCCAGTTGCAGCCAGATGCTGCCAACATGTTTGGCACTCCAGCTCTGCAGTGCCTTGGCCGTGTTCCGCAATTTGCAATCGAGGACACGGAACGCGTCGGCCTGTGGGCAAGGGGCGTCCCAGGCGAGTTTGACCGTCTCCAAAAAGCCTTCGTACCGTGGCCAGATATTCTCAAACTTGAACCGACGGAAGGAGTTTATCACGCAGCTTGTCTGCAGCAGGAGTGGTGCATGGTCCGAGCCCTCAGAAGAGAGAGCAGTAAGGGCGTGATTGGGGAAGCTCGCTGCCCAATCATCCGTGACAAATGCTCGATCAATGCGTTCAAGGGTCGGGCTTGCTCTCTCATTACTCCAGGTAAAGAGTCGACCTTTCAGATGTAACTCCATGAGTTCAGCTTGCTCCAGGAAGTTCCTGAACGTGTCATCATTCGTCGGTTGAGGCGAGCGTTGTTTTTGTCTGACGCCTGGTATGAGGTTGAAATCTCCGCATACTAACCATCTGTCTCCTCGGCCGCTGCGGAGCGAGGATAATTCTTGCAGGAACTGGATTTTGTCATCATCAGTTTGCGGTTCGTAAACGCACGACATCCACCAAGATTCATCGCAGTCAACAGGAAAGACCTTAGCCGTAAGCATATGGTCGCGTAGGATTGGGCAGGTTACTGACCAGACGTCACGTTTCCACCAGAAGTGTTCGACGCCGGAAGGGTGAAAAAATCAAATGTTGTGCCCAGCATATCAACGATCAACGCATCATCTCCACTATCAACATTAGTTTCCTGCAGTGTTAGCAAGGAAACACGTTCCTGAGTGACCAGTTCACGCACCATGTTCCGTTTAGCCCAGGCATTGAGGCCCCGGGCATTGAGCGACCAATTCATAAATAACAATCTGCGACAAAACGACCGTAGATAACCGAGGTGGCTCATGGCTCAACCTCCGACCACATGGCTCGGAGCGACTGGACCCCCCTTGGGGAGCAGGGCGTCCATGGCCTCACACTGCGATTCCGTTACGGTTCCGGCGAACACCTCTAGGAATCTCTGGAAGGCAGCAGCATCCGGCGGTCCTGTGTGGGACAGTGATTCCTAGACGCTTCATCAGTATGTTCTGTGCCTGAAGTGCCAGCTTGCTTGGTCGGTGCACCTGATTTCTTGGCCAGCCTTTCTCTGCGTCTTGGTCTGGAGAGGGAGAACGTCGACGGCGACCTTGCCTTTCGCCGCGGCGGCGTCTTGTGTAGCACCCCGGCGGCGTCTTGTGTAGCACCCCCGGCGTCCTTCGCCTGCAAACGTTGGACGCAAAATGAGCTACGTTTGCCTTGACCGGCGTACACGCTTCCGCCGTGATGTGCAGTGGAAGATTCAGGTCAGATCCCCTAGTAGTGGTTACAAAAGAGTTGTGTGTGGGGGAGGGTGGTAGCTCAATCAGTGGTGCATCACTGAATTGCACCACCTCGAGCTCCAGGTTTGGTACCTCGACCGCAGCGGCAAGGTCATGAGGGATCGACCGGATCGGCGACAGCGGGGTGGTCTGAATCGGAGTTGCTTTGCCTGCCTCCGGTGAGGGGGTCCGTCGCTGGGCGTTGTCCACTGCAGGGTAGAGCGTTGGCCTCGGGAGAGGGGTGTAGGCCCGGCCCGGGTTGCGGCCCGGCTCCCCTCAAGTCGATCGTTGTGTCATCCGGCCCGTCCTGCAGTCCCTGTCTAGTTAAGCGGGAGCGAATCGTGCACCGGTCCCCTCCCCCATGAGCCGCCTCGTCGCACATGGGATCCGCGCACTGGAGATCTCCCGTATGAATCCTGGTCGTGGGTTGGGCCCACTGAGCATGGCCGCCTCGTCGCCCTGTAGCCGCAGCTGCCCAGAGCCTTGGGCCAACGGTTGCTCGACAGCAACGGTTGCCTCTGCCCGGGGCGTGGGGGCAGCGTTCTCCACCAATGGCTGCTCGCACTACAGCGTTTTGGCACTAACGCCACGCAATTTGTTATGCAACGCTCGGTTTTTGTTGCTATACGTAGGCTTCTTGCGACCAATGTTGATATTGGTTGCAAAAGTGGTGACTATTGCCACCAGATGTGCAGTGTTGCGATATAGATTCTGGTGGTTGTAATAAGTGGCATATATTTCAACGAATATAGTTTTGTTGCGAGTTCAGCGTTGTTCTTGCAACGAGTTTCTTCGATGGATGCAATAGTGTGATATATTGCTACACTTATAGAACGTTGCTATTTGTGATGAAGTTGGTTGCAATATGAAGTTGGATATAGCAACAAAAGTTGGCATGTTGCAAGTGAAAAATTGCATATAGCAACGCAGATTTGTGTCGCTGCTAAGGAGCCTTGGGTACTGCAACGCTAACGTCAACCATTGCAACTTAGAGATAGATATAGCAACGAAAGTTGATGATGTTGCCAATGAGGCTAAGAAAATGCAACGCGCACATGAAATGTTGCATTAACATGCACTCCACCAGGCCGGGATTAGTCCGTGGGCCAGGTTTGGTTAAAATGAAATATGGATTTAACTGGCCCAACACATACCTTAGAAAAGAGACCAAGTCGGACTCGACAAGGGCTGTGTAGCATAAAGAAGGTCAAGTTTTTCGTATCAGGATTGATCCCATATCGCAACGTACTCCTCCGCTCGGTGTCAATACGATCCGATCTCCAGGAACCCCTAGTGCTCGCGCGATCGCCTGGATCTATCGACGACGCTGACCTAGAGGAAGAATTAATCCACCTGCTTGCATCCTCTAGGTATCATCTCTTTGAAAGCATCCCAATATGGCACGTGAGGATAATAGTTGGATGCTCCTGCCTCAAAAAGATCCTGCTTGGCAACTTGGATATCAAAATTTCATAGATGACACATTTGAAGGCACCTATCCAGGACAGACTGCGCCCTGTCCATGTACTAGGTGTCGTTCCATGGCATATAGAGATAAAGAAGAGGTTCAAGAACACTTGCATATGTTCGGGTTTGACAAGGGTTTCATGAACAAACATACACATCGTCGCCGTGCTGCTAAATCTGTCCCTGTGGATGATGATGATGATCATGAGTTCCCTGTCGATGATGGTGAAGATCATGATGATGGAGCCTCCACCAACAATCTCATGTCGTCTCTAATCAGTGGTGCGATACATGGCAGTATTGATGAGGAGCCAAATAAGGCAGCAAAGAAATTTTTCAAATTAATGGAAGAAGCTCGAATTGAATTATACCCAGGTTGTAAGGAGGCTACCAAAGTCAGTTTCATTGTCAGGCTTTTCCAGATTAAGTGCATGTTCGGTATTACGAACAATGCAATGGAGCAAATTATTCTCTTATTCTCAATGGTGCTCCCCAAAGGTCATTGTCTGCCAGACACCATGGATAAAGTTCGAAAGGTAATTCGAGACCTTGGCTTGGACTACCAGAAGATTCATGCTTGTGTCAATGATTGTGTGCTATTTCGTGGTGAAAAGTACGAGAAGCTTGACTCATGTCCAACATGTGGGCAAAGTAGGTGGAAATATACAGATTCACAGGGCTCTACGGATGATACTAGTGAAGTAAAGAAGAAGCGCTTTCCTCGGAAAATTCTGAGGTATTTTCCACTTATTCCTCGACTTCAAAGGTTGTACATGAACGAGACCACATCGAAGTATATGCGTTGGCACAAGGAGGAATTGGTGGAAGATGGGAAAATACGTCACCCAGCGAATTCAGAGGCATGGAAGCATGCAAGTAAGTTGTCAGACACATTTGCAAATGATCCAAGGAATGTCAGGCTGGGACTTGCATCTGATGGCTTCAATCCATTTGGGATGTTGAATGTGAATTACACCACTTGGCCAGTTATCCTAATTCCTTATAACCTGCCTCCTTGGTTGTGCTTGAAACAATCGTATTGGATGATGTCGATGCTAATTCCTGGACCAAAATCACCTGGAATTAACATTGATGTATATTTGCAGCCTCTGATCGATGAGCTTAAAGAGCTATGGGTGAATGGAGTTGAGACTTGGGATGCAAATGTAAAGAAAAATTTTACTCTACGTGCAATGCTACTTTGGACAATTAATGATTTTCCAGCATATGCGATGTTGTCTGGTTGGAGCACAAAAGGCAGGTTTGCTTGTCCTTATTGTCATAAGGATACTGATTACTTGTGGTTAAAGTATGGTTCCAAGCATTGCTACATGGGGCATCGCCGGTTTTTACCTATGGAGCACAGGTGGCGAAAGAATAAGGTTAGCTTCAACAACCAGGCTGAAATGAGGGATACTCCAGTGCCGCTTAGTGGAGCACAAGTATTGGAGCAGTATCAGAGTTTTGAACAAGTCACTTTCGGAGCGACTACTTCTAATAAGAGGAAGCAGCGTGACGAAGATAATAGATGGCACAACTGGAGGAAAAAGAGTATTTTCTTTAGTCTTCCTTACTGGGAATCTTTGCTTATACGCCATAATCTAGATGTGATGCATATTGAGAAGAATGTATGTGAGAGCTTGCTAGCGACTTTGCTTGGTTTGGCAGCTAAATGTAAGGACAGTCAGAAGGCTAGACTTGATATGCAGGAAATGGGTATAAGGAAGGATCAACATCCAGTGATCGAGAAAGGAAAATACACTTTGCCACCAGCGTTGTACACGTTAGGTGATTCAGAGAAGAAAATTCTTTGTGAGTTTCTTCAAGGTGTTAAGTTGCCAGACGGTTATGCCGGAAATTTAAGGAGATGTGTTGATGTTGATGGTCGCAAGGTTAGTGGACTGAAAAGTCACGATTATCATGTTATATTACAAAAATTGTTACCCTTGGTGGTGCGCGACATATTGCCTAAAGAAGTTGTGATCCCATTGATCGAGCTCAGCAGGTATTTTAGCTCCATATGTTCCAAGGAGCTTGAGGATTCAGAGATGGAAAAACTGAACAAGTCGATTGGAGAGACCCTTTGTCGGCTTGAGATGATATTCCCTCCGGCATTTTTTGACATTATGATGCACTTACCAGTTCACATTGCTCAGGAGGCTAAACTCGGAGGCCCTGTTAGCTATAGATGGATGTATCCAGTTGAGAGATACCTACGTACCCTCAAGGGCTATGTGAGGAACAAAGCTTCCCCTGAGGGTTCAATTGCTGAGGGATACATCTCGGAGGAGTGCCTTACATTTTGTTCGCGATTCTTTGAAGGTATTACTACAAAGTCTAATCGTCCAGAGCGTCAAGAGAAGAGCGCTGTTAGTGAACCTCCTGCTGGTCTAAGTGTATTTGGGAGCATGGACATGAATAATAGAAAGAAATCTTCTAGGCATAATACTGACATGCTATCTCAAGAAGTACTGAAGAAGATGAGGCACTACATAGTAACCAACTGTGATGAGGCCCTTCCATGGATAAAGTATGTTACATTTAAAAACTTTCGAGTTATTTTTAAACATAAACATTTTTCACTATCTATATACTAAGGTTTTTGTTGTATTTTCGATTCGTTGTAGTGAGCATATTGACGAATTGAGGAAAATTGACCCAGACAATGTTGAATCAAGGCACAAGGACCAGTTTGTCTCATGGTTCGAGCGTAAGGTGATTCAATTTTATTTTTGTTTAATTAAATGCATCACGATTTGATTATGTTTGTAATATCCATTTTGTTCGAAACATATATGACTGCAGATCAGGAAGCAACATGCTGAGGGCACCGCAAATGATATGATTTATTCTCTATCTCGTGGTCCGTATCATCGAGTTACTATAATTAACAGATGCTCCATCAATGGATTTTTCTTCCGGACAAGGGATATAGAGAAAAATTTCACTACACAAAACAGTGGTGTTGTTGTCAAGGGCGATGGCATGGAATGGTATGGAGTGATTAAAAAAATCTTCATCCTTGATTTTCCTAACGCACAGGAAGTCACGATGTTCGAGTGTGACTGGTATGATGTTCCGGCACCTAATAAGAACACATCCAGATGGTATAATAAAGACAAATTTGGGATAATTGATATCGATACGTCTCGGTTTGTTCGCCGTGTCGATGATCCATACATACTGGCGATACAAGCAGAGCAAGTGTGTTATGTGAAAAGTGGTAAGAAACCTAAATGGTGCAGTGTCCTCACAATGAAACCTAGAACCCTCTTTGCCATGCCTGAAGGAGAGGACACTGATGCTGGTACCGATGTGGACTCGGTTGTCACTGGAGTGGAAAATGTTACTCTCGAGGCCGCACACGAGGAGTTGACAGATTGGAGTAGGCCGGGCGTGAATGGGATAAGTGGTGATGCTTCTGTACTTCCTCAACCCATGCCGGAACCCGACCATGATGACATACCCTCAGAAGACGAAGGTGATGACACCTACACTGGTGATGGAGTGGTTGCTCCCGTAGCAGAATATGAAGGGGACGATGATGATTTTTTTGTGTAACTAAACTAGGATGAGTTATAATTATAGGAACAATTTTGAGACATGTTTATTTTTTTGTGTAACTAAACATGGCTTGCACACATTTGTGCATCAGGCACAAGCACAAGCACAAGCTTGTGCCTGATGCACAAAATAGGCAAATGTTTGAGATTAGCACAAGGCACAACAGCATTAGTACCAAACTGATTATATTAGTTTTAAACTGTATACTGGGCACAAACACAAAAGCAGTACCAAACTGATTAGATTAGTTATACTGGGCACAAACACAAAAGTAGTACCAAACTGATTACATTAGTTCATAAGTACTAGCACATCTGTCTAAGCTACCCTAGGCACAAACACAAAAGAACCAGAAGGACCCTAGGCGCTCCAGCAGGCCTCCAGTATTCATCTGAAGTACTTGCGCTTCAGAAGGACCCGAATACGTTCCGCCTTTTGCTTCAGCTGTTATTTGACAAAGGGACAAGTTAGCATTTATACATTTCTAAATTAGCAACCATACAATTTACCATTACTGACCTCCCTTTTCGTCGGGATCGGCCATTCCTCAGTCTCATCGTCGCTGTCATGAGAAAAGGTGCAATGAATAGACACCTTGGGATTGCACACGATGACAAATTCGTGCTGAGGAATAACCTGCGTTAACAAAATCAGAGTCACAATTAGAATAGCAAACATGCCTAAATGCAAGTGCTACATTAACCAGAAACAGGTCAGTATTACAATGAAAAAATGAAAGTGCTAAATAATCATGGTGCTATTTGATGCAAACTGTACACTAATGGTATGTATAAAAGCATTCCTGCAATACTGCTAGAAGGCCATCATAACTTATTAAGGTGACCATTTATTTTACAATGTGAGAAGCTGACCATGGTTTTAACTAAATGATATGCAATAACACCAAGTCTGTCTCTACCATATGGTAATACCCTTACAATTTCCAATAGAGCAGACATGAGTTGCTATATATGCTATCTTATGATGTCTGCATATTATTATGCATAAGTGGCAGACAAGAACAATTGCTCAAATCTAGTGTTAAATACTAAATATGGCAGACATTTGAAACAATCTGACATTTCGAAACCCATCTACACATACACATGCTAATATCCACACATTTCGAAATTCAATCTAAAAAACCCCATTTAGGATTCCACATTTCGAAATCAATCTAAAAAACCCCATTTCGAAATCTCACATTGCGAAATCCATCTAAAAAAACCCCATTTAGGATTCCACATTTCGAAATCAATCTAAAAAACCCCATTTCGGAGTCCACATTGCGAAATCCATCTCGTGCGAAATCCATCTAGTGCTGCAAATAATCCCTACTCGCAGTAAAAAAACTCGATTCGCAACTAACCTCGTCGACGGCAGCGGGGACAATGGCCTCCTGTACTGGCACCTCCTCGTCATGTTCCTCCTGGGTGCGCCTCGGGTTCGTCCTCGCCCTCGACCTCCTCTGCTGCGCGTTGCTAGTGCGAGGGCCCTTCATGAATCTTCCTCGCTCATCGCGCTTCTGGGTGGTGGAGTGGTGCTCCACTACAGGCTCTGCGATAGTGCGGTCCGCCGGAGGGGAGGCGGCAGCGGGAGTGGGAGCGATGGTGCGGGAGCGGGTTGTGGAAACCATCTTGCAAGCGCGTGGAGGAGCGGGTTGAGCGCGGCGGCAAGAGGGCGGCGATGCTAGCGATGAGGCGGAGCAGTTGATGGGACAGATTGGGAAAGAATGCTCGTTTGGGGAAGAAGGGGCGAGATGGGGGGCGTTAAATCCGCCGCCGCCGCTTCGTTTCCGGGAAGCGACGCGTCTAGTGCGCTCAGTCGCTGTCACGTGGGCCCTAGCATCAATGGACCCACTAGTCAGCGAGCCTAAGCAGAAGAGGAAGGGGTAAACTCGTGGGAACTGCATTATTTCCCAATCCGAGTTAGATTCAGCTTTTAAATTTTAAATTTGACATTTGAAAAGCTTTAGGGTAACAAATGAACTCAAATGAATAAGTCATGAATACCAAAGTTGTAGAACTCATCAAGATCTACAAAGTTTATTTATAACATTAACCCGTGAGACAAAGTACGAATGATCCAAAATTTTAAATTTCAAATTTTGATAACTAAAAGCAAGATTTTTTAAACACTAAATGATGTCAAATGGAAAAGTCATGAATAACAAATTTTCATAATTCATCAAGAACTACAATTTTTATTTAGGCCATTTCTTCATTTGACAAAGTTGAAGACTACATTGATCATTCATCTTAGATTCACTCACATAGTTTAAGAAACTATGTTAGAGAATAGTCAAATGTGTACTACATGTTATGATCACTTTTCAATATGACCTAAATAAAGATTGTTTTGGAATTTGATGCTTGGTTGGTTTGAAAAATATAATTTACCATCCGAGTTAGATATTCAACTCTTTAAAATTGAAATTTGAAAAGCTTTTGGGTAACAAATGAACTCAAATGAAAAAGTCATGAATACCAAAGTTGTAGAACTCATCAAGATCTACAAAGTTTATTTAGATCATTAATCCATGAGACAAAGTACGAATGATCCAAAATTTTAAATTTCAAATTTTGATAACTAAAAGCAAGATTTTTTAACACTAAATGATGTCAAATGGAAAAGTCATGAATAACAAATTTTCATAATTCATCAAGAACTACAATTTTTATTTAGGCCATTTCTTCATTTGACAAAGTTGAAGACTACATTGATCATTCATCTTAGATTCACTCACATAGTTTAAGAAACTATGTTAGAGAATAGTCAAATGTGTACTACATGTTATGATCACTTTTCAATATGACAATATGACCTAAATAAAGATTGTAGAACTCATCAAGATCTACAAAGTTTATTTAGATCATTAATCCATGAGACAAATGGAAAATAATCAAAATTTTGAATTTCAAATTTTGATAACTAAAATCAAGAATTTTAAACACTAAATGATGTCAAATGGAAAAGTCATGAATATCAAATTTTCATAATTCAACAAGATCTACAACATTTATTTAGAAAAATTTTTCATTTGACAAAGTTAAAGTCTACATTGATCATTGATCCTAGATTCACTCACATGAAAAAGACATGAAAACCAAACTACAAACTTGTACAACTCATCAAGATCTGCAAAGTTGCACAATGGCATCAGTCAAGTATAGATCTTTCCTAGTTCGAAGTGAATCCATTAGTTTAACGTGACATATGTGTATATTATGTTGATTTTGTTTGTACATGTTAGTTCAAAAAACAAGTAACACGTAACCCTGCCACGTACGACCTTTTTTTGACTCGGCGTTTGAGCAAATTTCGGCATGCCGCCTAAACCTTTTTCCTCGCCCCTGACTTTCCCCACTTCCCCCAAATTTTGCCGCGCCGCCAAAACGAAATTTCCCCTCGCCCACCACCAAGTTTTCTATTACTTCCCCCAAAACTAGATTGCCTCAAATCGACCTTTCTGCTCATAAAACTTCCCCCACCCCCTGAAAACAAATTGAGTTGAGAAAGGCGGCGACTGCAAATAGCTGGAGGTCCCGATCCGGACTCTGGAGTCTCCATCCATGACAACCCTTCCAAGAACAGGATCAGGCGATCCAATGCTGGAGAACCGAGGTCGAGGAGCCCATGGTGACACGCAGGAAGATGACGATGACGTACTCGTTCTTGAACGAAGCAGGTCCGTATCCCGCCCCGCCTCTATCAGTAGGGTTTCCACACAAAAATAGCGTGCAATATGATTCCGCATCTAAGGCCTTCTTAGGTTAATCTGCAATCTGCCAACGTTGATGGTTTTTCGGTGTCTAGGGTTTGTAGCACGACATGCATTCGCAAGGATTTCATGTTCTCTCGTTGGTTTCAGTTCGTTAGGTTCCATCTATATACGTTCAGTCCGGCCGTGAGGTTAATGTCACCCGGATGAGATTAGTTTTAGCTAATTTTGTCCATGAACGAATGTGCTGTAGAGTACACAATTGCACCAAGGACTTATGGTTGACTTCGTGTCATATATGCAGTGCCCCAAGGACCGGTGACATGTGGAAAGTAAAAATATACTGCAGCAAAGAAACTGAAGAAGACAACCAAGTATGTGTCGAGATTGACAGGGTTGACCTTAACTTTTCCAACCTTGTACGATTCAAAGATCAACTAGGGTTTGGTGTTCGGGACTACTACTACTACCTCAAGAGAAGGGGAAACGACTTAGGCTGCCCTGACGAAATAGATTGCAGTAAAGATGTCGATAACATGATTGCAGATTTGGAATCAAGTGGTGAAAAGATAGTGAGGCTGGTAGTGACCAAAACTGCATTGAATAATGCACCTGTAAACATTACACCCCTAAAACGATTGAGGGAGACAGAGACTGATGACGATGGTAACAATGAAATAGTTGATGAGTACAAAAAATGGCTGCAAGCACAAGGCCCTGATTGCGGTATGTCTTATGTTCGTACTACAGTTTCAACTATTATCTATATCTATACTCTTTATCTCACCTAATGTTGTTGGTAACTTGCAGAGCTAAGAGATGACTTCAGGGATGAATCAGTTCAATCTTATACTAAATGGCTTAGGCACAAAGGCCTTCTGAGAAATATTGGTATATCAAAATTCATTTGCACTTCTTACTACTGTGTTGTCATTTGTGAAACTACTAAGTCCATTTTTTAAATTCTTTTTCAGTGTCTTATAATAAAGCTCAAGATAAGGGTACAGGAGCACGAGATGAGAGCAATGGAAGTAATGCAACACCGCCAACAGATTGGCCATGTCATGCAAGGAAAGGAAATAAATCAAAAGGTTCAAAATACTTCACTTAAAGGGACATGTCACTCATAATTGTTCAGCAATTAATCTAAGCTTGAAATTGTTGAATATATGTAGGTTCCAAGAATGGAGGTCGAGGATGCTTGAAGGGGTTTGCTGCATCGGCCAAGAGATCAAAGTCAGGTTCTGGTAAACTAAAAATCCAGTTTTCTCCAAATCTAGGTGGTCCCTGTGGAGAAAATCGACGTACTTTTGTGGATGAAGTTGTTATGTTCACAAGGATTAAAACTCCTCTAATTGGAGTTAAATGTTGGACTGATGTGAGTGATTGTGTCAAGGAGGATATCGCAGAAGCTATAATGGTATGTTAATTGCAACCTCATGCTTCATTTTAATGTTATATCAAAGTAATCATGCATTCAAAATACCTCGTAACATGTTTTCCTTCACACTAGGATCTATGGGATTTTGATACCATAGAGAATCCGAAGAAAAAGATATGGAAGATTGCCGGTGAACGCTACAGGGGTTGGCGATCTACCTTTAGTGCTACATACAGGGCTTACGACAATTATGAGGAGAGAATGAAACATAAGCCTGAAGACCTAGACATTGTTGAGTGGCACTATTTGAACCAATACTTTGCATGTCAAAATTTCAAGGTACACAACATTAGGTATAATTCATAATGCAAACATGAGTTGAAATTTTCTCTGGTAAACATTACTCGCTAACTGTGTGCAGGGTAAGAGCTTCATTAACTCTGGCAATCGGAGTCGACTGAAGACCAACCATTCATCGGGTGCCAAATCTTTCTCGCAACGCAGTTGGGAAAATGTAAGAATCTATCCTGAATTCTAGAATTGGACTACAGTAAATAATGATATCTTGATGACCTATAATATTGGTAGAGAGATTCCGAAACTGGTGCCGAGCCTGGAGTTTTGGAACTTTGGAAGACTACTCACACGAAGCAAGGAAAATGGTCGACATTTGTGGCTGAGAGTATTTATGTGAGTACTAGTTTCAACACAAGCATGCATGGTCTTGCACCTTATAATTTTTTTTCCGGAAACTGAACGTGACCACATATGATTTGATACACTCATTTTTTTGCCCTCAGCATCATACAGCCAGGAGATTGCAGATAGAAGAATCAGATGAGGTCGATCAAGAAGGAACAAGTAACACTTCGTCAGCTGCCAAGGAAGAACAGATTTTCCAGGAGACATACAAGGAGACAACAGGAGCCAAAGGCACCAAGTCACGCGGCGTAGGGTACTTGGCGAATCAAAAAAGAGAGAAAGTTCTTCAGGAGAGGATGATTCAGAATAGACTCCAGATTCTGGAAGATAGAGAACGTGAGCTAAATGAAAAGCTTCAAAAGCATGAACAAGACAAGGAAGCAGAAAAGGAAGCACTTAAAGCCTCAATTAGACAAGAATTGATGGGGGAGTTTCAAGCACTTATGGCACAAAATCAAAGTGCAGTGCCAAATGAGGTAACTTTCCTGACATATGGATCATGCTCACAATAATCTACAAATTGGTTATTTGGTGGTTCTTTTTGGTTGCAATTGGATATTTGTCACATATATTTTACCTGCTGTATTTGTAAATGCACAGACCACCCCTCAAACCAACAACAATACACAAGAAAGACCTACCACTACTCAGGAAAACACTACTGCAGCAACAGTACTACCGATTCAAGAGACAGTGAACAAGGTAACGAATGGCAAATGCTTGTGGTTGACAAAAGATTTATGAGGCTAATTTGATAACAAAATTCATTTATTTTGCATAGGATGCCCCTGCAAACAGCAATGATTCCTTGGAAGTTGAAGCCGGTAACAGGAATGATATCATCCCTGCAACACCACAAGTGCATTCTGAAGAAGTAGCAAACCAAGTAAGGACATCGAACAATCATTTCCAATAATGATGGCTTCGTGAATTTAATTTATGTTTATTAACATTGTTCTAATAATTATTTAATTCAGAATATTGATCCAACAAGCACTGTCACAACACAAAAGATGAAAGACCCCTCACATAATGGCAATGGTAAAGCTAATGGACCCATTACAAGGAAACTATTCAATGGGAGTCGTGCGAAAGGATCTAATGTACCTACAAAGTTCACTACTTCACATCAGTTAGTATCAAGCGTTGCTAAAACACGAGCTGGGTTAAAGAAACAGCAACAGGTATGGACTGTATTTATGCTTTAATAATGCCATTACCATTTTCCAAGGCCAATTGTAATTGGTGTTGCTTCATTCCAAGACCAATTTGAATCACAAAGTTACATAACAAGTAATGCTCTCATTTGTCTATCTTCACAGGATGCAACTCGATCAACGACAGAATAAGACTGGCGTATGCAGATGTTGCATGGTTGAAACAGACATTCAACATTTGAGCTCAAGATAAGATGATGGCCATCATGCAAACCGGGAGTGAAGGATGTATGGACAAGAGTCCTTAGATACATTGAATGCTGTGTTACAACATTTGTTACATGATTGTTTTGTATTATGAAAATCCTGTTACATTAAGAATGAGCATGAGGTGCCAGCACAACATTTTTGTTGCAATACATATGATCATATCTCCACGACCAATTTACGCTGCGTTACCATAGTACCATATAGCCACGATCAAACATACGTTGTCTTATACCCTATAACATATAGCGACGACCCATCTTTCGTTGTGATAGCTTCAAAGGATATAACAACGCCATTGTCCATTGCAATACAAATCGATGGATATAGCAACACCGCCCTCTGTTGCGCCAGCTCTATGCATATAGCAATGACTAATTCGGTTGCAACAGGCACAGAGATGTATCAACGAAGAGCACATCGTTGTGATATCCTAATCACAAATAGCAACGACATATCTCGTTGCGCTACCCTGATCGCATTTAGCAACGCGTGTTTCATTGCTGCGCTACCCTAGAGCATGTAGCAACGTCTGTGACTTCGTTGCTATATCCAACTATTCTGTTGCAACGATGAATTCAACGTATCGCCACACAACCAGTGCGTTGTAACACCCTTCACTCGCAACAATCCCCCATGGTTGCAATATCAACTATAGCAACGATGGACGATCATTGCAAGTAACAAAAGCGCAACGCCACTGATCGTTGCGACTGTAGGCTATTGCCATGCCATACGACGTTGCGACACGCCACAGGTTGCGCAACGCATTTCCAATTCGATGCGACAACTTATCGCAACGCCGGTTTAAGCAACGAGCCAAAAAATATCGCAACGACTTCAGTTCGCTGCGTTACATACCAATTGCAACAAATTTACCCATAACGCAACCAATTGGAGGCGTTGCATCAGTGACAAAACGCTGTAGTGATGGTAGATATGTCTTCTTTATCTTTGATGATGAAGACAGGTAGTGTATGACTGATTTCGAGTTGCCAATAAATTTTATTGAAGATCTCGAGTCATTGGTGAGAAGGGTATAATCTCGTGTCGTCCTCCTCAGATTACTCTTTTGGCAACTATTGGCGCTCTTAATTGACACACTTTTGCCCCTGTTTAACTCCGATATTTGAATGAATTTAATATCTAAACTATTGATCATACCTCATAACCGGTACGTTTTTCGTATATGCATGTGTTTTTGGATGATTTTGGTTTATGCAGGATAAATGATAAATTTGAGACGAATATGGGCTAATTTGAGATAAGCGAACAACGAAGGCCGGAAGCCCAAATGAAGCAGGCCTACTAGAGCCAGACGCCATGAACATGGACTCCAAGCCCACTCATACCCCGGATGCAGCCCACCAACCTCCAAGATTTCTTATGTAACATCCCAGATTTTCTTGGAATGTTTATAATATTAAAAATATGGATTTAAAATTTTTTCATGGATTTAATACTAGCTAGAAAAATATAAGGTTGTCTTCATTGGACCTCTCCCAAAATTCTTAGAATTAAATAATAAATAAAATATTATTGTTAAGGTGTCTAAATCTTAGTGTGAACATTTGGATTTTATTTGGAATTTATTTGGATTCATTTGAGTGTGATTTGGATTTGAAATGATTCAAATCCAAATCAAATAAAAGTTTAAAACTAAAACCTAACTTGGGCCCTAACCCACTGACCAGCCCACTAACCGAAGTCTGATTCCGGCCCCTCTCCAAACCCCGCGGCCTTCTTCTCCACGGCCCAGCGCGGCCCAATTTCCCCGCGGCCCGCCATCTCCAGCCGCGCGCCTTTCCTCTCTCTCGCTGACAGGTGGGGCCCACCTGTCAGCTTTCCCCTTCCTCTCTCGCCACCACCATCGCTGCGCTCTCTGCTGCCGCCGCCGCTCCGCCTCGCGCCCTCAGCTCCGCGCGAGATAATCTCGGACACGCCCGCGCCCCGCAGCACACCCTGCTCCACCTGACGCCCTCAACCCTAGATTAGGGAGCGTCGAGATGGACTCGCGCGCTCGCCCTCTCTTCCCTCTCGCCATGCCCTCGGGCCCGCACGCCAAGACAAGCACGCCACCACGCACTACCCGTGCCTTCCACCTCTCGCATCGCGCCGCGTGTCCCCTCTCTCGAGCCCTCTCGTCACGCCCCTCTCCTCTCCACTCAGCCTCGCCGCCACTCCAAAAGAGAGGAGCGCCCCGCTCCTCCTCCCATCCACCCCGGGCACTTGCCCTTCCAACCCTAGCCGCCGCCGCTCGGAGGAGAAGGAGAAGGCGAGCGCGAGGAGGAGGAACGCCAGAACCGGAGCTGTCCGTGGAGCGCCGCCGCCGGAATGCCGCTGTCGTCCACCCGAGCAAGAAGAGGAGAACGCCCCAAGACCCGTACCCTGTCGCTGCTCTTCTTCCTCTACATCACGCTGGCGTCCTCCACCACTCCAAGCCACGACCTTGAGCCCCTAGGTGAGCCGCCGCCGCCGCTCATCCCCTTTCCCTGCTGTCCGGCGCTATGGGCGCCAATGAGCCTCTATAGTTAGCCAAAACCACCCAAGCTTGGCCTTTTTTCTTCTGCCTGCGGCCCGACCATCACGCCGGGCATCTTCTTGTGCAGGATCCCGTCGAGCCCCAACCAAACCCACCTTAAACCCCGGCCGCTCGGTGAACACCCCTTTGGGCAAACCGTCGAGCACTCGCCGTGCACCCCCTGAACCACCTTGTTCTTGCCATAGCTGGCCCTAGGATCCAAACCCTAAACTTGTTCACCCATGAACGCGTGTGCCGCGCCATTTGGCACCGATCCGTGACCTTGTCACCGGATTTGGCCATGGTCGAGCCGCCGCCGGCGAGCCTTCGCCGCCGCGCGCCGCGCGCGCTGCCTCCGCCCTTGCCACGCATCGCGCTCAGGAGGAGTCGCACGCGGGGCTGCGCGAGCGCAATCGCACGGGATTCGCCCCGCGTCGCAGCCGATCCCGTGGGCGCGGTTCACGTGGACCGCACACACGGTCCACCATGGACCGCGTCCACCAGAACTACGCCGGCCCTTTTTCAACCAAGCCCCTGGATTCTTACACTTTAACCCCTAGAGTTTCAAAATCCTTTCAACTAGGTCCCTGACCTGTTGCTTTTACTCTAAGCCCCCTGGACTTTTTAGATTTTACATCTAGGCCCTTCTGCTGACGTCATCAGGGCCAACTGATGACGTCATCATCCGGACCCACCTGTCAGCTCTGACCGTTGACCGGTCAACGCTGACGTCAGCAGGGTCCAGTGATGACGTCAGCATTTCGGCCGACCCATGACTTTTTATGAAATACCCCCTGTACTTTTCCAAAATTACAGATAGGTCCCTGGTTATTTACAAATAGGTCCCTGGCCCTTTTCCTTTTATTTTTCGGAATTATTTAAAAATTCAGAAAAGGATTTAAACTTAGAAAATCCATAACTAATTCATTTTAACTACGTAAAATATGAAACCAGTTCTCTATTTTCTTCTAAAATCATGATCAAGCCTTTGGTGTAAAGTATGAGTCCATTTGGATCTTTCTTGGGTTGGTTTTATTGGACTTAATTGCTATTAGATCCCCGGTATTTATTTTAATTATGTATTTAGGACCCATCGACGGCCAGGAGCTGACCAAGGAGGAGCACTACCCGGAAGACTTCGTGGAGGAAGAGAACTTGCCCTCAGGTTCACGCCCAGCCCATCTCTTGAATGCCTATTAGACATTGCAACTAGATGAGCTAGCGCTTTACTTTTTGCAATTGAATGATGCTTGAGCCTTGCACAGCCATGATTTATACCGTGAATGCCTTGTTACCTACCACTCTATATATGATATTGCTATGCTGCTGCTTGCATGTGGATGGGATCATGTGGATTAGGATTCTTAGCGTGTATGGGGATAAAACCGGCAAGAGAAGGTGTTTTTGGGAAACTTGGCGGGGGTGAGCATTTTATAACAACTCGGTCTTTGACCGAGGTGCCGAGAGACCCCTGCTCTCGAGGGGTTCCCACACCGTACTTGTGGCGGGTACATGGATGGATAGGAGCATAAGAGTTGGCGGTGGTACCTATAGTGGGTACTGCGACTTGCGTTCTTCTTCAGAGGATACGCCTTTGGGACGATGACGCTCACCCCGGTCTGAAATCGAGTGGGGTAACCACTCTTTGGGCCCCACGTACTTACCGCTTACCCATATGAATGGGTTCCAGCCAGCCTAGCTAGCACGATGCCCGGATTGCGAGAAGATCAGGTGGATGGTGTACGGGAACGGGAGAGACCGTCTCCCCGAAGGACTATGGCCCCGTCTGACCCTACGAGGGAGAGTTCGACACAGCTTCCGAAGCATTGGATTGCGAGCCGATGGACCGAGACCGGAAGAGCAAGCGGGCATCGTCGCGGTTGGGGTCTGAGCTGTGGGTTGCGTCTCGAAATGGCGGCCACCATCTCGTAGCCTGAGTGGGTTCAGTTGTACGAGCTCTCGAGAGTCTATAATCTATACGTATAGCCGCGTCCTCGGTATGGACATTGCCCACTACACTGTTACCTCACATATTTTGGGATATTCTACCTTCCCCCTTTTCTAGCCAGATTTGAGAGTGACTAAGGTTCATAGCTACAGGCAGGGAGAAGGGAAGTTTGCTCCCTTTCCTTTCAGGATCTGGTCGTAGCTGGTGAGGTGCGAGGGAAGGGAGCTCTCGCATCGACTTAGATGAGTGTGGAGATGGAGATGGGAGTCGCGGTTGGTGACGTGAACCTATCTCATTCCTTGGGGATAGCCTTGGGTACGCAGGGTCTGATGATGAGCACGAGTTCAACCACGATGGGTGGTACGACTGAGGCATCGTCTTGACGCACAAGTTGCCTGTGGAGGAGATCGAGAAGATGGAGGCTTCTACGCCTAGTTCCGCTGTGTTGGATGTCCTTTTGTTTGTCGTTCAGCCCTGAGGGCTTGTATCAGACGTATTATCATGAGAATGATGTAATAAATAAGATATTTGTACTTATTCGTGGTATGGATGTGATATTCGCTGGGATGAGTTCTGTACGTGATATCTACTTGATCCAGGCAGTATCATAGTGGTACAGGGAGTCGGGTTTTCGGAAATCGGAAACACGGGTCGTTAAAGTTGGTATCAGAGCCATACTTGCTCGTAGGACGATGCTATAGACACGGTCGATAGAATAGGACTCTATACGATCTATCTTTATATGTTATCCCTTGAGCTATGTTATAAAAACTGTCTCTTTGAGAAAAATTCTTACTCACCTACGCTGACACTCTCTTTTTACGTGACTTAGGAATGGCGGCCGCGATTCATAAGACGCACGTTGACCCTAGGGACCAAGGAGACTTGGTCCACTGGCTAGTCACCACCGTCCACCGCTTGGGCATTCCGGTGAACTGCCTTGGACTTGAGGCGCAAGTATGCAACATCAACAACACCGCCTATGCCCGCGCCAAGATCTTTCGTTACCCCCTACGACCACCGGTCGGGAATCACCATGGAAGGCATCGGACTGTCGACGAAGCTTGCAGTGGAGGGTGTTGCCCGGAGGTTGACTCAGGTACTACTCGTCCGGGAGAAGGACCAGGTTGAGGAGACCAACCTCCGACTCCTGCCCGGAGAGTTCTATGAGGATGACGAGGAGGCGGAGTACGAGAGGTGCAGAGCCGCGTTCACAGCCATCGAGGACCTGGCGATCACCACAGCCGGAGACTACCTCAGTGACCTGGACTACTACACGATAGAGCTAGAAGGAAAGAGCGTGGCCTTCCTCAACGGCCTTCTGGACAGGGTTTCTATCGCCACCGACAGAGTTTCTCATGTCCTCACCGTCGAGAGAGAGTTGGACGCCATGAAGACCCAGGTACACCACCTGATGGAGGAGCTGAGCCGCAGGGATGCTGCAGTCACCCTGGCTCAGGCAGAGACAGACCAGCTGAAGCAGATGATCGCCGACGACTTCACAGGCTCGAGAAGGAGATCAAGCGACTGGAAGGGATAAGTCAGCTTCAGGACTGTACCATAGGACTCATGGAGTACAGGATGAAGAGTGCCGACGAGAAGATTGCTTAGCTCAAGAATAACACTCTCCCGGTGCCATGGGTTTGAGGATCACCTAGCTGGAGCGAAGGTGTGAGCGCAACGCTAACAACCTTGCCGCGCTCACTCGTACCTACCTCTACCTCAAGGAGAAGAGTAAAGTGATTCTGCAGACTTGGAAGGATGCCAACTCCCTCCGAGTTGAGGAGCTACAGGAGCTTAACGACCAGCTACCACCCGAGAAGCAGCGACAGATTCGCAAGGAGGACTTCAAGGTTGGACCCAGCTCATTGAGACTCCACAAGGTTCCCTTCCACAGCATCAGCACCATCGAGACCCCATAAACTCAGAGAGCCAAAGCAATGATGAAGCCTCTTTTCACCGCCAGGCACACTTGGGAGGACCGCACAGTCTTTGAGTACAAGAAGCCCCGGATGTTCTGAGTTAGACGAGCAACTAGAATAAAGTAGAGTAATTCCGCGTCAACCATGAGCCTGTTCCGGTACGCGATGGTAGATATTTACCCATGTAGTAGGAACCACCATTTTGAGATCTTTTCACGTTGTACCATGTGTGTGTGTGCGCGAGACCTCCAAGGCTAGTGAGTCAAGCCTCGAGGTAGCACCTAGTGATTGTACTGCATGGATGAGTGAATGAATCTTAATTAATGAATGAGTTTTCATGATGATTTCTCCTTGAATGTAAGAAGCTTATACATGCATATAAGAAATATTTGTGATTGTATTGACTCTGGCTTATTTAGAATGATTCCATATAGAAATACGTTAACGCCCTCTCTTCAACCTTTTCTCAGGATGTCTATCTGAAGGTCAGGTCATTTGAGCGCGCTGTTTGAGGCAGCCGTACAGGAAGAAGCTGAGGTCGCCGCTCGTGGCCATGGCCGTGGCCATGGCCGTGGACGGGGTCGTGCTGCCCCACCACCAGCTCCTGAGCCCGCGCCTAAGCCAGCTGTTGGCCGTGGCCACAGAAGAGGAGGTGGAGGAGCCGCCAATTCCAATCCGGTGCCACTCGGACACGACACGCAGCAGGATGCGGAAGAAGAAGAGGAAGCTGTTGATGAGGAGATCCAGATCGACCCAGTCCCAACAGGGCAAGGCTGTGGACATGGTGCTCTGCCACCGCCCCCACAACAGTAGCAGGAGCAGCAACAGCCCGTACCACCCGTGGCCACGCTTGCCCAGGTCTTGGACCGACAGACTCAGGTCATGGAGAGGATGGCCAATGCCATTGCACACACTCAGGGAGGAGGACACTGCCAAGGACCACCCGTTGAAGACTTGCCGCGCAAGATCGAGAGGTTCATCCGTCTCAAGGCTCCTACCTTCGGTTACTCAGAAGACCCGATCGATGCGGATGACTGGTTGAGGACCATCGAGACCAAGCTTGACCTCTCTGACTACAATGATGAAGAGTGTGTTGCCATAGCCATCCATCAGCTTGTGGGACCAGCCAGAGCGTGGTGGGACAGTTACAGCACCATGCACACGAACCCAGCCGCCATCACTTGGTGTCGGTGATATGATCTCCGGCTGTCTTCCACGGGGTAGCCCACGGAAGTGATTTGTATGGAGGGAAGATCGCAAAGATCGGAAGCTAGATGGTTAGGGTGGACAGACACAAGCATTTAGACAGGTTCAGGCCGTGTTTGGGGGTGTTGTATTGCGTGGATTGTAGATTGGATCCTCTCTCTTCTTCCCCGGAGGGGGTCCCTGCCCACCTTATATATCGGGGAGGCAGGGTTACAAGTCGGTTTGTTGCCGATCCTATCTCTAAGGATCCTTTCCTTCTTTACAAAAACTCCTATTCTAATTAGAACTTCTCCTTCCGGGTTCTTCCTTCATGCGTCGGCTTGTCCTGCACGTCATCAGGTCCAGAACGGTGGGCCGGGCCGCCCCCTATCGGGGGGGTTGCCAGGCCTGCTTGTGAGGTACCCGGGGACCATATTTCCCACAGTAGCCCCCGAGCACTTCTTGGCCGATCGTTGGCTGCAATTGATCTGCCTTTTTCTTGCATGATCCGAATGTTCCGCAACTTTGCCAGAATGCTTGATCAGATTTCCGAGTAGTTTAGGACTTCGTCCGAGTGGTTTCGAGGAAGATCCGAGTGCATGCTCAAACGTTCCTGAAAATGATTTTTTAATTGTAGCCTTAATGAGGGGAAGAAGTGCTCTTTTTCATGATGTAAAAGCGAAGTGTATACACTTAGCCCCCGAGCCTTGGGTAATTTTAGTATAAAATTGGCCAAGGGTCTTCAATTTTTCTCCATCAAAATCATGATCTTCAATGGCGTGCACCTCCTGGTGCACCCATTGGGTGTAGCCCCCGAGCCTTGGGCAGAGTAGAATAGTCTGGTCGAGGGTCAAAATAGAATCCTATAAAAATCTTTTCGAACTTAATCCATCAATGGCGTGCACCTCCTGGTGCACCCATTGGGTGTAGCCCCCGAGTCTTGACTCGACTCGGCGCGATCGTGTCAAGACTCTAAAAGCTGTGAATCCTTGCTGAATCTTTTAGCCCCCATGCCTCTGGGCATGGATTTCGAATAATTCCCTCCTTTTAGGGAATTTTTACTAATTTCCCCTTTTAGGGAATCTTTTCTCGAGTCCTTTGAACTCGGTGTGACTCCCGAGTCGTGTTCCACGACCCAGCCTGACCATATGGTAAATCACCTTCTCACAAGATCTATACTTATCAGCACTTGACCCGGATTTCCAAGTCAATTTAGCGATAGTATCGCATGCATTAAGTAAGAATCAATTGCAAGGTTGCAATATTAATTGCAAAAATAAGCCTAGCCATCGACCAATTGTAGCCTCACGACCGAGTGGTTTCTGCCCTTGAGCATTTGCTCACAAGCCCACGTAATTGTCAACTAACAGAACCGAAAGGTCGTGTCATTATTATTTGTTGTTCGAGTGGTGGCGGAGGAAATCGAGCCGGTGGCGGCATCGCCTTCAGCTTCTATCCTCGACCGCACTCAGGCGCTTCCACGTCTCTTTCGGCGCCAGCTTTGCTCGATCGGCCAGGCCAACTGCGGTCATGTCTTGGCGACCCTTAAGTCGTTGTTCCCATCGTCCGATCTGGAGCCACTCGGAGGGGGGTATGCTGCTGGCACCTCCGAGGAGGACGTGGGCAGGCTGCTGCATGAAGTGGAGCCAATCGCCAATGTTCTGTCCAAGGACGTTGTCGATGAGACTGACGAGGCTGGCCCTTCTGGTGGTAGCGATCCTGCAAATTAATTTTTGTAGATTATCTGTAGTATTGGTAGTAGAAGTACTTTGAACAATGTTTAATCTTTTGTGCTTGTATATAAGTTTCTGGAGGTGCTACTCCCTTCCTTTCTGCGCTGGCCGTAATTTCCGAGTGGTTGACCTGTTACGGAGTAGATTAGCCTCGTTGGTCTTAGTCTCATGCCGCAGAGCATTATCGTGCGTGTAGAGCTTTGACTTGGCGAGTACTTTCCTCCACGATTTAAAGTTTGTTCCACTCGTACTTTATGTGCATCACGTGAAAGAAGAAATTCGAGTAGTAGACATAATGTAGATAGAAGATGAAATCAACTTTACCGACAACTCATATGACATTTATAAATCTGCCGAGTCGAAACTGGGGATGATTATCCACAGAAACCACTCGTCGAAGATTATTAACAAATATTTTAAAGAAATAAGAGATTAATAAATAACTAGGTATGAAGTGCGGGTGATCTTCCCGAGTGAAGGCGATCGGTACTTCTGACCATTTAAGGTACTCAGGTACCGGTGGCTCCTTGGCGTGCATGACCTGTCGGTTGGTGAGCTTCTGCTGACGCTTTGTCTCGAAACCTTCCGGTCCTCCGTAGATCATACGGACCACTCGGTCGGCCTCATTGCTCATCGAGCATGCCCTAGAAATCTTCTGGAGTTATCCGGCCTCTGGGCTGATCCAGAGTGGCGACCACGTCGCCCTCGCTCTTCTTCTTGTGGGGGTGACTGTCACTGCGATGATGATCATCACGTCGTTCTTCGTCCTCGCGGTGGTCGCGCTTGCGGGTTGACTTATTCTCTTCCTCCCAACGGTTCTTGATCTCGTTGAGTTGTTCCCTCTCCACGATCTCTGCGTCCGCCCACGTACTAGCGACCCGGAACATGTCATTGACAGTCGCGGGTGGCTTTCGTGTCCACTTGTGGATCAGTTTTCCATCGGAGATGCCGTTTTGGAAAGCGGTCATCACCTCCAGGTCCGTCACGTCCGTGATGGAGTTGCGCTTCTTCGAGAACCTACGTACGAAGTCGTGCAGGGACTCGTTCTTGCGCTGTCGTACTTGGCCAAGGAGTCGCTTGCTCCCGGGCCTCTCCCAAGTTCCGAGGTAGTTACTGATGAAGAGCTCGGTGAGTTGGTCCCAGTTATCAATGGAGTTCCGAGGGAGTCCTGCTAGCCAGTTGCGACAATCTTTGGTCAGCATGATGGGGAGGTAGTTCGCCATCACGTCTTCGTCGCCGCCAGCGGCTTGTACGGTGGTGTAGTAGATCTGAAGCCACTGGGATGGATCAGATTTTCCGTCATACTTGTCGATGTCTGATAGCTTGAAGCTCCTAGGCCAGGTCACGCTTCTCAAGCGCTCGGTGAATGACTGGAATCCGCCGATCCGACCTCTGGGGCGGGAACCACTCGGATCCGAGCCACCCATTGTCTTTGGGGGAGTGCGCTTCCTTCTGCGATCTCGATCCCTAGGTGGAGAACGGGTCCTCCGAAAGGTCCGAGCCCTGGGAGGAGATCGATCCCGTCGGTAGGTTCTGCCGCGCGGTGGAGTCTGCTCCCCTTGCGGGGTCGGCTGCCTCCGTGGGGGAGTTGCTCGTCTTCGTGACGGAGTCGGCCGTCGAGGCGGAGTACGACCACCATCATTGCCGCGTCCTGGGCTACCGGAGAGATCGGAGTAATCAATATACTCTGACTCCGTCGAGTAGCCGTTCCGGTTAGAGTTACGACGGGGATTCCCATGCTCCCGATCGTATTCCTCGCGACGTCGAGCCTCTTCGCGGTCACGTTCCTCAGCACTGTTGCGGATGATGTTCCTCGCGTCTCGGTCTCGGTTGATCGTGTCACGAAGATCTTCATCACGGTTCGATCCGCCGCTGGTCCGGTGTCGAGTCGACACGGGCTCAGGAGCGGCCGTACGCGCTCTGTCCTGCATCTGGTGAACCTGGACGGAGGCGGCCTGCTTGAAAGCCCTTACCTTATCCAGGCCTGCAGTACTAGGCGGTAGCCGACTGATCTCTTTGTCGATGGTGACGAGGTTCTGGACTGGTGTCTCGTAGACGTTGAATCCATTGTACTTGAACATGTCGTCACGCATCAGGTTCCGCTGGCTTCTCCTGTCGCGTCGGTCCCGACGACGACGATGGTCCTCCGAGGATGGTTCTCGAGGTTGAGCGGTGCCAGATCCTGATGCGTTGGCCCCTTGTGGTTGGGCGGTGCCAGATCCTGATGCGTTGGCCCCTTGTGGTTGGGCGGCTCTGCGAGTCGCCCGATTAGCGTTGCGTCCTCGGCGCTGATCTCTGGCTTCAGGCGCCTCGTCGGCCGGGGTGAGTTCATCCTCCGACACGGGGTTAGGTGGCGTCGATGGTGCTACCATGTAGCAGTATGACCCGGCTTCGGGTCTTCCTTGCACGAGGTAATCTTCCTCGGACTCGGAAGGATCGGTTATGGGCGTGCCACGTTCTGAACTACTCGGAGTTGACCCTCCGGGTGATCCAAATTGCTCCGGCTCCGTAGAGGAGTCGGACGCGGTGTAACCCTCTTGCAAGTCGTCCAGGATTAAGCGTCCCCGTGGGTTTGACTCGTAGGAGTCGCTCTCAGAGGGGGAATCATCCACCTGAACGATCTCTTTCATCTTCTGCTGTCGGGTAAGCGCGCGGAAGCCGGGGGTCTGGATGGTGATGACCTCAGGGCTCAGAACGCGCGTCTGCCGTGCATTTACGCTCTGAGATGACTCGGCGACGCGACTCTCAAGAGCCGGATCGGAACCGAGTGGTTGCTGACCCGCTCCCGATTGGTTGGTCCCTGCGTTTTGCGATGGACTTAGCGGGGCAGATTCGGCGCGATCAGATGCGATCGGACCGGATTGGGCCATGACGGCCGAAGTTGGCGCCAGAGAGGAGTCCTTCGTGGCGGTTGTAGCTTCTGCCGCTTGGCAATCTGAGGCGGCGGTGGTGCTCCCGAACTGGATCTCGACTCCATTGACGTCCGGGAGGTTGCAGCTGTCCAAGATCTTGACGTGGTCCATCGGGCTCACCAAATTGATCTCGGCGATATCCCCTACCTGGCGCGCCACTGTCGGTGATATGATCTCCGGCAGTCTTCCACGGGGTAGCCCACGGAAGTGATTTGTATGGAGGAAAGATCGCAAAGATCGGAAGCTAGATGGTTAGGGTGGACAGACGCAAGGATTTAGACAGGTTCGGGCCGTCAACTCGACGTAATACCCTACGTCCTGTTTTGGGGTGTTGTATTGCGTGGATTGTAGATTGGATCCTCTCTCTTCTTCCCCGGAGGGGGTCCCTGCCCACCTTATATATCGGGGAGGCAGGGTTACAAGTTGGTTTGTAGCCGATCCTATCTCTAAGGATCCTTTCCTTCTTTACAAAAACTCCTATTCTAATTTGAACTTCTCCTTCCGGGTTCTTCCTTCATGCGCCGGCTTGTCCCGCACGTCATCAGGTCCAGAACGGTGGGCCAGGCCGCCCCCTATCGGGGGGGTTGCCAGGCCTGCTTGTGAGGTACCCGGGGACCATATTCCCCACACTTGGGAAGAGTTCTGCGAGGCCTTTCGTGATCAGCATATCCCTCGACAGATTGTGGTTCATAAGGCACAGGAGTTCCGTACGATGACCCAGGGAATGATGAAGGTGGAAGAGTACGAGCGTCACTTCACCCGGATGATGCGCTATGCTCCCGAGGACACCAACACCGAAGAGAAGAAGCAATTCTGCTACCATCGAGGTCTACACCATGGGATCAGGCAGATCGTGGCTGGGAGTGACTTCCCCATGCTCTGTCACATGGTGAACCACGCCATCGCCGTCGAGAAGGAGAGACTGGACCATGAGGGCCGGCTGAGAGTCAAGAAGCGCAAGTTTGAGCAGCTGACCCATGACAGGCCACCCCAGTGGCCGAGCTATGGACAGGCCAGCCAGCAGAGGAACACCAACTGCTGTCAGGGACAGAGTCAGCCCTACCGCAGCTACCGCTCAGGTCAGAACCAGCCGACCCGCAGCTTTGGAGAAGGCAATGGACAGTTTGCCGGAGGGAGGAACCCCAACTACCCCTCGTCTAGTGGATCCTACAGACGCCAGAACAGCTCGAGTACCCAGTTCACCTGCTTCAACTATGGCAAACCAGGCCACAAGTCCTACGACTGCCCCGAGAAGAAGAACTCCCAGACACCAGCTCGCGGTGCCGCACCCGGAGGCAGATCAGCCACTACCCCAGGTGAGCCAGGTGTTGCATGCGGAAAGCTCAACCACATGACCGAAGTTGAGCACAGGAAGCACCCGACGTCTTACTCGGTGAGTTCATTGTTGATGGATTTCGTGCATTGGTTCTGTTTGATACCGGAGCTACCGGATCCTATATATCTAGTAAGTTTGTAGCACATACGTCTCTCCCCATGATTCCCCGAGCCGTACCTATTATCACCTCCTCACCTTTAGTGGACCTTGAGTGCACCAGGATGTGCAAGGATGTGAGCATCATGATGAAAGGGCAGAAGTTCCTAGCCGACCTCACAGTCCTACAATCATACGGCATTGACATTATCCTAGGCATGGATTCGTTGACCTTACACAAGGGTACCATCTCATGTTCACCCCGACTAGTGACCCTGATACACCCTAGTGGTAGAGTAGTGGAGATTGAGCCAACAGCAGCCAAGCAAATACCCACAGCCCACCTACACAGCCTCAGTGAGAAAACCGTAGCGGACGTTGCGGTTGTTTGTGAGTACCCGGTCGTGTTTTCCGAGGAATTACCAGGTGTACCCCCAGACAGAGATGTTGAGTTCGCCATTGAGCTAGTCCCAGGCATAGCCCCCATATCCAAGAGACCTTATCGGATGTCCGTACATGAGTTGGAGGAATTGAAGAAGCAGTTGAGGAATTTGCTGGATCACAAGTTCATTCGACCGAGTGCATCACCGTGGGGATCACCGGTACTGTTTGTCAAGAAGAAAGATGGGACACTTTGCCTGTGCATAGACTACTGCTCGCTGAATGCGGTGACGATCAAGAACAAGTATCTGTTGCCAAGGATTGATGACCTTTTGGATCAGCTGAAGAGAGCCAAGTACTTCAGTAAGATTGACCTTAGATCCGGTTACCACCAAATGAAGATTCGGTCAGAGGATATACCCAAGACCGCCTTCTCCACCTGTTATGGGCTGTTTGAGTTTCTGGTTGTGTCTTTTGGGTTGACCAATGCGCCGGCATACTTCATGAGCATGATGAACAAGGTGTTCATGGAAGGGTTGGACAGGTTTGTTGTAGTCTTCATTGATGACATTTTGATATATTCATAGACTGCCGAAGAGCATGAGGAGCATCTCAGGATCGTACTCGAGAGATTGAGGCAGCATAAGCTTTACGCGAAGTTTAGCAAGTGCGAGTTCTGGTTAGAGAAAGTTGCCTTCCTAGGCCATGTGTTGACAGCAGAAGGTTTAGCAGTTGACCCAGAGAAGATCGAGGCCATGATAGAATGGAAGCAGCCCAGAAACGTGACAGAGATCAGGAGTTTTCTTGGATTAACTGGATACTACCGTCGATTCATAGAGAACTTCTTGAAGATTGCCAAGCCTATTACCGAGTTGCTCAAGAACATTGTACCATTTGTTTGGTCAGACAAGTGCGAAGAGAGCTTCCAAGAGTTGAAGACCAAGCTTACCACCACTCCCGTGTTGACCCTGCCAGATATCAGAAGAGACTTTGTAGTGTACTGTGATGCATCAAGACAAGGACTCGGATGCGTGCTTATGCAGGATGGAAAAGTTGTTGCCTATGCCTCCTGCCAGTTGCGGAAGCATGAGGAGGACTACCCTACCCACGACCTAGAAGTTGCAGCGGTCGTGCATGCCTTGAAGATCTGGAGACATTACTTGATTGGCAACAAGTGCGACATTTTTACCGATCACAAGAGTTTGAAGTATTTCTTCACTCAGACTGAGCTAAACATGAGGCAGAGGAGATGGCTAGAGCTGATCAAGGACTACGATCTGAACATTCTGTATCACCCCCGGCAAAGCCAATGTGGTTGCCGATGCACTTAGCCGAAAGAGCTACTGCTGGGGCATGCTTGAGAAGGAGGAACCAACAGATTCCGAGTTAGAGAAGATCAGTGAGCTGCGTGTGAAGTACACCCTAGAAGAGCAAATATGCGCAGCACAGAAAGGATGCCCGGAGATCGAGGGATTGATACAGCACATGGCTAAGGGCAAAGCCAAGGATTACCGAATAGATGAGCAAGGCCCCGTATGGTTGAGGAATCGCATTTGCGTACCACAGAATGATGAGCTCCGCCGAACCATCCTAAGCGAAGCCCATGGATCCAAGTAATCAATTCATCCCGGATGTACCAAGATGTACCATGATTTGAAGGACCGATTCTGGTGGCAGAATATGAAGATAGATATCGCGGAGTATGTAGCACGATGTGACACCTGCCGGAGGATCAAGGCCGAGCACCAACGACCCGCAGGATTACTAAACCCACTCGATGTACCTATGTGGAAGTGGGAAGATATCACCATGGACTTCATAAATGGTCTACCCCGTACCCAGAAAGGAAATGACTCGATTTGGGTGATAGTTGATCGTCTCACCAAGATCGCTCACTTCATTCCGGTCAAGACCACTTTTGGAGCAGAGAAATTAGCTGACATCTATGTGGATAGCATTCTCAGGTTGCATGGAGCCCCTACGACCATACTCACCGACAGAGGACCCCAGTTCACCTCCAAGTTCTGGCAGAGATTGTATGATTCTATGGGTATTAGCATAGTGTACAGCTCAGCCTTTCACCCGCAGACTGATGGTCAGACAGAGAGAGTGAATCAAATTCTAGAGGACCTACTTCGGGCATGTATACTGTCATATGGAGCAGATTGGGAGAAGAGCTTGTCATATGCAGAGTTCTCATGCAACAACAGCTACCAGGCTAGCTTGCAGATGTCACCATTCGAGGCACTCTATGGCCGAAAGTGCAGAACCCCGCTCATGTGGTCAGAAGTAGGAGAACGACTGTTCTTTAGTCCCGCAACCATTGTTGAAGCAGAAGAGAATGTGGCCAAAGTTCGAGAGAACTTGATGGTAGCCCAGAGCAGACAGAAGAGTTACGCAAACAAAAGAAGACGCGAGTTGACCTTTGAGGTGGGGGAGTATGTCTACCTTAAGGTCTCCCCGCTACGAGGAACCAAGAGGTTTCACGTGAAAGGCAAGTTAGCCCCGAGGTTTGTAGGACCTTTCCTCATCAACGAAAGGATCGGGAAGGTGGCCTACCGTCTAGAGCTACTAGAAGAGCTTGCAGGGGTGTATCCCGTGTTCCACGTATCTCAGCTCAAGAAATGCCTACGAGTACCAGAAAAGACAGTGCCAGTCGAAGCCCTTGACTTGCAAGATACCCATGAGTATTTGGAGTACCCCATGAAGATCTTAGAAGAGGCGAGAAACAGACCCGAAGGAGCTCAATTCCATATTGCAAGGTGCTATAGAGTAACCACACAGAGCGAGAAGCTACTTGGAAGAAAGAGGCAGACCTCAGAGAGAAATACCACACCTATTCGAGACCCAGGTACAATCTTAATCTTCGGGACAAGATTCTAGTGAGGGGGGAGATTGTAACATCCCAGATTTTCCTGGAATGTTTATAAGATTAAAAATGTGGATTTAAAAAATTTTCATGGATTTAATACTAGCTAGGAAAAATATAAGGTTGTCTTCATTGGACCTCTCCCAAAATTCTTAAAATTAAATAATAAATAAAATATTATTGTTAAGGTGTCTAAATCTTAGTGTGAACATTTGGATTTTATTTGGAATTTATTTGGATTTATTTGAGTGTGATTTGGATTTGAAATGATTCAAATCCAAATCAAATAAAAGTTTAAAACTAAACCTAACTTGGGCCCTAACCCACTGACCAGCCCACTAACCGAAGTCTGATTCCGGCCCCTCTCCGAACCCCGCGGCCTTCTTCTCCACGGCCCAGCGCGGCCCAATTTCCCCGCGGCCTGCCATCTCCAGCCGTGCGCCTTTCCTCTCTCTCGCTGACAGGTGGGGCCCACCTGTCAGCTTTCCCCTTCTTCTCTTGCCACCACCATCGCCGCGCTCTCTCTGCTGCCGCCGCCGCTCCGCCTCGCGCCCTCAGCTCCGCGCGAGATAATCTCGGACACGCCCGCGCCCCGCAGCACACCCCGCTCCACCTCACACCCTCAACCCTAGATCCGGGAGCGCCGAGATGGACTCGCGCGCTCGCCCTCTCTTCCCTCTCGCCATGCCCTCGGGCCCGCATGCCAAGACAAGCCCGCCGCCGCGCACTACTCGTGCCTTCCGCATCTCGCACCGCGCCGCGTGTCCCCTCTGTCGAACCCTCTCGTCACGCCCCTCTCCTCTCCACTCAGCCTCGCCGCCACTACAAAAGAGAGGAGCACCCCGTTCCTCCTCCCCATCCACCCCGCGCACTTGCCCTTCCAACCCTAGCTGCCGCCGCTCGGAGGAGAAGGAGAAGAAGCGAAGGAGGAGAAGGAGAAGGCGAGCGTGAGGAGGATGAACACCAGAACCGGAGCTGTCCGTGGAGCGCTGCCGCCAGAACGCCGCCGTCGTCCACCCGGAGCAAGAAGAGGAAAACGCCCCAAGACTCGTACCCTGTCGCCGCTCTTTTTCCTCTACATCACACCAGCATCCTCCACCACTCCAAGCCACGACGTTGAGCCCCTAGGTGAGCCGCCGCTGCCGCTCATTCCCTTTCCCTGCTGTCCGCGCCATGGGCGCCGATGAGCCTCTGTAGTTAGCCAAAACCACCTAAGCTTGGCCTTTTTCTTCTGCCTGTGGCCCGGCTGTCGCGCGCAGGCATCTTCTTGTGCAGGATCCCGTCGAGCCCCAACCAAACCCAACCTTAAACCCGGCCGCTCGGTGAACACCCCTTTGGGGCAAACTGTCGAGCACTCGCCGTGCACCCCCTGAACCACCTTGTTCTCGCCATAGCTGGCCCTAGGATCCAAATCCTAAACTTGTTCACCCATGAACGCGTGTGCCGCACCATTTGGCGCCGATCCGTGCCCTTGTCGCCGGATTTGGCCATGGTCGAGCCGGCGCCGGCGCGCCTTTGCCGCCGCGCGCGCGCTCTTGGGTGCCGGCCGCGCGCTGCGCGCGCTGCCTCCGCCCTCACCACGCATCGCGCTCAGGAGGATTCGCACGCGGCCCCGCGTCGCAGCCGATCCTGTGGGCGCGGTTCACGTGCACAACAGACACGGTACACCATGGACCGCGTCGACCAGAACTACGCCGGCCCTTTTTCAACCAAGCCCCTGGATTCTTACACTTTAACCCCTGGAGTTTCGAAATCCTTTCAACTAGGTCCCTGGCCTGTTGCTTTTACTCTAAGCCCCTGACTTTTCAAATTTTACATCTTGGCCCTTCTGCTGACGTCATCAGGGCCCACTGATGACGTCATCATCGGGACCCACCTGTCAGCTTTGACCGTTGACCAGTCAACGCTGACGTCAGCAGGGCCCAGTGCTGGTCAGCTTTGACCGTTGACCAGTCAACGCTGACGTCAGCAGGGCCCAGTGCTGACGTCAGCATTTCGGCCGAACCATGACTTTTTATGAAATACCCCCTGAACTTTTCCAAAATTATAGATAGGTCCCTAGTTATTTACAAATAGGTCCCTGGCCCTTTTTCCTTTTATTTTTCGGAATTGTTTAAAAATTGAGACAGTGATTTAAACTTAGAAAATCCATAACTAATTCATTTTAACTCCGAAAAATATGAAACAAGTTTCTATATTTTTATAAAATCATGATCAAGCCTTTGGTGTGAAGTATGAGTCCATTTGGATCTTTCTTGAGTTGGTTTTATAGGAGTTAATTGCTATTAGGTCCCCGGTATTTATTTTAATTACGTATTTAGGACCCACCGACGGCCAGGAGCTGACCGAGGAGGAGCACTACCCGGAAGACTTCGTGGAGGAAGGGAACTTGCCCTCAGGTTCACGCCCAGCCCATCTCTTGAATGCCTATTAGACATTGCAACTAGATGAGCTAGCGCTTTACTTTTTGCAATTGAATGATGCTTGAGCCTTGCATAGCCATGATGTATTCCGTGAATGCCTTGTTACCTACCACTCTATATATGATATTGCTATGCTACTGCTTGCATGTGCATGGGATCATGTGGATTAGGATTCTTGGCGTGTGTGGGGATAAAACCGGCAGGAGAAGGTGTTTTTGGGAAACTTGGCGGGGGTGAGCATTTTATAACAACTCGGTCTTTGACCGAGGTGCTGGTAGACCCCTGCTCTCGAGGGGGTCCCACACCGTACTTGTGGTGGGTATATGGATGGATAGGAGCATAGGAGTTGGCGGTGGTACCTATAGTGGGTACTGCGACTTGCGTTCTTCTTCGGAGGATACACCTTTGGGACGATGACGCTCACCCCGGTCTGAAACCGAGTGGGGTAACCACTCTTTGGGCCCCACATACTTACCGCTTACCCATATGAACGGGTTCCAGCCAGCCTAGCTAGCGCGATGCCCGGATTGCGAGAAGATCAGGTGGATGGTGTACGGGAACGGGAGAGACCGTCTCCCCGAAGGACTATGGCCCCGTCTGGCCCTACGAGGGAGAGTTCGACATAGCTTCCGAAGCATTGGATTGCGAGCCCATGGACCGAGACCGGAAGAGCAAGCAGGCATCGTCGCGGTTGGGGTCTGAGCTGTGGGTTGCGTCTCGAGATGGCGGCCACCATCTTGCAGCCTGAGTGGGTCCAATTGTACGAGCTCTCGAGAGTCTATAATCTATACGTATAGCCGCGTCCTCGGTATGGACATTGCCCACTGCACTGTTACCTCTCATATTTTGGGATATTCTACCTTCCCCCTTTTCTAGCCAGATTTGAGAGTGACTAAGGTTCATAGCTACGGGCGGGGAGAAGGGAAGTTTGCTCCCTTTCCTTTCAGGATCTGGTCGTAGCTGGTGAGGTGCGAGGGGAGGGAGCTCTCGCATCGACTTAGATGAGTGCCGGAATAGCCCGATGCGGTGAGTTATGGGATGGATGGATTGAAGATACTTATTTTATATTTGCTGATGCATTGGAAACCTTTAGCCTATCCTTGATATACTTTATCCCTTTAGTTGATAGTCCACTTAAAACTTGCATATGCGGTTGGTGACGTGAACCTATCCCATTCCTTGGGGATAGCCTTTGAGTACGCAGGGTCTGATGATGAGCACGAGTTCAACCACGATGGAGGAGATCGAGAAGATGGAGGCTTCTGTGCCTAGTTTCATTGCGTTGGATGTCCTTTTCTTTGTCATTCAGCCCTGAGGGCTTGTATTAGGCGTATTATCATGAGAATGATGTAATAAATAAGATATTTGTACTTTATTCGTGGTATGGATGTGATATTCGCTGTGATGAGTTTTGTACGTGGTATCTACTTGATCTAGGGAGTATCACAATGGTACAGGGAGTCAGGTTTTTGAAAATCGGAAACCCAGGTCGTTACATCTTAAGGACTAAGCAAATGAAGATAAGATCAAGTTACTTCAGGATGAAGGGCAATTCAAATGGAAAGTCATCAAGATATAATTTTATCTTGAAGAAAACGACGTCCAGGGGCCACATGAAGCGAAAGGAAGACTCTAGAAGCTATCACCAGGCGCAGGGAGAAAGTTGAGCATGAGAGGGGCTACGAAAGGCCAGGCCGCGCGGCCCAGGCCCCCTCTGGCCGCACCGCCCAAGGATTTCCTTCGCCGCCTCACCTTTCCCTTTGACCTAGGGTTTCTTAGGGCTATAAATAGTTCACCTTTCGGACGACACCCATTCATTCGAAGCAGAAGCCGAGGAACTTGAGGGACAACCATCTACGGAGAGCTGAGGGCAGTGAAGTTGTCTAGAGGCTAGCCTAAGCTAGGCTCCAGCCGGCGGGATCACCCTGCGAGGAAGATCACGCCGAAGTTCTGGAGCTAGGAGTCACAAGAAGGTATGGCCACAGTTGTGATCTTGTGATGTACAATCAATCATGGTAAAGTAATATATGTGTTTCGATTCATTTGTGATCCGTTGCCTCCATCTCTGATTTCATTCTCTCTCGGGTTTGCTTATTCCAATCTATGGTCGACGTAGATTGCATAGGGTGTTCTTGTAGTCATGGTGACTAGAGGTGCATACCGGATCTATCGAGTAGTATGACACGAACTTGTGTTCGTGCCCTTGTAACTAACCACACTGATAGGGAGCATCGTGACAAGGTGTGCCCCGTGTAAGGTGGCATTCTCGGGAGTTGGACCGGAGGGTAGAGATTTAAAGATGTATTAAATGAAAACCATGTTTTGCTTGCCAATCTAGCTAGAACTACAATATATGCATAGGCTAGGCTTTATCCTAGATGAGTTACCTCTTGTTCATAAGTGTTTATGCATGGGACGCGGCTAACTTACGGCCGGCCGTAATATAGGCCGGCCGCACGGCCTTGCCATTTTAGTAACCTTTCTCTGCGGGCCGTCCGCCCACAGCTGACTTCTCTTTTTGTTGCGCGGGAAACTGCGCGCGCGCTTTGCGCGAAGCGCTCACTTTTTCCTGGACCCACAACTGGTCTGGGCCCACCTTTTAATCCCCCCCCCCCCGTCCCCCACGCAAACACGCAAGTGATAAAAAAAGCAAAAAGAGAACAGATCTGGAGCCTGGAGAACAAGTAGATCGATATTTTAGCCTGGAGAACAAGTAGATCGATCCGTCCAGCGGATCCATACAGAAAAAAGCATCAGATCGGTACAAAAGATTCAAGATCCATACAGAACAAGTAGATTCAAGATCGGTGATCAAAAGGGGGAGGGAGAAAAAGCATCAGATCAGTCGCACAGGTGCGTGCACAGAACCATGAACAAGCAAAAGTAGTTTTTGCCCTGCGCCCTGCCTATGAATCTACAGAACCATTGTACTTGTTTTGCTGCCTTTCTTCTGTTCTTCTGAACTTGCAACCTAACTGATGGTTTGGAGAGAAGCTTTCCTCCATTGTGCTGCACAATCTGTTTGCTGCTATACAAAAATTTACTTGTGACCCCACCTCCTATACGCTTGTGAGCCATCTGCCATAAGAAGGTACCTGTTTCAGGTGGAGGGATTGATGTTAAAAAAATGCATGCATGAGTATTATGGGAAAAGTTGGATAAAAGTGGAGCTGCTTATGAATATACACTAAAATACTTTCATGTGTGCACCAGAATACTTTCATATGTACACATAACTGCGTATATGAAAAAAATTAGAGTTGCTTTCATGTATACATCAGAATACTTTCATGTATGCACCAGAATACCTTTGTATGTACATGTAACTGCTTATGTCAAAAAAAGTAATATCATAACTTCTTCTTTGTGTAGATTGCCAAAGAGAAAAGTATGGATTTGAACGAGTTACCACCGGAATTCGATTCTGATTTCCTAGATGATTCAAGTGGAAATCCATTTTACTGCACTCAACCAAGTATGTACAATGTTTCTAGTGTTGGTCAGCAGAGTGGGAGTCTCCAGAATCAGTTTGCAGTTACATACAGTGAGCAGTTTGGAAGCCCCCAGGATCATGATCATGTTACTAATGCTATTGGGGCCAGGGAGCAGTTTGATGCTGGGGCCAGTGAGCAGGTTGCTATTGGGGCCAAGGAGCAGTTTGATGCTGGTGGCGGTGAGCACTTTGATGTTGGGGTGAATGAACATGTTGATGTAACTAATGAAGCTCCTACCCATCAAGGGATCTCTGTTTCAGGCTTTGAGGCACATGGTGGTGATGAAAATGTTGTTGGGGATATCGCCATTGAAGATGCTGATGAAATTGATGATGAGATCTGGTCGACACCACCTATTCCATATACTGGTCAGTCTTTTGATAACAAGAAGGAAGCAAGACAGTTCTACAATATGTATGCGAAGAGGATTGGTTTCTCAATTCGAACAGGCACTACTAGGCTGGCAGCTATAACGAGACAGCAACGAAAAGTCACCTATGTGTGCAACAAAGAGGGGCGAGGGCGGAAGGCAAAGGAAGATAAAGCAAATGATGAGTCTGATGAAGACGAATCAATAGAAGAAATTTCAGAACAAGAAGATAATAATGATGGTGCAGGGAAGAAGAGGAAGAAGCTGGATGGAGGTAAGAAGCGAAAAAGAGAGAAGATGCAGCATACAAATTGCAAGGCAAAACTAGTTTTGAATCTAATTGGTGAGCGTTGGCAAGTCACCGATTTCGTATCCGAGCACAACCACGATCTGATTCTGAAACCATCTTTGAAAAAATTCCTGAGGAGCCACAAGGGGATCCCTCAAGCTGAAAAGGAGTTCATTATATTGCTCCATGGTTGCAACTTGACCACGGGGCGCATTATGCAGCTCATGAACGAGTTCTATGGCTCTGCTCAGGTAGTCCCATATGTAGGTAAGGATGTGAGCAACTTCCGATCCACTATCAGGAGAAGAGAGAAGTACAAGGACATGCAAGAGACCTTGGACTACTTCATAGAGCTAGAAGAAGAAGACCCTGAATTCTTCTACAAAGTTAAACTGGATGATAGGAACAGGGTTGAAAGCCTTTTTGGGTTGATGGTGCTGCAAGGCATGCTTACATTGAATCGTACCATGACTGCGTGTCATTTGATGCTACATACATGACAAACATGTATGATATGCCCTGTGCTCCTTTCATTGGGATCAATGCACATGGGCAAACATTCCAACTAGGGTGTGCCTTTATACGTGATGAGAAAACCCCTAGCTACAAGTGGCTTTTTGAGACATTCCTTATGGCAATGAAAGGCAAAGCACCTCTGAACATTATCACAGATCAGGATGGAGCTATGAGGAATGCAATTGCCTCTGTGTTCCCCAATGCAAACCACAGGAACTGTAGATGGCACATAATGGACAAATTTTCGAGCACAATAGGCCCAATCCTTGACGAAGATGAGGAATTAAACGAGGATTTCAAAGAATGTGTGAACCACACGGTTACACCGTCGGAATTTGAAGAAAAGTGGGCAGCTATGTTAAGCAAGCATCATCTGGAAGGGAATGTGCATTTTCAGCGCCTATATGCAATCAAAAGCAGCTTTGTGCCAGCATACTACATGCACTGCTTCTTCCCTTTCCTGCAGTCAACCCAGCGTAGTGAGGGTTTCAATGCAGTGCTGAAGAAGTACGTTAACCCAAATATGTCAATTCTACATTTTGTTAGGCAGTACCAGAAGGTTCAAGAGAAATGCCTAGTTGCTGAAGAGGGTCAAGATTTTAAAACTGATGACAGGGAGCGGAGAAGATGGTCAAAATACCCTATTGAGAGGCATGCAGCAAGTGTTTACACTAAGAACTTGTTCTACAGATTTTCCAAAGAATTTGAAAAAACTGCAGAATATGATGTGAAGCCAGCGGATGAATTCCAGTATTTGCTTGTGCCTAATAACACAACAGTCTATGGCTATGGTAAGAGGGAATACCTAGTTACAGCTATTGAGGGTGATAACAGCTACTTCTGCGAGTGTAACAAATTTGATAGAGATGGGATCCTATGTTGCCATATCATGAAGATAATGACAAGGTTTGGTGTGAAGACAATACCTGACCGATATGTGCTGAGACGCTGGACTCAAAAGGCAGTTGAAGACAGTGAGAAATGTGCCAGCAATGCACATTTGCAGGCTGATTTGATAGCCCGTGGAATGCCACTGAATAATAGGAAGACATTGTGGTTCAGTGTTCTATCTACATCATTTGCTGATTTGGCGGCTGAGGGTTGTCTCTCAAATGAGAGATACACTATAATGCAGAGACACATCAAGGAGATACGCTCTGAGATTAGTGCAATTAAGGAAAGAAAGAAAGCAAAAAGGCAGAAAATGAGCAACACACTGGTGCTTAATCCAGCTATTATTGGTCAGGCACAAGTAGAACCATCCAATGTTGCTAATACGGTTGCACCGACTGCGTCAGGTCTGACTCTGACATACCTCTCCCTTTCCTTATATTATTTATCCTAATCTAGGAGCTAGTAAATATGGGACTAAACAGATTGAATCTACAAAAATGGTTTTCAGGTGATAATGGTGTTCCTCCTAGCATTCCAACTAGTGCTGGTTCAATGGCAGCAGTTGGCAACCCCCCTAGGTCAAATGTGAAGGGGCGCAAGAAAGAAAAGAGATTCAAAAAAGGAATGAATGCGGAGCCCAAGAGGAAGAACAAGTGCAGGCTCTGCAAATCAACAGAACACAATGCTGCAAGGTGTCCGATGAAAGGAGAGGAGAAGAGTTTGGACTTGGGTGGTGTGACTGCCCAGTAGAGTCCATTCCCCGTATTAATAACCATATATAGTGGTCTAAGTCTGAATAGTGTTGTAACGATGCAAAAAAGATAGTGTGGTTGGAGATTAAGTTAAGCAAATTAATTATGTCAGCAGTTTGGTAGAAAAAATAATTAATTATTTTCAGAGGGCACCTAAATGTTGGTTGGATGCTGCTAATGTACCTATTTGGAACTAGTGAAAAATATCTATGCTAATAATTTTCAGAGATTACAAAATGTGTTACAATGTTATTATTTAGTGCGCAGTCACTGGTTTTTTAGTACAATATGTGTTGCTTTTTACAGAAAACTAAATTGCTGGGTAGGCACTGAAGATATACATGTGGGATATGGAAAAAACTGCTTATATGTGCTGAACAAAAAAGGGTGTCTGTTGAAACATACCTATGCCAAGCCCAGTTTTGTTTTCCAGTCTGTTCCGTTCTCCTTGTCTGTTAGCCACTTGTATGTCAACAGCTTGCGAATGTTTGGTATGTCCTTCTCCTGGAAATTGTAGATCTTAAACCCATCCCAATGCTCAGCGTGCATGAGCATGTGATACCCACAGTCGTGGCTTAGAAAACAGGAAAAAAAAAGAATCAAACTTAAGTGAATGCGATATATGTTGTGCAGAAAAAATATTTTAAAAAGCGGTGTATGTCCGACAGCCCCAAACTTGAGGGGTAGGAAAAAAAAAGTGTGGAAACTTACTCATTGGTTTGTATCGGAACGCCAATGTCAACCAGGCTGTAGTTTTGAACGTCAACATTAGAATCTGGGTAGTGGGTTCTCCAAAGTTCTTTTATTGCAACAACGATGATGTTGCAGCATCCGACAAGATTTTCATCTTTTAATGACCTCATTGAGTCAAGAACTTCAAAGCGGTTGTTACGGATATTCAAAACAAGAAGGAAGTAGTGTCCAACAATGCCTAAGTTTTTATTTTGGATCATTTGAAGCACCGGGAACATGACCTGTTTTTTTGAATATGTTAGTGGTTGGTGTCAGGGGATTTGTGAAAAAAAATCAAGACAAATATTTATGTGACAAAAAATGTGCCTACCATTTGTCTGTGGTCTAGATGGTTTGTCCCCATCCTGAATACACGCTTAACCTCTGACCTATTAAGTTGATGTGTCTGCAGATATCCCTTCAAAACCATTTGCAACAAAACAAAAAATTTACTAGCTGGTAACAAAAAGGGAGGGCAGTAACAGGTTGTTGTCTATGCAGAGGATCATAAATGTTAAAACAGGGCATGTGGACAGGTTGTTTAAGGCACTCACTGAGACACGTAGTGGTAGCACACGCTTGGTAGCCTTTTTGCACCTTTGATCAATGCAATAAATGCCAATCTCAGCAACAACACTATCTAGCTTCCCCCTAGGATTGACTGATGAGGCAAGCTCCTTGAGTGTGACGTGAAAATCAAAGTAGTTGATTATGATGACGCTGCGATGAAAGTTGATGGGAAAAAAGTCAAGATATAGATGAGGATGAAAAGCAGATTGGCATGTGGAAAAGAAAAATGTTATCAGAGAAAAATGTGCATACTCTTTATTGCTACTTGTTGAAGCTTCTTGGCTTGATCTGGTTGATGATCGTTGGCTTGCCAACACAGCATTATAAACATCGCATACCTCCTTGCTGCACCTGAATGACTTGGCTGCTGTGAAGTCAACATAAGGAGATTGCAGAACAGCTGCTTTCCTTAAACGCCTTCTTGGTGCAGGCTGGTAGGCGGGTGTCACAGATGAGTTGACACTGGCAGGCTCTGGTGTCATTGATGCAGGGGTTGTACCTGTTCCCACTGAAGCAGCTGCTGTGTCAGTACTTGCTTGCGGTGCATCTTGATCACCCAAAATGTCACCAGTGGGTGCCCTCTCAAGCTGGGCAGATCTGGCCTTCCTCTCCTGAATACGCTGTATGGCATCCTCTTCAATCAGTTGCAACAAGCCAGCATCAATCTGATCCAGGGAGAAAGCAGAGCCTGGTTCAAGCCCTTGATGGCCAGGCTCTTGAGGCTGTGGTGTGCACTGTTGCTCTTGAGGCTTTTCCGCTTGTGGTGTGCACTGTTGCTCTTGAGGCTTTTCCGCTTGTGGTGTGCACCGTTGCTCTTGAGGGTTTTCCGGTTGTGGTGTGCACCGTTGCTCTTGAGGCTGAGTCGGTTCATGTTCATTGATGGACTTCATGATGTCAAAATCTGGTGGGGTAAAGTCTAAAGAATCACTCTTGGCAACTGGAATTTCAGTGCTAATGTTGTGACTGCAACCTCCACCTAGCTTGTCCTTCACAGCGTCAAAATTGGTCCCTGTTGCAACTGGCAGCTTTAGCCTCCCACCGAATCTTTCTTTTCGAATGACAGGTTTGGAGGCTGGGGGCACCATGTCTTCAATGGTTGGTGGCTCGACTTGAAGAGGGATGGGTTCACAAATAGCATCATGATGGGCGGCTGATTGCTCCCTGAGCCTTTGATTTTCAGCTTGCTGAATTGCCCTTAGCCTTGAAATCAGTGGCACACCGTCTAGCTCATCAGTTTGCTCATGTTGTGGGTTGCTCGAAGACATGTGTCCATCGGCCCTGTCAGGTGTGTTCCCATGGGCATCGTTGCCAACGTCTTCACCAGTCTTTGGTGTAGTGTTCATGTTGTTGGTGTTCTTAGCATCCATGCTGTGTCCATCTCCATCGTCTTCATAATCTGATTCTTCTGTTGAATCAACCCCAACAAAGTCAGATTCTTCATAATCTGAGTCTTCTGCTTCATCGTCAGAAACCAGCTCAGCTTCTTCTGGCTCAGTAGTCCTTTTCCTCTTCGATCTTCTTAAACTTGGTTCATCTGTATCTTCGTTTTCAGCACTGAATGCCCCGACTTCATGTAGAAATGTGGTTACTAATTGCGTCACACCACACATGACATTGCTTACAGCTTGACAAAGTTTCCTCTTCTTCTGCACAAAACAATAAAAAAACATGAATATGTTGTGACCATTATGTACATGGATTTGATTCTTTAATAACTATAGCTAGCATAACTAATAGCCGCTACAACACCAAAAAAGTGGGCTGCAAAAGCAGCCAGCAACCACTATCAAAAAAAAAGTTATAGGCAGCTAGTCAGCATTTGCTACAGCTGCTTTGGCCTACAGCCAAGTGTCTAGGGTGTGCAGCAGTGGATTTGTTATAAGCAATTAATTTGCCCCCTGAAAAAGCAATTATTTGTTGAGATAAAGGCATAATGGTGCATTTATATAAGCAAGTCATAGTAACAAAATTTGTACTAAGTTATGCAGAAGCATTAATTTGCCCCCTGAAAAGCAATTATTTGTTGATATAAAGGCATAATGGTGCATTTATATAAGCAAGTCATAGTAAAAAAAATTTGTACTAATGTTATGCAGATCTACAAGCTGAAGGTGCCAAATCATGTCTGCATGGGGGGGGGGGGTGATCAAGTAAATGAAACAGCAATGTAAAAAACGGTATTTGTTGTGCGGTGCATGAATCTGTATGCCTATGCCTTTTCAAGCTACTAAGAAAAAAGATATGTGCAGATACCCTTATCCGAATCATTTTTTGTGGATCTTGTTTATCAGTATATGTGTCAAAGGATATGCTTGTGTAAGCAATAATTGAAGGGAAAAAAACTAAAATTGCAAAAAAGAAAATGATGTAAAAACTGGATGGAATACTTGGTACAAAACAATACTTTGACAGAAGTATGTCCTACCTGAACAGTCATGCCTCTGTGTGCCTTTGACGATACAAATCTTTGGATGTCATCCATCTGAATAAAAGGATCCTGGAGAACTGAGTGACCTAAATTCTTGAGCTGTAGACATAGAAATAGGTGCAGACACCAAAAAAGATATAATGTGACCTGCTGTGGAGAGAAAAAAGAAGAAGACAGTTGCTGTGTCAAAAAATACCTTGAGTTTTCCAAAAGACCCGTCACGGTTGGTGTCTTCTTTTATTACAGTGTCTAACATCTTCCGCGTCCAAGCAGCAATTCTTGGTTTCGTTGGTGGGGGTTGAACCTTCTGCACTTCTAAAGAATCTGCATACAAAATCTATATAAAAAATAAAAGGGAAAATTGGTGTTAACACAATTATCTTGTTGGAAAAAATATGACAGAAATCAAATAAAAGGGATGGATTACAACTTACCGCAAGCAATTGAATGCAACCTCTCACAGAATTTTCTTGTTGATCTTGGTAGAAGCATCCTTGAGCTGGTCCACAACAAACTGACACCAATTTAAATCCTTCACTTTGGATAAGTCCACTAGTGCTGGGTAGCATCTGGGGCTGATTCCCATGCTGGTAGGAGGGCAGAGGAATGTAGAAACTGCCAACATGAGCCACGATCTCAAAAAGTCATCATTTGCTTCCTTGTTTTCCTTGACCCTTTTCACTATTGAACCTATTTTTGGTGCAGAACCCCTTTCCACATTGTACTTGTCATGGATGAAGTTTATGGCTTCACCATCAAGCTCATATCTCACTGTGTCGCCCCTGTCTGGCAGGCCTAGTATATCTGCAACGCTCTGAGCTGACACAAGAATTTTGCCCCTTCCCGGGAACACAAGTTGTGAAGACTCAGCATCAAAGCAGTCCACAAAGAGCCAGTTTGCAAACTCTGATGGAATTGTAGCACACGCAATGTTCAGGAGCCCTCCGAATTTGGAATTGCATATCATTTTCTTCTGATCATCACTGAGGTGCTTGTAAAGCTTGAAAAGCCTGGAAGGCGATGCCCTGTTCCTTTGGACCTATAAAAATAAAACAAACTAGGATAAGGAAAAAAAGATTCTGAACAAAAGTTGTTACTGCAAAAAAAAAGAAAAAAAAGAGAAAGAATGACAACATGTGATGGGAGGATTAGGATTACAGGACGTACCGTTTTGGATGATGTTGGCCCCATTGCTTGCTGCTTCTGTCCTCTAGCCATTTTACAGCTGCTTGTCTGACTTAGCTTGTTTCTATTAAAAAGATAACAGTAGATCAGTTGCAAAAAATGAGATTAAAAAAAAGAGATAGCGTCAAAATTAACAAAAAGGCAATTATACGTCATTTTACTAGATTCTGTAAGCAATTCTGTGTGGTATTAAAAGTGATTCAATATGCTATTGTAAGCAATTGTATAGGATAATAAAATTCCTGTTGGGATCATGAAAAGGGTACTCCTATGAGACAGATGGTTTCTGGCTCAAGCCCATAGTCTAAATGATGTGATTTTCATTCTAGCAGAACACACAAAGATGAAAAAAAACACATTGCATTATAACATACCAAAATTTGTGCTCCTCATTACGTTATATCACAGATATGGCACTAACACTTGGCGCTGCCTTGCTTGATTAAAATATGCTATGAAATATATTACTAATTGCTCAAAAAGAAGCACAACAACAAAAACATAATTTATTGCTAACTACATTAACTTTTCAGAGAATTTATTGTTGTACTAAGCCATATTGCAGCACATGCATGGCAATATGCAGTGCTCGCTAGCTGATTCTGAATTCCTATTGTCCAGTGGGTTAATTTCTCTTGCATACTGAGGAGAGGGTACCGAGGGATAGGTGGGATACAAAATGTTGTGCTAATAATCAAGGGCGGAGGGAGTGCTTGCTAACGTAGAATATTAATTCAAGTAAAGGAATTAAAAAGCATATACATTACTAGCTATGCTAATTATTGAGGAAAATACCAAATAGGATAATCTAGTAAGCATTTTATCATGATCTGATAGGCGAATTAGCTGAAGAGCAGTAAGGGTTTGTGACATACCTAGAGCTCAAAAAATCAGTGGATGACCTCAGACAGAAGACATTCCTTTAATGTACCTCGAAAACAAAAAGAAGAAAATGATTAGAAACAAGAAAAACAATAACAAAAGCAACAGGTGGGTGATGAGCTTGCACGCGTCAGGGGGGCCACCAAAACCGGGACTTACAGGGTATCCGGAGTAACCGAATACCACATGCCAGCTCCGTTGGATTTTCGTCGACCCCAGTAAAGACTTGTGCATTCAGCACCCACCCGAAAAAAATTAAATGATAACTGCAGATAGGATATAGAGCATACCTAGAGCTCGAAATAAGTGGATGACCTCAGACAGAAGACATTCCTTTAATGTACCTCGAAAACAAAAAGAAAAAAATGATTAGAAACAAGAAAAACAATAACAAAAGCAACAGGTGGGTGATGAGCTTGCACGCATCGGGGGGGCCACCAAAACCGGGACTTACAGGGTATCCGGAGTGACCGAATACCACATGCCAGCTCCATTGGATTTTCATCGACCCCAATAAAGACTTGTGCATTCAGCACCCACCCGAAAAAATATAAATGGAAAAAGTGCAGTAAGAGATTTGAGACAAACCTGTAAGCTTGGCGTCAATCTAGATATCCAAGTAGAATCAAATCCACTGGAGCTGTGTTGGGTGGAAACTGCAAATGTCAAACAAAGAGGGGTGATCTGATAAGCATTTTGTCATGATCTGATGCGCAAATTAACATAATCTAGTAAGCATTTTATCGAGATCTGATATGCAAGTAATACCAACAGCACCTATAGTACACAGCGAAACAACCACTGGACAAACTTAATTTTGACAGCTGAAAACACAATCACTACTATATGATAACCATTTTATCATGATCAGCTATGCTAGATGTTTGAAAATTGCAGTAGGAAGTGTGTCTGCCCAATCAGTACTAATGATTGCAGTACATCTAAACCAAATACTGCACACTAACTAGCTGAAAAAAAAACCCGAGGGCGCTTAGATCTTGCCAACCAAAGCTGCACACTAACCAATGTTGCTCTAGCCAAATACTGGTAATCGTTCCAGTGCCTCTGAACAGTCAACTACTAGCTGTTTTTGTGACTGAAAAACACAACACTGATGCTGGGAGAAAAAAAAACCAATACTGCATGCTCACTACTAATGTCAACCATTTTCATTTGATAACTGTGCGCGACACAAAAAAGCTCTGTGAAAAGAGCAATTAATCTATCACATCGGTGTATAATTATCAAGGTGCATAATACTAACTGAGGAGAGAAAAAAATGTGTCACCTTCTCAGACGACGCCTGACTCCTCAGCAACCAAGCTCCTCAGCAAACAGGGTCCTGAACACCTTCCAACCTATTCCAAATTCATTTAGAGTTAATATCAACATAGAACAGATAATAAAAAAAGCATATATGAAGTTGGTATATATTTAGAAAAATGAAAACACAATTGTATATGATATTGTAAGCGGTTCAAAATAAATTTAAACACAACTATTTGATTGATAATTTCTTATACTATTTTAGTTCTATACTTGCTATATGCAAGCTGCAAGGGAGTACACATGGTTTCTGCTAATTAAAACGAATATGAATCAAAGTTGTCCGGTTAAAAAATGCACAATGTGATGTATACTAAGAAATAATAATTCAGATACATGCAAGTTCAAAATAAATGAGCCATCAACGTGATGGGCGCCTGATAATCAATCAACATTCAGGAGCCACATAAAAAAATTGAACTAACAGCTAGAACAAAGAAGACACAAACAACGCAGCTAGATTTCATATCAGTATTAACCTAAGCCCTGAAATGTGTTAGCTAATTGGTAAACAAACAAGGACCAACAAACAAACATCTATGTCACTTCAGGGAAAAAAGTGCACACAAATTCGCTGGACCGTGAGCTTCTCCGACGAAAATGATTCGGCAAATGACTACAGGTAGTTCCCAACTAAAAAATCAACCTGAATCAGTAGGCTACCCGTATTGTTTGCTCCCCCAACAATGACTCCAGGTAGTTCACTTGTCTAACAGGACGAGTCTCTGCTTCCACCCCCCACTCCCCCACTCCCCCCACTCACCTCCAAAGTGCAGATGCTCCCCGCCCTGAACTCCTCCGCACGCTCTTGATTGTCAACCGCAGCTCTCGATTGAAGCAACTGACCAGCTCCAATCCCTCTGCAAAAAAAGGAAAAGTACCCAAAAAATCAGAGGGGCACCGAAAAATGGTTGTACATGCGTGCAAACGTGCAGAACTCACCTCATAGTGCACAGATCTCTACTTCCCCCCACCCCCTCTGACGTAACCACAGGGTCTCTGCACGGGATCTATGCTACCCCCCTCCTCCTCGACCTGAACTCCCCCGCACGGTCTCGATTGTACACCGCAGCTCTCGATTCGAGCGACTGACCAGTTCAATCCTCCACAAAAAAGGGAAAGCGAAAAACAAATCAGAGGAGCTCCGAAATGGTTGTGGATACGTCCAAACTTGCAACGATTGAGCGAAAAACTCACCTCGCAACGCGCTGTGACGCGGGCAGAACTCACCTCACAGTGCGCGGATCTCTGCTTCCCCAACCACCTCTGACGTAAACCAGAGGATCTCTGCACGGGATCTATGCTACCCCCCCCTCCTCCTCGACCTGAACTCCCCCGCACGGTCTCGATTGTACACCGCAACTCTCGATTCGAGCGACTGAGCAGTTCAATCCTGCACAAAAAAGGGGACGCCAAAAACAAATCAGAGGTGCTCCGAAATGGTTGTGGATTCGTCCAAACTTGCAACGATTGAGCGGAAAACTCACCTCGCAACGCGCTGTGTCACATCCCCAGCTTCGATTTGGAGCTCGTTCCTGCCAAAATCGGTCGAATCCGGAAGGATTGCAGGCGGATTAAGTCGTGGAGACGGGGGGATGAGGAGAGAGACGAACCCTAGAGAGAGAGAGGGGGGAGACGAAATGACGCAGCGGAGCAGCCGAGAAGGCGCGCGGCCCGAGGTTTTGAACAGTCGGCCCCGAAAAAAAATCCCCTCTGACTAGTAGGCCCAGCATGAGTTTGTTTCGGTGGGATCCTGGGACGTCGGATCGGGGGGACGGTGGATGCGCCCGGCCGTAAACGTCGTCCAAATGACGGCTGATCGTATACTAGTCATTACCTTATGCATGATCATGTTCACAATCATCTTGTACCTAGATCAATGTTTCTTGATGCATAGTTAATCTAGGGTTTGTGACCTTGTTTCCACGAATTGATAACCTTGGGAGAGTACTCTCTTGAGGGAAGAGCTACAACTGATCTGTGCGCTTGCGGTAGATCTTGATGTGCATTTGCGCCACCAACAGCAACCGAACCAGCTTCCCTTGTGCCATCTACATCAACTCCTATGGCTCAGAAGCCCGTCAACAAGTGCTCGGCTCCTTCTACCGCTCAAGTGCCGCAAGGCCCTGCTGTGGACGTTGGAAATGAGAACTTTGAGATCAAGATAGTCCTAATCACGATGGTATAGGGCAGCCCGTTTTGTGGCATGGCCAATGAGGACACAAGCGCCCATCTGCAACAGTTTCAGGAGCTGTGCAGCACTTTCACCATAAGAGGAGTAAGTGAAGACGCTATCCGTCTTTGCCTGTTTCTGTTCTCTCTACTTGGGAGAGCGAAGCAATGGTTCTATGCGAACCGGGACAAGATTGGTACGTGGGAGAATTGTGCCGCTGCATTCCTCGCGAAGTTCTTTCCGTTGGGCAAAACCAATGCCCTGCGTGGAAGGATTTCGAGTTTTCAGCAAGCTACATCAGAATCTATCCCCAAGGCGTGGAAAAGGCTCCAGGAGTATGTCCTGGCCTGTCCTCACCACGGGATGTGTAACTGCCTTATTCTACAGAGTTTCTATAACGGGTTGACTCCGACATCCCGAGGCCATGTTGATGTTGCTGCTGGAGGTGCTTTCTTCTCATTAACCCCTGAAGCTGCTACAACTTTGATTGAGAAGATGGTGACCAATCAAGGGTGGAGTGATGAACTACTCCAATCCTGTAAAAGAAGTATGCATACCGTCAAGGAAGCGGATGCGCTTACTTAGAAGCTGGACCTCCACATGAAGAAGGTGGATGATATCACTCCAGAAAAAGTTGCTATGTCCAAAGCGGTGTTGCCCATGGACTCTCACATGACCTGTGAAGTCTGTGGCAATACTGGGGACTCATGGAATTACTGCCCTATGACCCTGGAAGACGCGATGTACATGAACGGCAACAACAACTTCCGTCCACAAGGATGCCAAGGGTGGAATTCACAACACCCTTACCACGGAGGTGGCTATGACAACTCTTTCGCCCCTAGCCAGCCGTCCTTTATGGATCTCGTTCTCGGGCAACCCAAAATTAATGAAGGGTTCAACAAGAAGATGGCTGCCAATGAGAAGTCCTTAGAAGGCCTAAATACAAAGCTTGATAGTCTTTCCTCTGCTCTGAAGAGTCAGCTGAGCTTCAGCAAGATGCTGGAGACCTAGCTATCGCAACTGGCAGCCACCGTACCATTGGCTGAAAATGGGAGGATCCCGGGGCAACCCGAAGCTTCCCATAATGTCTGTGTCGTAACTGCAAGACGGGATTATGCATTTCCTCCCACTCACGCGGGAAGGCCCGTACACTAGCCGTGGGATGAACTAGTGACCAGGCATGGAAGAGACCCAGGCTATCTGGTAATCAAGTGCTCGATCTATGATTGTCACTTCAAGCAGGCACTATGTGACCTTTGGGCTAGCGTGAATATCATGCCCAAGGCCATATTTGAGAGGTTGAATTATCCTAATCTCTCTCCAACCATGGTGAGGCTTCAACTAGCCGATTCAGCAATCCGATATCCAGAAGGAAAAGTGCAAGGTCTCTTAGTGAAGGTCAGGAACCGCTACATCTTCGCGGACTTTGTAGTGTTGGATATGGAAGGTGATAGGGAGATGCCGCTCATCCTCGGGTGACCCTTCCTATATGATGCCTAGGGAAGGATCGATGTGGGGGCTAGAGTGATCTGTTTCCGCATCGGGAGAAAGAACATGACATTCAAGTTCTAGCCTCAAGAAGAGCAATGTTATGTGATTAACCCGAACGACGAATGGACTGGAGAGTGGGTAATACCACAACCCCCGTCTTCAAGGCCAGCAATCACACCTGGTAAGAAAAAGAAGAACAAGAAGGTGTGGGATAAGAAAGAGCGATCAACCCCATCCACTTATCCAGAATGGGGTGACGAATGGAATTAAAATGCCGGAGAAGAGTCCCGCTCGTCAGACTTTAAAAGGGTAAGCCCTTCGCCAGAAGGTAAATTCGGTAGTTATCTCATATCTCCCTTTTCAAAATTTGGATTTCCATTCATTTTGATTTTCCCATTGCATATTTGAATTTTCCAAACCACCATTTGCACATTAGCATTATTTCTAGCCTTTCCCCTTTTTTCTAAATTTCTGGAGCAACTTTAGTCCACGCACTACAGCATGACATCATGTAGCCATTGGTGGGTGACTTGGCAAAAGGTGGGACCGGTGGGTCGGCTGACTCTGAGAGCTCCTCTTGTGTTTAGTGTCTAGAGAGTTAGGAAGAGAGTAGGGGGTGTTTAGGAGGAGTGCCAAGGTGTTGGCACTCTCCTCCTAGCTTGTACCTCTACGGATGCTGGTGATCTTCTAATTAGAGTAAAGTGAGTATTTGCATTTCTTCTAATTAGACTAAAATCACATTTGTGATTTCTTCTCTAGAGTTATCTTTGTTGCCTGAGCAATCTCACCCTGTTGCTATGATCATGTGCTTGGCTTAGATGCTCTTATG